>LQNS02277097.1:13659757-13669888 GCA_001587735.2 Parhyale hawaiensis
TGCCCAATAAGTTTGTTAAACTTTCAGTGGCTACGCAAATGCATTATTCTACAGAGTATTACTACTTTACCAAATATTTGTAATATAAAATGTGTTTGTGTGTAATTAACCTATCAAACCAAACCATAAACCTATCAAATACTAGGTACCAAGCTAGAGCATAACCATGGATCCCCAGTTATCTCGCCGATACTACAGCACCTAACCAATAAGGCTTTAAACGCGAAGGTAGCATACGCAGTGCCTGCACCGCTCGGCGCGCTATTGTAAGATCATTAAATTATTTTAGTCTGTGTAGAACCCTCGTGTCTGGTGGGAGTTCATCCGTCTACCCTTTTAATGATAATAAAATAAACTAGAGCACTCCGAGAGCGCATACCTCCGCCAAGCGAGGCAACGGTACCGAAGAATTCAATTTAGCTTTGAAACAATGTTTTCTTTGCATCAACCCCAAATTCTATTTATATGTGCCCTTTAAAAGTATAAACAGTTTGTGCAATTTTCGTGAAGATCCATTTATAACTTCTTGAGTTATGATGCGAACAAACATTAGGACAAACATAAGTCAAACATACAAACTAACAAACCGATCTGCACCAAATTCAATCATTTATGTCTTCAAACATTGCTAACAACGCCTATAAATATCATTAAGATACATTCATAATTTTTTCAGTTATTGTGCTTTTCATAATTTTTTTCAGTTATTGTGCTAACAAGCAGAAAATTAAAAACAGTGACGAGCGAACGTACGAACAGTCAGATCACTCCAAAAATTTGGTCATTTAATTTACTCTTCGTAATATACCTAACAATTCATGTAAGTTTCACCAAAATCCGTCCACAACTTTTTGAGTTATGGCCTTGAGAAAAATGAGGCAGACAAACAAACAAACGGATGGACGGATCTTCACCAAAAGTTAATCATCTGTTTCTCCTAACATACCTAACGATTCCTGCAAATTTCATCAAAATCCGTCTGTAACTTTTTGAGTTATCTTATCTTGGTGACAGTCACACAGGCAGAATAACAGAGAGGCAGACAAACAAAGTTGACGAAAATATAACCTCATTGGCGGAGATAATCAGACAGTTTTTGGTCTCAACTACAAGAAGTCCTCGTTAAAGGTCAGGGATATGTTCCGGAAGCAAGTGGCTTTGAACAAGGAATTTACACTAAACAAAACCTCTTATGATGCATGTTGCAATCAAACTGCCGGTGTCACGTGTGTTACCCCACATTCAGTGCGACTCAAGTTAGGTGACACCGACGACAACCTCAACATGAAGGACATGTCCGATTGGGTGCTAAAATTAATCCTTCTAGGCAAGACTAGTTTGAAACTTCAGACGCAAGCATTGGCTTTGCTTATATGAATCATGTTGCAAGTGTTAGAAGCAACGCGATTACGTTGGGCCGGCTAAAAGCTCCCTTTTGCAAACCAAGATTGAATTTGTGGAAGTCTGAAGTGCTACCGATTAAGGACAAATGCCTGTAACTCAGCTAAACAAATCGAATCCAGCGCACCTGCCTGAAGTTTCGAATGAGTTAAGCTTAACTTCAGCACCCAATCGAACCTTCCGTTATATAGGGCGTTGAACTAGGTAAAAGCACTTTGGTTTACAAACACTGCCTTTACTTACAAGCAATGTGATCAATGGTACACAAAAATGAAGAGTTTATCCCATGGCTGAAGTATGTATGCTCTCTTGCAGGTTTTTCACATTTTATAAAAAAAAACCAGCCGAATTAAAGTTCTGCCAGCAATGTTAGAGTGTGAGGTTTCTGCTTATTCAGTTAAGATTGAATGGTATTCATCCCATACCCATATTTTTGTGTGAAACGGTGTATACAGGAGCTCAGAGCAACACTATCTAGAGTCTCATTACAACGAGTCTCAATGCCTTTCTCCGTTTTCTCTGATTACTGAAAGAATAAACGAAAACGAACAGTTTGATGGAATACCACAATATTTTTAGTGATTATGAAATTATTAAATCGTAAAAAAACCTTAAAGTGAAAATAAATGTTGCATATCATCACAGATAGTGTTTACTTTACGTAAACTTAAACTGAGTAAGATAAAGGGTACGCGTGGAAGTAGTACGCCTTTTGGAAGTTGGCACTAGTGCTCCAGGAAAACAGATGCTATTCAAAACCAAGGTCGCTAAATCAAATACCTGGAATTAAAAATTTTGGGGGCTAAATCGAAACCGGTATCAAACAAGTCGGTCTAAAACGAGGACTTCCTGTACTTCTGGGCTTATCCAAACAGGCAGATCATCCGTCTACCAATGGGTGTAATTGAAACAATATATAGTAAGGATCAAGCCAGGACATACACAGGGGTCCTACAATTTACCACGCCGATACTATAGAACCCTGCGTATAGTATACTACATGTGTAAGTATAATGCCGTATATTGAGGCAAGCTTGTAAGTATAATAGAGCCAATGATCTCTCTTACCTACCGCAAAATGAGAAATCTATCGGAAAATTCAAAATTTACGGAAAATAACATATAGGGACATCTCGCATTGGATTGAAATTAACTAGACAGAGTGATGCCTAAAACTCAGTAAAAGGTAAAGTCAAATCTGATTTCGCCCATCACGGGGAAATCCACATTTACTGTTCGTGCGGCAGACATAGGCCAACTGGCCCCAGAGGAGTAAGTACAGCTGCAACCGACGACGGGTTGCTAAGAACTATGGCGCCGAAACGGAAGGTACAACGACCCGTCACCTCCTACCCTAAGTTAAGTACCTCCACGATAGCTATGCGCACCAAGCAAATTTGCTGATTCAGCTCACCGAGCACCTTGCACAAAGATCAGTCACCTGGTCTGGGGATCGTTGCCGGGACCCTCAGCACAACTGTGCAGCACGCAATGTCTACTGCTACCGTGGGTATCAAATATCGCTTTGTTGAAAGAAGGATCAGAACTGGAATTTCCTGGCTGGTGCTGCCGCCCAGTCAGAAATAATGGTTGTGATTATAGTAGAATATAGTAGCGCATGAGAGATTTAGGTCGAATATGGATGATGAAACAATGTGGTAGATATGTCGACCATAACATAATGTTGATTTTAGTATATTTAGGACGATGTTGGTGGAGGCAATATTGGTTATTAAAGGTGTGTCAGGAATCGAAGGTCGATGGTAGTACATGGATGTCTGAAGACTATACGTGGTAGATGGTAGTACATGGTTCTTTGAAGATTATGTAAGGTATAGCATATGCTAGAGCATAACTATGGTAGGTTATCAACGGAATGGGGAATTCCTCCCAGTACTAGGGGAAGAATATGTATGGATTGCCATGGATTATTATAATATGGCTAGAATTCCCGACATAATCGACCAAAGTAACATAGTATGGCTATAAGTTTGAATGCGAAACATCTAAAAATTGAAATTATTGTACAAAAATTGTTCACATTTCCAGTTTTTTTCTTTCCTGTCGAAGAATTGCAAAAAATGCAGGGTATGTATGGACGCTCACCGCCTTGACGTACGTACGTTATTTTTTATTTATTGTTCCCGATTTTTTTTACGCTTAACCACTTTAGCGTAGCTAGTTACCCATTATCTTCATTTTTTTGTTGTTGTATCCTTTGCTAAATAGTATTGCAATCTTTGATCAAATACCGCAATCTATTTCTATGCTCATTCAGCTTATATTTGTAAAGTTACATCAAGAAATTATTCCCTTTAGCTTTATGTAAAAGGATGCCTAGTTTCATGCTATATTTAGCCTTACGAACCCTGACAAAGAGTGTGGCCAAAATTCATCATTCGACTTCCTCTAAACTGCGTAGTTTAGCTCTATACCGGCCTAGAGTTAAAGAAGTTGCATATAAACGTGTGTTAACTGCACAGACTAGTTTAAGTTTCTGCTCTGGCATCGTTCTGTAGTTTAGAGCATTTCACCATTCTGAGCTGCAGGCCTAACACACACGTATGAATTAAACAATTTTTTTTGTATAAGCAACTAATCATCAGCAAACAAAGCAGGCATCCAGTGCATAATATACCAACAGTTGAAAAAGTTTATCTTGGTATAATATAGTTGTATCATTCGTTGAATACTGTCGATTTTGGTCGTGAATGGTGTTTCTTAGGGTTCACTATAGTAGATCATGGTTGTGTAGCTAAAACCTTAATGGTTGTTATTAGGTATGTATGGTTGGTAATTATAGTTGACAATAAGGTCGAAGGTTGTGACATATCTCTCCCATTATGCACCCTATAAATGGTTGAATATGAACGATATTTCGATAATGAACAACCAAAGATCTCGTCCACAATCATAGGTATTCTACTATAATCACAGCCATTATTTCTGACTGGGCGAAACACTGCATGTGGCTCTTATTTACCCTATACAATGTTACAAACGATCTTAGCCAAGCGAGTTCACAATTCATACGTCATTCATATCAACACGTTCGCTGATCCACTTGTCCGTATATGTCATTGTCCCCTAGTTTTATTCCGCTCCGAATTTGAAAAGCTTTCCGTAACTTGCCTAGTGATACTTGCCGAGAAATGTGTAGAAAACTGACTGACGGTCAACATTTGCATAACTTTCTGGGCCGTACAGTACACAAACCTGTGCAAATAACGACGCTACAAAACATTCTGACGAGTGGATGAGTGAACGCGTTACGATGAATGACGTGTGAGCTCGGCTATAGAATGACATCTGCGATGAACTTTCGTGCCGTTTGTAGTCAAAATTTTAGCGGCCCGTATCTACGATGCCAGGCCTGAATATAGCATATTCCAGACCTGGGCACTTACAGCCACGTGCGGCTCAGTCACAAGTGCAGCAAAAGCTAATACGTTGGCTACCACGGGCCTTCTTCTTTTATGGCGGTGGCAAGGGTGCCCTCTATTGCTTTCTCTTCTGTGAAAATGACTTCGTAAACTTCAGCTTCCATAGACATGCGGCGCCACGGATATAAGAGGATGGTATGTCTGCTCTCCTCCTGCGAGAGCAAGAACTCGGCGATGTGGCTAAATTATTCAAGTTGATGGACTGGGTGTCGAGAGCGCTCATGTAGAAATGTCTGAGCCTCTACAGAACACGGAAATCGGTCAAGAAATTTCCCAGAAATAGTTGCAAAATTAATGTGCAACAGACTCTCCAACTGGGCTTACTGCAACAGAGGCATACAAATGTGTGAGCAGTTTCACCGTTGTTTTGGGTCAAGTTGTTCTTTCAAAACCCGTATCACTGATATCTTATTTTCCTGGAATATGGAGAGCACAATGCGCAAATAACAAAACTATGGATAAACGTATAAGCACACGTAGAATTAGTTTACAGATTGCGCTCCCGAAGCTATATCACCATCTGCCACCGTGATCTTTACCTCTCTAGTTCTATGACGTCGCCAAAGCCTGAAAGCACAAAAATTAAACTTTCAGGCTTGGGTAGGATTCGGCGAAGATGATCACTCCAGTTATATTGTCCCCAAGGACGGCGTAGGCCTTGCTTACGGTACGTAGTTGCTGGTTCTGTTTCAGATGGATATTTTTTTTTGAATGGAGACTGATGTGGGGAACTCTGGGCTCGGCTCCTAACGTAACAAATGGACCGACAGATTCTCATTGTTATAATTAATTTTATTAAAACTACACGCCTATTTAGGAGCCAAGGGATACATATACTTAGCGAGAGCCTTGAACAGCCCCAGGGCGCCCGAAACACTGCCAATAACCACCCAAAATCTAATTTGTTAATGATTTGAGCCTGCACGTCTTCAGAGCCGTACACGGATCTCAGCAATAAATTTCATGCTATATCACAGATCGGGGTACTAATTACCGACTGAACTGACAAGCTTGACATCTAACATCCGCCAACGTAATGAGATGAATTTCAGCCGCAGATCGTGTGTTTCTCACAAAGATATTGGGAAGGATATGCACCACATTCAGTGCAACACAGATTCTGTAGAATCATTACGGTGGCGATGTTTCCTCTAGCCAGTTTCACGATCTCGCTTACTGCTTGGTGTACAGTAACCACAAGCAAACATGATAGCGACTGAATGACAAGTAAGAATTAGAAAGAGATAAACATGACGTAAATGTATGGATTATGCAGACTGTCGGTTTCTGTGACACGCCACAAGGTAAAAGTTGTCAGGTATGACTGTCAGCAAAAGACACTGCCGGATGTCAGAGAGATGATAGCTTATCTCATCTATTGAAAAGTTAAGCTGCACCTCAGAGCAGTGATGACAGCTTAGGAATGTGTTTCTCAGGAGATAAGAAGCATAAAAGAAACGCTGATCTCTACTGATAAGGCAATGAGGAATTGATTGGCATTGTGTAAGCTAAAAACCAAGAGATTTGGTGTTAAATTATCTAGTGATAGCTAAGTTTATTTCTGTCAAGCCAAGAAATGTAGAATGATTTGATGGGCAAAACAATATAATAAAGACCAATGGTCCAATATGTATTTATTTACTTACTATATAGTGGCAAAATGACGGAAAGTAATTTGCATTGACACCCTTTTAATCTGTGCTTCTACCACGGTGGTTACAGTGCACTTTGTCGGTTGATTTTCATTTTATCGTCTTCGTCTAACCGTTGAAAAGTATTTCTAAATGCGAGACACAGATTTTCGGTAATGTAAATGAACTGACCGCGTTGTTGACAATTTACTACCAGTGTATCTGAGTTACACCGGGCTGCTCGTTTGGAGCGCAGCAAATCATCTTCCAGGCTGTCAAAATCGAGAAAAAATTACAAACTCCTTTACATAGGGTCCATGGAAATGACTTCAGAGACAATGAAAAAACCTATGTACTGAGAGGAAGCCCCGACTGGAAGACACTTCGTCAAATTAGACGAAGACTCTCGAAAAAGTGTCGTCAATCTGATGCTGCTGTATTATTTTAGTCCTGTTCTCTCATCGCTGTGCGTCAGGTGGGAGATTCTATTAGGCAATAATCTTGCGTTCTATGGTCGATGGATTTTGCTCGTCGCTCATCCCATCACCTGCTAACTATAAGGGTTACTTTAGAGATCGAATAACTGCCGATCTCTACCCACAAAGAGGAGGAGAAGCAATAAATGTTCAGATATCAGCACGTACTATACTTACTGTATATACAGCATCTCCAACATAATGAATACCGATATGTATTTATTTGTTTTGTTTATCTGTCAATTTTCTGTCACGCCTGAAGGTACTAGGCGAACTTACGCCAAATTGGAGATGATGGCAAAAGTATTATACGGCAATCTTACGTATGAATGAATTTCTTACGTTGCCAACATTTGAATCTAAGTGTTGAAAATATCTGGAAGTTTCATCAGCATTCTTATTGATCCTGATACTTTGTTTCTTCCACAGCTAATTTCGTTCATCGACGAAACAGTTTTGCGTTGAGAGAAAACTTTTCGACATACCTATATGTGACATTTAGTAATATCTATGATTTCGAATCGAAAGTAATATACTGAGATGATACTTGCTAAAGTAATCAATTTTCCTATACGTCAAAGAAAGAAAAGATGGGTTTTGCTAGCTACTCAGCAGGTATATGAAGCCAATAACGCTCATCTCTAGTGTAGAGTCGCAATGATGGAACATTATCGCATATCCTTTAGAGAGCCGAGCAGCCGGGTTCACTGCATGGTCATATAATCCTGACCGATGTATATTTATCTCTTTGTTTATTAGTCTATTTTCTGTTGAAGAAAACATATAGCTGAAAATTATGTTTTGCTATAGATGATTGAAAGAGTATGCTGTAGCCTTATATCTAAATGCTACTCTTTGCATTGCCAACGTCGGAATCGAAGCACTAAATATATCTGAAGCTTCTCTTAGCACTCTCATTCCACCTGATTCATGTCTTTATTTTCACTGATAAATTCGTTGCTTCATTTATTCTTCTTGCTTGATTTTACTGACTAGAGTTCATTTGAGTTAAATGGAGTTGAATACAGTTCAGTGGCGTTAACTGGCGTTGTCATCCGGAATTCATTAAATGCAGTTAGCTAGCTGGAATTGAAAAAAAATTCATTTGAGTTAACTAGAGTAGAACAGAGTTCAGTACACTGGAATGGAATAAAATTAACTGTAATATTGAAAAGGGCAAAATGAAGTGGCATAAATTAACTGTAATATTGAATGGGGTGGAATAAATTAACTAGAGAGGAATGGGATTCACTGGAGCGCTTTCAGAAATTATGGTATGCAACAACGATGTTTATGGTCGAGATCTTTGGTTGTTTATTAACGAAATATCTTCCATATTCAACCTTTTATGGGGTGCATTATAGCAGAGATATGTCATGCCCCTCGACCATTACCGACTATATAATATCCAACCATACATACCCAATTACAACCTTTACGGTTTTCGGTGCACAACCATGATCTACAATAGTGAACCGTAAGAAACATCATTCGCGACCAAAATCGACTGTGTTCAGCTAATGATGCAACTATCTTCAAACAATGTCAAATTTTTCAACTGTTGACATATTATGCGCTGGATGCCTGCTTTGTTTCCTGATGATTTGTTGCTTATAAAAAAAATACTTTAATTCATACGTGCCTGTTGGGCCTGCAGCTCAGAATGCTGAAAGGCTCTAAACTTCAAAACGATGCAAGAGTAAGAGCCACTCATGTAAATGTTTTCCAAAATTTCAGTGTGTTACGGTAATGGTTTCAGAACAAGTGAATGGGCTTCACATAATAGACTCAACATTCATTGGTAGTAGCAAGTCTTGGAATGTTATACGTCGATAATGATTTTTTCCTTATAAATTAATTTTTATTGGTCACTTTATCCGTAATATGAATTGATTTTTTGTAAATCAATTTTTCCGTCAAGAAATGACAACTGAGATTATTACATTGACGGCTACCCAGTGTTTCACCCCGGTGGTCGGATTTCTACCATAACGTTCTGTAGGTGGTTATGTACACCTTTGGGATGTACTTTTGCTATCACAAGAAATATAATGACGATACGTTGGATGGTAAAACTTGTTGTCCTGGTAAAATCTCCTATGAGCTATGTCAAAAAGTGCTAAAATCAGTATACAGTAGCCTCTATATATGCTCATAAAAGCTAGGCCAGTCATCATTCCAAGCACAATTGCAAATTCGAAACTTGAGCACCCTGAGAGTGCAAAGCTCCGCCAAGCACGGCAATGTTAACGAAAAATTTGAACTAGCCCGGATATCAGAATTTCTTCGTTATCATCATTTAAAATTAATCATTTGTGCCTCTTGACCGCAACATCAGCTTCTGTAATTTTCTTGAGAATCCGTCAGTAATTTTCTCAGTATGATCTGACAAAACATTTTGAGGTACAGTACACAAACGGACACACCGATCATCACCAAAATTTGGCCATTCGCTCCCCTCAACATTTAAAACAATTCAGGCAATATCCATCAATATCCATTGACAAAATTTGAGTTATGCTTCTGAAAATAATTTTGACAAAGAGTCAAACACACAAACCGATCATCACCAACATTTGGTAATTTGTGTCTATAATACAGTCAACAATTCTTACAAATTCAGATAACATGTAAACAAAGCTTAACGAACGTAGAGAGAAGCCGACAAACAAACAGATCTGGTTATTTCTTTCGAGTGATGATCCCAATACATCTGGTAAATTTCATAAAGGTCGCTCCATAACTTGTTGAGTTATGTTACCGAGAGAAAAAGAGGCAGACAAATATACAAACAAACGGTTGAATGGATCTTCACAAAAAGTTAATCATGTGTTTCTCCGAACTTACCTGACAATCCTTGTAGATTTTATGAAGATCCATCCGTAACTTTTTGAGTTATCTTGTGGATAGACAGACAGACAAACGAACAAAGTCAACAAAAACATTGCCTCTTTGGTGGAGGTAAATATCAGAAGGAAGCAGAGCCGCAAATCACGGCGTGGTATATCAGTATAGCTTTGTCTTTTTCGTTGCAGACTCTGTAGTAAAAGCAAAATCTATATATTAATACGCTAGTACCTACCTACCTACCTACCTTTTGTGTCACGCTCTTCATCATTAAAAGATAGAAGGAAATTCGAGCTTTATTCAGTTCGAGAAGCTGGCGTATCTGTGCTACGG
>LQNS02277097.1:13671280-13701052 GCA_001587735.2 Parhyale hawaiensis
ATTAGATGTGCAACTAATTACATTAAAATCCAACAACAAGCATACCGGTAGAAGGAAATTTTCCAAACACTCAAAATAAAGTTGGTAAACCGTGAAAATTTTCACGGGTCCAGCTAGTTTACATAAACCTTCGAACCGGCGGTTTACTATATACCGCCTATCTAGTATACCGTTATGTTGCCATTTATTTTGCAATTTCTTCTCCACTGCAGCTCTGAAACAAGTATCCTGCAACCGTCAGAGAAAATGACCCTATAACAGGATAGATGAAGATAATTTTGATAGCCAGCCTGAAGCTGCTTGAGCTGTACACGTACAAGTGTTTTTAATGGCTGCCTAAATAGAATCTCTATCAGACCTAGGAGAGCCGTTTTAGTTTAAGCTTCTGAGGTGCCCAGAAATTAGATTAGGGCACCGCCCGTCTTAGAAATGCGAAATTTGCAAGCATACTTCAGTTATGTCAGACTATTCGTCTACATAAGGCGTGCTAAGATAAACAATATTGTTAAGGGTTTCCTATGCAAAAATTCAGAGAGCCGAGATGATCCCTCAGCTGTGATATTGAGTCTTAAAATACGCCTTGTTCCCCAACACGTAGCACTGATACCGATCGTACTGACAGCACAATACATAAAGCACGGGCGTACTTATACCAGCCTGACGAGCAGAATTATAATATGACGTTTGATCGATGACGAAAATATATAAGAACCTATAATTGATGCTCACTAGCTGCTTATCGTGACTCTCAGACTAAAGATTTCTTGCCTTAAATAAGACTTCGCTGATATCGTTGAATTCTTGGTCAGATGAATTACGGAAAAGTAGATAACTCTTGCTAGAGATGTATGTATGTAACTAATACAAATATCTCATGCTCGTCAATGTCAACTTTATGTTTGAAAAGTTCGAAGTTTTTTATGTATACTAGCTAGAGTGCCCGCGCTGTCAACATGACAGCGAGGATCTTTTGAAAACCCGTCTTGATTTAACATATGTACAGCCGTTGCTAATATCTTTCTGGAGAATACGCTACAAAGGCCATCTAAAATTGTCATAAGAGATGAGTGCTCTCTCTGCCAATTCATCTATAGCAGCACAATCTTCTCCCACCTTAGAAGAGGTGAAGAAAGACTTTTAATTAGCAAGCAGCAAAGCTTTGCAGAATAAAATTAATTCCCCGTCTCGCATCCTAGAAACCTACGGATGAGCCTTCAGTATATCTATGTTTTTTTCTTGAAGCGACCTCTTCGTCAAAGGAAAACAGCAAGCTGCAAGAAATAATCGTGTCTACTGCTCCGTGAAAAATTAGCGCTTCGTCTGTGCTTTGTGGATTAGCTACTGAATTTATACGTCATAAATTAAAAAAAAAACAACATCCATTTGCTTCGATGTATGGAGAAAGTGATAAAAATGAGATTTCATAAATGCGATAAGAGGAGCTGAATACATCTTTATTGTTTGGATGCCAAGAATTATTTCAAGCAAGAAATACATTCAGATAAATGGATAAGGATTTCACTTTTGCCATCTTCTGCAACCTGGTCATTGATCTCCATGAAAACGGTAATTATTACCAAATCCGCAACCTGGCTCATTTTTCGCCTATTTTGTTTAATAAGAGCATGACACGAGACAAATGTATAAATTTATAAACAAATAAACATACGACAGTGTTTATTATATTGTTTGAAGTATGTAGATTGCTATATAAATACAGAATTTTTCAGAGATTTTGCCATATAAAATTAGTAGTCAATACATGAACTGTTTCTTATGACTAATCATCTAAAAGTTTAGAGATATTGCTTTGCACATACCTAGATTGTGTTACAAATGCCCACTTATAAATATTTAGAGACTATGCATCAGAACCTATTTGTATAGATTGTTTTATAGTAACATTTGCAATTTTAGATATTTATATTGATAAAAACACTCACCCAACCGCTTGGAGATCTCCGAGTTGTGCATCTTGGGGTTGTCCTGGGCCATTTTCCGCCGCTGGCCCCGGGACCAAACCATAAAAGCGTTCATGGGCCTCTTGATGTGGTCCCCATGGGCCGCCTCCGTAGCAGTGGGCCTCCCTGCTGAGGCCTCAGACGTCAGCAGGAGACGGCCATAGTCGGCCTCACGGTCCTGGTGGGCCATGTACTCCTCCGGTCCCACGACGGGCCTATCCTGCACCTCCCCCATGTCCCCATACACTTCCATTGCCCCACAGCAGCCTAGTGCGTCTCACTGCATGCTTCTTGCACCAATTAAACACAAATCAATACTTTTACACTACGTATACAGACGACTTTGCGATATTATTTTGCTTTAGGGTGCAGCGAAAATACACCCACACACGTGTGTAAATTCTAAGTACTAGAATGCATAGCTTAGGGGCTGCTACTTCGTAGAGTTCTGTTCCTTCAGGAGACTCTCAGCGTGGTGTTATGCAATCGTGCGTCTGTAAATCTGCGGAGAGTTGGAATAGGATTTAGTTGACACCTCTGCTTCCTAAAGTACATATGTCTTGACTGGTGCACTTAAGCAGTCAATTACGAAAGTCAAGAGAGTTGCATGAACCTATCTACTTGGCCAGGCTGGAGGTAAATATTCTGTCAGTAGTGTACCCGGCTGTCCAAAATGATGACGAAGAATTTATGGTGATCCTTTTTTTATTGATCACTCGTTTACTAATGTTTTGCTGATAGAAGATGCCCTGAAGCTGTCATATAAAAGGAATTTGAGATGAGTGCTCTCGGGTTCATTGCTGTTGAGCAGCGCAACCGATCCTTCCATGGAGTGTGTAAAAAAATTAATTCATTTTAACAGGTAATCAGGTATCTCTCTTCGCATCATCGATACGCAACGATATCATATAAGTCGATTTTTTTTTGAATAAGTAAAAAGCTGCTTCTTTAATGGATGAAGTCAAGTTGGATAAAATAAGTATTCCAGCTGCAAAATTTTCTTACGGTACCAGCTTTGAAGTATGTCTTATCACCTATAGTGTCGACCTTCTACTTAATATCGCCTAAGCTCAGGTTAGCTGAAGTTTGGATGTGAGAAGAAACTAAGCACCAGGATGTATCAATTAAAGAGCTAAGAGAAGCTGCAGATACCTTCATCGCTTGCACTTAATTCACCGTTAGCAAAGCCAGAAGTACATATGTTCAGATATAAAGTTGTAATCTTCTGCTGACAACCGCAAGCTGATCAACTCTTTACCTGTCTGTTTCATATCAGCCTGACAGAATCTCCACAGTTATTGAACTAACACAACAACAGATCCATGACGCGTATTTCTAAGAGAATTTAGTGCACGTCGGGCGTTGCCAGGATGCCGAGGAGGGCGGGGGGGGAGGGTGGTACGTCAGAAAATCAAAATTTCGGCCCCATCTCCTACTGAATTGGCATTTGAAGAATTTTTAATCTATAGGTCAGTCAATGAATTCTCTGACTTGGAGGAAGATATATAGGCATATGAGAGGTAAGACTGTTTTGATTTGTTATTAACAAATGTATAATTACTGTACAATAATTATAAGGTATTAGCAGCAAAAACTCAAATAACCATCGTTAGAACAATGGCAGCATCGCAGGCCCAAGTATAAAGCTCTACAGGGCCCTCTTGCTGAAGGTTGTCTAGACACTATAATTAAGGACGGTCAGCGCAGCTAGAGATTATTTCCTAGCTACAATTTCAGGTATTACAGAATTCTTTGTTGAAACATGTACCGAACAAAGCGAAATTATTGTACTTTGGTTTGGAAGTGTGACTGTGACGATGCACAAATTAGTTGTGTGCATCAATATAATTTTAATATTTGTAATGATGTTAAAATATAAATAATATATATAATATATATTATATATATTATATAATATATATATATAAATAATAATATATATAATATAATAATAAATTAATACAGACTTCAATTGCTGACAATTTAGAAAATAGAGTTTTAAATAGTTTGTAACTCAACTCTGGGAATTTGAACACGATGTGTAAGGAATATGTGCAAAGCTGCTTTGTATTTGCTTAGCATATATCTTTTGAAGAATAAGCGGAAAACAATTTATCATCGAGTAGTTTCGCCTGCTTCATAACTACCCAATTTGTAGGCGCTCCTGTATTTTACCACGTTCTAGTCTCTATAGCAGATTTGTACAGTGTTATAGTAGATACGGTGCATTAAATTAGATGAAGTTCATTATGTGTCGCGAAGTGCGCCACGTTAGCCGACAAGCGTTAGGTGAAACTAATGCAAGTTGTAATAGCGTAGCTTCTAGGTTTACTACAACATAGAAAGGAAAAATGTTAATTAACCGTATAGATTCTTTACGGTACCGCTAGCTATATAGCTATCGTCTCAATGATTGCTTTGTATCCACCTCATCCCCCGTAGCTGATGTACGGTACCTTTTGATAGTTCAGATGACAGCTAGAGTCCGTACTTTAGTTGTGAAAACCGAAATTTCCTAAGAAATTATGGCGGTTCTATATTAGGGTTACTAGCTGTACCAGTGATATTGGCAATCCGACTGACTATATATAGGACTGACCCTGAAAGAAACTAAGCTAAGAAATTGGAATGAATAGTACTACGCGCCTGAAGAGTGATGGTAGGATAAAATGATGGGACCTAAGTAAAGAAACCAAAAATAAAGAAAAATATAACCAATGGCTTTTTATCATTAAAAAAGATGTGAAATCTGAAGGTGAAAAGCGGAACAGCGGATTTGTGAATTTTAATGCAGCGGTAATGAGATTCATATGAAAGCTAAGTGGGCTAGTGAGACAATTCTGGTTAATTTACTTGTAGAAAATAATGGGAATTTAGCAAAGTTACTGTACATATGCAACTGGGCCTCCCGCTCATAATAGCATCGCGGAAAGGTACGTTGCGCATATGACATTGGTACCAGTTATGCACGGCACATGCATGGCAACACTGGGAAACCGATTGTTTTATTAAACACATGGTAAGTCCTGGCTAGTATTCTAATCAATGCGCAAAGAAAAGTAAAATTTTTGAATTTCTAAAATAAAGCTTTGCAATTCAAATCATGTTGCTAAAAATGAAAATTCAAGAAAATTTCATTTTTCGAAAAAACTTGGACACGGCCTTAGTGTTAGGTCTCTTGTTGATAAATTGGGAAATCGCATGATGTTTTGTGCCGTAATTAAGAAAAATGGCTTGGGTCAAAATAGTTACAGGGACGAAGCTATGCCCCATGTGGTCCGACACCGGCCCACCACACCACCTCACATCACTGCGGCTGCTGCTACCCGACTAAGCGCCATTTCTGAACCGTTCCGGTTTTTATAGCCGTGACGTCACGCAGGGGGGAGAGCTGCGAGCCAATGGGCGCATTGTATTGGTGAGGGGAATCTCTACCAATCTCTGTTTTGTCTTGCCGTCAATACTTGGAGAGGAGGAACAATGCGCTGCCCAATCGCTGCATTGTTCTCCGTCGCACCCGTGACGTCACTCACACTACACAGTGCCAGCCAATAGCGAGCGTGTATCACTGCGATGCGCGTGACATCACAGCTTGCGTTGCAATTGCTGGCCAATGAGAGGCAGGGAAGACAATCAGCACAAGTGACGTGTGTTCAACGTGCAATATTCGGCCCAATGGGGTCCACCTGCACAATGGATCCCCCATGGGGGGCAACACTCCATTTTATTCCTCAAGTGTGATTGTTATTCCTTTAATTCGACTGAAGCCGCGGCAGCTGTAATCGAATGGCTCGTCCGCCCCTCTGTTGCCTGCCTCACTCTGTCCTCAGACAATTGTCCCTTGCTGCAGCTTTGTCCTTAGACAATTGTTCCTTACTGCAACTCTGTCCTCAGACAATTGTTTCTTGCTGCAGTTTTGTCCTTAGACAATCTTCCCTTACTGCAACTTTGTCCTTAGACAATTGTCCCTTGCTGCAGTTTTGTCCTCAGGAAATTGTCCCTTACTGCAACTTTGTCCTCAGACAATTGTCCCTTGCTGCAGTTTTGTCCTTAATTAGACAATCTTCCCTTACTGCAACTTTGTCCTCTGAAAGTTGTCCCTCGCTGCAGTTTTGTCCTTAGACAATCGTCCCTAACTGCAACTTTGTCCTCAGGCAATTGTCCCTCGCTGCAGCTTTGTCCATAGATAATTGATCCTTGTTGCAAGTTTGTATTATTCCTTGCTGCAATTTTATCTTTAGACGATTGTCCCTTGCTGCATCTATGTCCTTAAGTTAGACAATTGAATCTTGTTACAGCGTTGTCCTTAGACAATTCTCCCTTGCTGAAACTAAGTCCTTAGACAATTGTCCCTCTCAGCAACTTTCTCTTCAGACTATAGTCTTTCCTGCAGCTTTTCCCTCTAATAGCTGTCCCTTGCTGCAACTTTCTACTCAGGCAATTGTCCCTTTCTGCAGCTTTCTCATCAGACAATGATTATTGTTTTATGTTGCAACTTTGTTCTTAGACAACTGTCATTTGCTGCAACTTTTTCTTTGGCTAATTTCTCTTGTAGCAGCTCTGACCGTGGACAGTTGTCCCTAGCTTCAGCTTTGTCTTTAGACAATTGTGCCTTGCTTCAACTTTGTTTTCGGGCTATTGTCCATAGATAATTGCCCCCTGATGTAGCTTTGCACATAGAAAATTGCTCCTTGCCACAACTTTGTGCTCAGAGAATTATCCCTTGCTGCAACGTTGTCCTTAGACATTTATCTCATGTTGCAGCTTTATTCTTAGATATAGTTGACTCTTGATTCAATTTTCTGTTTAGACAATTGTCCCTTGCTACAACTTTGTCTTCTCACAAGTGTTCTTTGCTACAACTTTGTCCCAAGGAAATTGCCCCCTGCTGCAACTTTATCCCTAGACAATTGGTCCGTTGCTACAACTTTGTCCATAGACTATTATCCCTTTCTACAGCTTTGTTCTTAGACAATTGTCTCTTGCTGTAACTTTGTCCCAAGTCAATTGTTCCTTGCTGCAACTTTTGTCTCTGACAACTGACCCTTTGTGCTTCTTTATCCTCAGACAGTGGCTACCTGCTAGTTCGTCTCCAGAAATTTTACCCTTACTGTAACTTCATCCCGTGGCATTTAATTGTTCATTGCTGTGACTTTGTCCCGAGGCGCTTGTCAATTGCTGTAACTTTGTTCCCAGACATTTGTCCCTTACTGTAATAATGTCACTTGATAATTGTTCGTTGCTTTAACTACTTAGGTAGTCCCCTCGCTGGTGACACATGTACTTTGTAGCAACTTTGTCCCAAAATACCCCAGATATTGGTTCCATGCTCTACTCTGTCCCCAGACAGTGGTCCCATGCTCAGCTCTGTCCCCAGACAGTTGTCCCATTCTTAACTCTGTCCTCAGACAGTTGTCCCATGCTCAACTGCCTGCTTGGCAGGCGTATGAGCCTGAAAAGGTGGGTTGTGGGAACCTGCATGCGAGGAAATGCGTATGAAAGATGGATGAGCTCCATGGAGCCAACGGGAACCAGAGAGATCACCTGGTTGTTGACATAGCCATGTGCCCTGCATTCCACAGTCAGCTCCTCTCCTTACCTCTCGATGGCACAATCGAGACACTTCTTTAATTCTTCTCGTCTTTTTTCTCATTTCTTCTTCTATTTTCCTCTTCTGTGCTAATCCCGTGCTGTGAGCGGAGCCCCACAATTCATGACTCTCTGTATCACTGTTTGCTGACAGCAATGGCCTCGATCAAGAGTACGGTTCCTAAGTCAGCGTTTGTTATTGTCGGAGATGTTAATGCACACCACAGGGACTGGTTGGGATCTGTGTCGCCGACTGATGGTCATGGTGGGCTTCGTTGGACTTCTGCACCTTATCTGGATGTGTGCAGCTAGTTCTTGGGTCCACGCATGATGCTAGTAACTGTCTCGGCCTTGTCATGACTGATGTCCCGGACTTGATGACTGTGTCAGTTGGCTCCCGGTGCCCGGGCCCACGAAGTCGGGACACCTTATCTAACCGAAGTAAGTAAGTTGGCTCCCCTATTGGCTCTACAGACCACTCACATCTTGTTGTGTCCCTGGACTAGGTTGTTCCTGTGGTAGACACCAGGAGAGTGGTGTTCGTTAAGAGCAGGACTAACTGGTATAGACCTACGGGGCAAAGATTTTGGAAAGACCGGGACCGGGGCGACCAAAAATCAAGTAGCCGGAGCCTGGATCTTGGCCAAGACGAACAAAACCAAAGAGACCGGGCCGGGGGTCAGAATTTCTATTTTGACAAGAGTAAAGCATTTGCTATCAACACTTAGATTGTGATAACTCATTTTATCCATAATTTAAGCGGGAATTATTTAAGGAATGGACTTGTGAAAGACTGGTTCAAAATGGATCAGTGTACGTTAGAACTCTAGCAGACTCAATGTCTTATAAAATTGCTGCTGCTGCTTTATAAGAGGCTTGAGGAGATCCTACACCATATTACTAAGAAATGACTAACTTCTAGTCCGGGAGCTGAGAAAATTATCTGTAAGTAAATTTAATCTTGTATTTTCAACTTTTCCTATTGAGCATTTAGTCATTAACGATGCACTGCAGAAACCAGTAGATATTTAATCAGTCATGAAACTTCTACCGTTATTATAGCTGACTTATAGACATGCATTCATCACTAGCCATAATATGCTGTTGCACATTGCCAAAGGAGCTATATGTACTCTGCATTATTCACAAATATGAAAATTTATGGCTCCCAAAGGTTTCGGAAAAAATTTACTCTTGTATATAGGGTCCAATTTTTCCCCGATTTTTTAGTTTAATCCCCTCAATTTTGGATGTAGAATTCAAGTCTGAAGTCTGTTTGAGGCGGTCGGCTTTAGTGTTTGAGATATTTAACTCTGAAGTTTCGATTGTTTTCCTATATGGGAGCAAATACAGGCGTACGGTGACCCCCTCAACCTAACCCAAAAAACATATGAAAAGAGTTTTTCCCTTCTACTGAGCGACTGTGGTTATTTTCTCCCATAAAAAAAAAGGGAAATTTGTAGTGCAATATCTGGAAAATTAAAGTCGACCGCCACAATCGGACAGCAGGTTTAAATTCTACATAAAAAATTGAGTGGTTTATAATAAAAAAAAAGAAAGTAGGACCGAAATAAAGTAACCTGTAATCAAGGTTTCTTGCAGTGACAGTAGTTTAAGACAGCATATTGATATGATATTAGTGAATAGTCACTCATAATTAAAGCCCGGTGATTGCTTGAAATAAATCCTTAATGCTTATTTTGCTTGAACTGCTCAAAAAATGTTAAGATTTTGTAACGCCTAAAATGCTAGTTCTTAAAAATCTTTGCTAGCGCTTAAAAATGTTTGCTAGCGCTTAAATTGTTCCAGCAGTTAGCGTACTTTTAGACAGTTCGGAGACATTTTCTTATTTATGGAGTTATCATTTGCCTACCTATTTATTGTCCGCAACAAACCAACAACATGCGAGAATAACGTGTACATATGGTGTTGCCACATTTCGTGATCAGAATCACCGTGATTATGATCATCGGAACACCTCTTTGGCGTTCCGATCTTGTACAACAGATGTACCAGATCGGAACGCCAAAGAGGTTAAAGAGGTTCAGGGAGACATCCATGAGGCAGTGACAACACATCTCTGTTCTGCTTTCCGTCAAACTGAGTTGACGAGAGATCCGCCCTAGCCCAGGGATCAGCAATGATACCCCCACCGGAACCAACAAGGGGCGGCAACGACGGTTCAGCCCTGAAAACTGAACCCTTTAGCTCACTCCACCAACGATGTGGATGGTCAACACTTAGCAAAGATTCCCTGGAACGCTGCATCTGACGATGCCGTGTCCTCTCATACACACTCTTGGCTTCAGCCCTACGATCAACATAGATCAGCCACAACGTGCGGTAGCAGAATTAGTGCTAGAGACGCGCATGCCACCATTCATGCATTCATGGACTGTGGTATGCAGTCTGGCTTCAAAGCTCAACATGGAACGGAAATAGCTGCCTTTATCCTCAAGGACGTTAAAACCACTTTACTGACGGTAGGTAGATCTATCATGCACCTCTGGTTTCTAAACGCTACATTATCATTGTTGTTATTCTGGTTTTGCTACTGCGCTCACGTCATGCGACGTGATCCAAGCAGTGAGACTCAGTTCATTATGTCACATCTCTATATAAATGTTTTAGCTCGGCATTCCTGCCGGAATGTCTCGGTCGGCTCAGTGCGCTATCACTGGCGGGAAAAAAGATGCAAAGCATCTCTAACAGACGAAAAAAAGAGGAAAAGACAGGATAAAGGAACACCTGTGCGGAGAGTGCTCTCCATGGCCTTTCTACACGAGAGCAGATAGGGAGTCCCATGCGATGGGTCGCTGACCGCCATTCGGCGGCCCACTTAGCGGAGGAGAAGAGGAAGTATACAGAGTCGACCTAACTCTACAAAGTAACATCGTCATCAGGAACTACGGCCAGCTGCAACATAACCTGCGGAACAGGCAAGCGGGTCAGTTTTAGGTGAGTGATGCTCATTTATATTCTGATTGAGGAAGGGCCCGCCCCAGAATATACCCCGAAGGCGATAATCTGCATTTGACCGTGTTCACCACTACTCGCTAGTTAAAGATATGACTGAAACGTAGTTAAGGTTCAATCAAATATGGCTTAACCCTCCACTGGGAAACTCACACGCACTAGTTCAGGCTGCAGATATAATCCAACTGGCCCCAGGGGAATAAGAATAGCTGCAGCCAACGACGGGTCGTTAGGCTTTATATGGTGCCGTAGTGGAAGGATCATCGGCTAGTGCCGCCTACCTTCTCCTTGATGGGACGTTGTGTGCCTCACGTAGCTGTGTACACCAAGCAAGTTTGCTGACTCAGCGTGCTGGGCAGCACAAACACCTCTCGGCTGGCTCATCGTTCGATCCCGACTTCTTTTAGTACACCAGTCGCACACGCGTGGCCTGCTGCTATCCCATTACATCTTTAAAATTTTAAAAATATCAGTTCCAAACTTGGACCTGCTTTGTAAAATGGAGAAAGGCAATGCTATTAGCGTTTGGACTGACTAATTAATGGCAGGAAGCAAGTTAGGTTAGTCTCCCCGGGGTCTCTGTTCAGCTACTCTGATAACATGGTCCTTGCCTCTCCTCATTTCAGTGGGTTGCAAAAGTTACTTTCAGTTAACGAGAACGAAGCTAGCATGCTCTGTATTGAAAGTCATGCTGTCAAAATTATCTGAATGTACATGTCTCATTGGTGTAGAGCTCAATTATGTATGCAGTTCTCCTTACTGGTTCACTTATTTACTGATGATATTCGCGATGAGGATGTACAGAAAGAAACGCGGATGCTGCACCCGATGGGCACCATACTAAGGCAGTTTTGTTACTGTTCTGAAGAAGTCAAATGTTAACTGTTTCGTAGTTACTGCTACTATATGTACTGCGACTTGCTTATGTCGAAATTTAAGCAGACCATTAGACGCCAACGTGTGGCCTATGACGACATATTTCACCGGTTAATGAATGTGTCGAAGTCAGAGAAAGGAAACTTAATATTTGCTCAAAAATTTAGGTACTCACTACTTGAAATGCAGAACAAGGAAATTCGCATTCAGTTTTTAAATCAGGATAAAAAATTAGCTAATTCACTGGTAAATGCACTTCGCAACGGCCCTGGCTACGAATTATCCAGCATACACTGTGTATAGCCGAAAGAAGCGCATACTGTTACACAGCACGGCCAGCAATGAACTGCAATCGAGTGTAGCGTGTACAGGTAAATTTACTTCTTTCTTGGTAATAAAGAAGCTGATTATTCAATTGATATGCAAGGACTTCCTTACAATAGTAGCTACGCTGCTTCAGTGGCAGTGTAGATCCGATAATTTTAGCCACGCTTGTCTTTTATGCAGTATTTTGATTATCAATATTATTAGATCTACATAGTACCGACGAAAATGTACCACAGACGTGACACACCCGCAGGAGGTAATAAAAGCCAGCATCAGCGCTGGGGCAGGCAGACTACTACCGCCGCCGGTCTGCCATCCGGTCGGGGCTTGCGGGGTGAATCATTAAGACTGACCGATAGAAGACCTGTCCACCTTAAAGGTCTTATCTGCAGAGTACATGTGCATAGAGACATTCGCATAGTGCGCTAATGACAGTGAATTGTACGATGTATTGTACTAAGACTCTAAATATAGTGCCTGTTGATATAGCGTAGCTAGTCGCTATAGACTGCAAGATCATACTGCAAAAGTGATAAGTGTACTGATGATATAAATATATACTTATATCGAGTAAATCTGTGTGTTACTGCCATCAACTGGTGAACCCCCGGTAATCCGTATAGTGTGAACTATTTCCCGATACCAGTGATAGTGAGATCACTGAACATAAAGATATACCTGAAGAATATTATTGATAGTGTCAGCTAGCTGTTCCAGCTGGGAACCCTTGTGTGATACAATAGAGAGACTTGTGCTGGTGTTGCCTGCCGACTCAGTAGCAGCGGCAACCAATGCGTATGCATGGAGCGTAATTGGAGATTACTTACAGAAACAGAGAACCCTCAAACCAGCGCATGTACAAACTACACACTCGGGCCTCAACGGACAAGTAGTGTAGCCCAAATGAAGCATTATGTTACAACGGCAAGCCCGAAACGTTGCAAAGGAATATCCAACACAAAACCTCTAACAACTTTCTTATACGCTCGCAGGCCAACACGTCCAAAAGCAGATAGCGGCTTCCAGACCGGAACGGACCAGGGTACAAAACACCGACTGAACTGACGAGTTCGGTACCTGACAGCTTCCAGAATGCAGGAGTGTTTAGAAGCCTCAGCTCGTATACTTCTCCCAAGACTTTTAGGGCAGGCATAGAGGAATACGACCAATGTCTTTCATTGTTGAACCCCTTATATATAAAAGATAAAGAGGTCGGCCACTCACCACCTGTGGGACAGATTCGCCACATTACTCTCAGCGCACAGCCTACTGGCTGAGATAACAAGTCGGTTCAGCAGACGCAAGTGATTGTCTGCAGCCGAAGCTCAAAGCGGTTAGCAATACTCCAACACAGGCAGATAAAAGTGCAAAAGTATCTACGGGCCACATCTTTGTCACCAAACACAGAACTTACTTGACGCAGGAGCACGATCTTACTCGAAGCACGGGACACCATGGGCCTTATATACGCCTCAAACGTAAGCTTCTCATCAATGACAATACCGAGAATCTCCAGGAAGGTAGATCCATGGAGCAGTGTCATCTATCTTCAGAGGTGGATGTTGAGGTAAAAGTGCCCGAGACCGACAGGCAATCAGAGATTTCGACTAAGACCTGAAAGTCGATCTAAGCCAAATCTAGTTGACTTCACCTGTCCAAAAGTGCAGAGAGGTGTCCCGACTCACAGTTTCATTCATTGAATTAAAATTTATCACCAGTGAGGCGTCTGAAAATTCAATGTTGCATCTTATAATAGAGATTTTAATCGATTCAACATGAGCGGGTCGCTTCTAACACCTGCAACACGATTCTAAGCGACAAAGCTAATGTTCCTGTCGACAGTCTCAGGCAAGTTAAGTCAAGTGGGCTTAGCTCGACTTCCACGTCGCAATAGAGCACGCCTTTAGTCATGCCGGTACTTAGTTTAATATTCCAGGCGGAGCACCATGCACTTATGCCCGACAGGTCCCTATTTAGAGGTTGGGAGACAACATTACGCATTCAGTGGGTTGGCATTACTACTATCAAAGTGAAATCGCCAAAATGGTCGATCATCGTATTCTCCTGCGAACTTGGCACTTCACAGGTGCACAGAATAAACAGCAGAGGGCCAAGTACTCTACTCTGAGGGACGTCAAACACCACTGAGAGCCGAAACACTAAAAATAAATCTACAAGCACACTCTGTATTCACTCAGATGCAGTCACGAATGCTTGATAGAACCCTACCACCCATACCAAACGACTCCAACTTGTACAGTAGTCCCCTGTTGTTGACCCTGTTAAACTCCACGCTCAACGTTCAGCTATATTTACAAGGCGTGATTTGTAAAGACGATCCAACGCTGACTGTAAATGTTGTAACACAGACAGTACTGCGTCACAACAATCCAAACTAGTTCTGTACGCAAACTAATTAGCAGGCAACAGTCCAGTAAGCTCAGCAAAGCTACCCAATTTAGAAGCCATCAGTTCTCGAACACTTTCGACATGATGGGCGTCAACATAATAGATCGGTAGTTGGAGACATGGGAATTAATGGGGCTAATACTTCCAGAAACAATAACTAGCAGGAACCAGCGAAAATTCCGCAGAGCAGAAGCAATGTTCTTCAGTGATATCTCAGACTCGTATCATCCTACTTTTTTAATACTGAAAAAGATGTGAAAATTCTACACAGCAAAAGAATTGTTTCTCAATTGTTCCAATTATGATAGTGGGCAGACGATGTGGTGCAAGGATGAAAAATAGGAACTGATATTCAATGCTGATGGTCCATGGACAGGAATTTTCCTGTCGTGCACTATTCTGGTATCTAATGATGCAATCACGCAATAGTGAGACATCATAAAAAATCACAAAAAAATTATATGAAGTCGTCTAAAAGAAACTGATTTAAAATTATATGGACATTCACGCAGTTAAGTCTGTTGTATTTTGCACAGAAATATAACTGCTAGGGCGGGGGCCGTGGGTTGTTCACTTATACGCCATTCGGGGCTGAATATATGTATATCCATCTTAAGCTTATCAATAAATCTCTCCTAGGCTAATAACGCTCCATGTAATTTTTCTCACCGGGTACTTTACCTTGGGATTTCATCCGCCAAGTGACTTCATGAAGGTTATGGCAATACCATTTGTATAAAAAAGCAATATATACATATATATGTGTAAGACATAAGCAATTATCGCCCTAAAGCAGTGGCTTCATCTCTTTCGAAAGTACAGTAGTTGAATTAGTGCTTTAGAAACTAATGTCTCCTTACATGATGACTGCAGATAATCACTTTGGATTCAACACACATCATGGAACAGAAATGGCTATATTTACATTCAAACATGTCATAAATCATTTCATTGACACCAGATCTCTTTTGTACCTGTGCGTTCTCGATGCTACAGAGCTACAATTAACCTAGTACACCATTATTCAATATTTAGTTGTATGTTTGAGAAACAAATACCCTCTTATATTGTTAAGACGCTAGAGTATTGGTTTCAAACAGAAAAATGCTCTGTGAAATGGGAAGTTGTAATGTCATCAGCGTTTGGTATGACTACCGGCATACGATAAGGAGGTTTACTCTCCCCGATTCTCTTTAATATCTTCATTGATTGTATCCACACTCAACTGAACGCGACTGGAGTATGGTGGCATATTAACGGTAACGCAGTAAATGTGTTCAGTTATGCACTGATTTCACTTTACTTGAAAAATGTTGTTCTAGCTATTGAGTAATTCATTAGCCGAGTATATACTTTCGCATAATGTGCTAAGTATTTCCAGGACGGTACTGGTTGCATCAGGAAGCAAAGAGTGTAAAACGGGAGGTCTCCATGGGACTAAAATAAGCTTAGCCGTGACTGCACGTAGCCGAATGGCGTCACATCGATGAGTCGAAGTATTTGATTGTGGGACCTCAGGCCGTCGTAGGTTGGGTTCTTAATCCTTAATAACAAATCTAAGCAGCGTTATATTCCGTACGCGAGAGAAACCACAGTAACTGTTAGTACTCGAACTTTCTTTACTTGACGACAACATTTTACCGTGTTTTGTGTGTAGGTGCAGCTCGAGTAGCTGGCCAGTCAGGAGCGGGAGACTGAATGAATCAAGTCGAAAGAATAGATTCGGTGATATGTTTAAATAATTCTGTGAAGATCGCTGTGAACTGAATATGAAGTGTAAATAGGGCTCCAGTTCAGAAAAAGAAGTTAAATCAGGTCACCATGCAGGCAAATGTTTTGCCGCTAGTGCTGTGAAAGTTTCCACCTGCCTGCTCTGCAATCTTCTATGAATAATTGTTTATTACTCAATTTGTATATATTCTCTTTATTTATTTAAGCACTTAAGAGATTGAATTCGCAATTTACGACGATTTTTGCGGCAAAATTAGTTAAAATACTCATAGGCTGCTTAGCCATAGATTGGTTGATGTGACGCCATTGATGACGTCAATTTTGATGCTAGTTTCTCATGAGCTGGTCCTCCCGTTACGCTCTTTGCTTCCTGGGTTGCATAAAGAAAAGGTGCATCATAACTGGCTATGCGCAGTGATGGGCTCTTCCCTCTAGGCTCACATATCATCCTATATAAATACGAGTTGTGTTACAGTGTGTATTGGCTGGCAGAAAAGCTGTCAATTTTGGTACTGAAAAGTTCTGCAAGCTCGAACATCGAGTGTCCTGGCAGCAGCATATATTGGTAGTATGGGAACTTTGTTTCGTGTAAATTTCTGGTAGAGATACCCCCACGAACTCGAGGCGGAACCAAACTGGAAGGAAGCAGTTGGTTGTAAATTTCCTATAAAACATTGTGCCCAGCCATTTGAGTTCGCTCAGAAGTCTTTTGGCTATTGCTATACGAATTTATTCGAATTTCGCCAAAAAAAAAAAAAAAAACACAGGAGCTGCCAGTATTTTAGCAGTGTAGTCTGTTTTGTATGCATTGCTCCCGCTTATGCTTCATCTGGCGGGCCGACATGCAGTGATACTTGCTCTTCACTTAAATTTCTGGGCAACGCTATGCAAGTCTTGCTAAGCGCTCTCTAATGTTCTGAATCTACAGTAAATTACAGCTATTTTTTGCTGAATTACGTTTAAAAAATATTTCTATGGCGGTGAGTTTATGTGTTTTCATCCTAAACAGGTAAATATAAAAAGAAGTCTCATAAAATATAGTCTGTTAATGGTAAATTTAGGTTGAAATTACAGAGATTTATCATATGTGCAAGCTGCTTAACAATAAAATCAATTATTTAATACAAAAACCATGATATTTCATGGATATTCAGAATCTTAAGAACATTAATAAAGTTTTCAAAGCTCGTAATATTCTAGTATAAATTAAACTAAAGTTTTGGAGGTGGAATTTTATCGTGATGACAAAATAAACTTTTCAATTGCTAGCGATTGGAATTCCACCGGAGTGGTAGACAAAAACTGGACAGAAGTCATGAGATGAAAAATTGGATTCGGCACCAAAATTCTACAATAATTATTTCTGTTGACAGGACGCTATACACTGTACAGTTCTCATGCTGCACCAACTCACGTCCATGGCATAATTGCAGGTAAGGTAGCTCTACGGACGACACCACAGTGTGCTTGGTAGTCGCGAGCATGAAGAGCAATTCATGTTGCTATTATTTTCTAGCTATAACGGCATCTTCTCACGATTTAATTATTGCATAGCATACGCAGCTAACAGCCAGCGGCACTGATTCATTACATATGTTACGTACAAAGGCTTATAAATTGATAGAGTTTGTGACATCAACTCTTTCTTTCTTGTGCCGCTAGAGGAAAATCTCTAATTGCTTCTAATCTTCACTTGTTTGCATACGGCGCACCGCCATCCAGGGTATTGGCACCCGCTTCCAATCTAGAGTAAAACACAGTCACGCAATAACATCAAAACTTCTTGTCAGTGGCTTAGGATGTTCAACCAGTGAAGTAAGTTTCGTTCCTCACTTGACGTAGGATGCTGCCTTATCTTGCTGACATCACATATGTACTACCCCTGAGGTCTGGGAACACAACTGGCAATTTATACTGCTGAGTATTTTTATGTAAGATGCTCCAATCGCAGTCAAAGTTTCAAAGAAGTACATAGTTATGGTTAATAATTATATGAGCTTGCACCACTTCACACCGTCTCCCGTGTATCATATAACGGCGTTTTAGGATTTTCTCTTGGATATTCACTACTCCCATTGTTAAACATGGTACTAGCTCATTTCAATTTCAAAAAGTTTCATACTACCCGCTGCTAACGTTAGTATTCAATGAAAGTGCACACATGGCAATAACAAAATGACAGTAGAGAATTTGCATCCGCACATCGTCAGCGTTCATTTAATTATTGTGGTCACGGATCTACAATAAGGAGGATGCATTGCATCCAATATTGCTAGAGCGTCATCTTCCGATGAAAACTAATGATTCTATTACGGAATGCCCATATTTCTTTTTCTGGAGCACTCCCAGTTACAATAAAATAGACCATTTTGCTCTTGTATTAAATATTAGAAAGTCAGGGCAAAGTTACAATGATAGTTGTTTAGCTTCAGTCTTAGGTTTAGCCGGGATATATCAGAGACGGATACACTTATCTAGTTACGTAGAGCTGCTCGCGAGCCTTGCCAAAGTCAATTTATAAAAATGATTTAAAGAGAGTAACTAGACGATTCTAGAGAAGGGAATGAGCATTCCTCGGACTCTCGACTGTAACCACAATCTACCACAAGAAACAGGCAGCAGTATTCAATAGTGAAGAGCGCTGGGGTCGAAGGTGTTCGAGAAATAATTGATCGCTTGTAAGCTTGGTCGTTTTGCTGAGGTTACGAGGTTGCTTCTTGCTGGTCAGTCTGCGTACAGAACTGATTTGGGTTGTTGTGACGCTCTGTTGTCGTTGTCACACAATTTACAATCTGCGCTCGATTGTAGGTCGGAGGCACGCCTTGTCCAGTTGGACTTTAGCGCATCGTTTGACAGGGTTAACCACAGGGGTCTATTATACAAGCTGGAGTCCTTTGATGTGGGTGGCAGGGTTCTGTCAGTCATTCGCGATTTTTTTTCTGAGCGAACGCAGAGTGTGTCAGTTGACGGCGTTTTGAGCGCCTCAGTCGCGGTGGTGTCTGGCGTCCATTAAGGTAGTATGCTTGGCCCGCTGTTGTTCGTTCTGTACACTAGTGACATGTTCTCTTCGTTTGAAAACAAGATGATCAACTAGGCCGACGATTCCACTTTGATAGCAGTTATATCTGCTCCTCGCATGCGTAATGCTGTCGCCAAGTCTCTGAATAGTGACTTGTCTTGCATTAGTGTATGGTGCTCGGCCTGGAGTATGAAGCTGAATGCCAGCAAGACCAAGTTGATGATTAGCAGTCGGTCTCGGACACTTGTACCGCAGCATCCCAACTGCAGATCGATGACACTTTGCTTCAGGAGTCTAGCTCTTTAGAGATTCTTGGGGTTGTCTTTGATGAAAAGCTTACTTATGAGCCGCATATTAGGAAGTTTGTGTCATGTGCTTCCACTAAAATTGGGCTCCTGCGTAAGGTGAATTCTGTGTTTGATGACAGTGACATCGTTCGCAGATGTTTTTATGCTTTTTTGCTCCTTGTGTTGAAGTATTGCTCACCGGTCTGGGCTTCAGCTGCTGACACTCACTTGCGTCTGTTGGACCGACTTGTTAGTTCAGCCAGCAAGCTGTGCGCTGATAATGATCTGGTGAACCTGTCCCACAGGAGAAGGGTAGCCGAGCTCTGTTTGTTTTATAAGGCGTACAACAATGAGAGACATTGGTTGCATTCTTCTCTCCCTGCCCTCAAGGTTTTCAGGAGAGGGACACGTGCTGCGTGGGCGAACACTTTTTCACGTTTTAGGAAGCTGGTTGTCGAACTAATCAGTTCGGTCGGTGCTTCGTGCCCTGGTCGGTGAAAGTTTGGAATTTGTTGCCGGCATCGGCTTTCGGTCGTATTAGCCTGCTGGCGTTTAAGTCAGCTGTTAATGACTTTTTGCTGGATTTCCTTTAGCAGAGTTTTGGGCTTCACAGTGTTGCAAGATGCTTCATTTGGGTTGCATTACCTGTCCGTGGGAGCTCAAGCGTGAAGTTTTAATAATAATAATAATAATAATAATAATAATAATAATAATAATAATAATAATAATAATAATAATAATAATAATAATAAGACAATTAAAACTCTAATAAGTATTTCACGAATAGCTACATCGTTTTCTTGCGAGTATGTTATCTGCCTTCACTTTAAGCACCAATCAAACTATCTACCTCTGCATTAAGATGTTAATAGCTGCCTTTCCTATTTTGGACTATGGCTTCTACCTTGTGCTTATCCAATCAGCATCTGCGTTTGTTCATTCGAGGTCTAGATTCTGCCGATATTATCGTCATATGATTGTGGGGAGGGGTGCCCGAAATATGTAAATAAATCCACAAAGAAAGAAACTAATGAACACCGACGTGTACTTGCATATGTATCTTCACCCCACTTCAGTATGAAGAAAATACAGGCAGTGATTTCTGATTGGAATGAACATACGGGGATGTTGATTCAATGAACATCGGGCATTCGGTATATGAACTCTAGACTTCGTTACGTGCACGCATTCTACCAACACTATTATCTAACAGTCAGCACATGGTATGTAAATAGCTTTACATTCACTCAGAGTGAGGCTTATTCTACAAATTAGTTTAAATTTCACGGTTTATTAAGCAAAATATTTTGAAATTCATAACATTTATTTATGTCAGTTGAATATGTGCAGTGATGAAGAATACGAGAAATTTCATTTAACATGTTTTCGCTTTAGCTACTTAGTTAACTATTATTATGTAAAGTGATATTTTTTATATATTCTCAACTCTGCAGTGGTGGCACATGAGAATTTATAGTAGAGAGGTGAGGGAGGAGGGGGGCAGAGTAAAATACGGAGGGATTCACGTTGCAATGGCGTACATGTATGTTGGTTACATGGTGATAATATTGGCGTGCAGAGAGGAAGGCCTTGGCTCATTTATTAGGAAGCTCAAGCACTCCAGCCTCTTCCTTCCACTACGCTCCTCTCCCCATAAAGGCCGCCACTGATTGCAGATTTGTTTCATATATACTGTCCTTGAGATGGATGCTCCCTTTAAATGGCCGTTTCTTGAATTGTATCAACGAGGACTACCTCTTAAAAAAGAAGCGAATCAAAGTTTCTCTGGAGTGATTGTTTTTTTGATATTTCAGAAGGAAAGGTTAATATATTTTTTAATTGTAAGAGGGACTGATCTGAAAAAAGAGCAAAGTATTTATACTGGAATGGATCAGTCCCGGCTGCTCTTTGCGAATGGGACTGTTGGGGCGGCTACTGCCAGCTGTCAAATCTAATGCAATTACCTTTACTGTTGAATCATGAACCCCTCCCCCGAGTATATGTACCGACGAGGTGCCGTTACAAAAGCTTTGCTTCCACAGTTTCCTGTGAGACTTCCAAGGAGTTCGTCTTACTCCCTAAAATGGAGATTTCTGTCGTGCTCAACAAAATCTGGCCGCTTCTAGCACCTACAACGCGATTGAAAGTGACGAAGCTAAGCTTTCTGTCTGCATTTCCGGGCAAGTCAAGTCCAGTGTGCTTAGATTAGATCAACTTTGATGACAACTCGATCGAACGTGCCCTACATGGTCATTCCAGGAAGCAGAGTGACGGTAGAACTCACCGGGACTAAAATAAAACTTAGTCGTGATGGCATGTCGATGAATGACGTCACACCGACGAGTCGAAGTATTTGAGGGTGGGATCTCACGCCTTTGTTGTCAGGGCCCTTATTCATAACCAAAAATTTGAGCAGCGTAATATTTTTGACGCGATAGAAACTAAAATAATAGTTATTACTCAAAATTTCTGTACTTGAATATCATCATTTTACCATACTGTGTGTAGCTCATGTAACTAGCCTGTCAGGAGTGAGAGATTGAATGTATTAAGTTGAAAAACGCGGTGATATGTTGAAAAAATGTTCAGTGACGAGCACTGTGAACTGATTAATGTAAATAAAGCTTCACTTCAGCAAAGAGGTTAAATCATGGCGCCATGCCATACATCTGATGCGGTGAAATTCTCCACCAGCCTCCCTGCATTTTTCTGTCATTAATTTTGTTTAATGATTATTTATTTATTTATTATTTATTTATTTATTTTCGTGTTTGAGGGCTTGAAGCTTGCAAATGAGAACTTTTTTTTTAGCGCTGTTAATCAAAATACTCATACACTGTTGTGCAGTAGTGTTCGTCGATGTGACGTCATTGATGACGTCACCCTTCGATATTAGGTTCACGTAAGTCCTCCCCTTACGCTCTTTGATTCCTTGTTCCTTCTTTCTTCCTCTGTGAGATCGTCGTTGCTGGAGAAGCGAAGTCATAGACTACTCGATATGATAACGCATCGGGTGGCGTACACAGCACAACCTGTACCTCATTCCAACAGAACTTCAGAGGACGTGTCTCCCGTAAAGGCGCTTTGGATTGGCCCACGGCGATTGAGAGAACCTAATGCGATCACCGTTAATTTCTTCGAAACTTCAACCATGAGAGTTCGACTCAGGCACTTTGGATTGCGTTTCAGACGTTATACTGCCAACCTGATCACTCATGTGACGGAATCAAGGTACACTTTGGCCCGCAGGGTTGTGTTTCCTGTTGTCTCAAGCTCAATGGGTTGGAGGCTAACGCCTACTTCTGGAGAATGGAGCGCTCAGGATTGTGGTCTACAGCTCAATTTTAAATTAACCCTGCTTGGACTAAGTTTTCTAAATTACCGTAGAGTCGTAGATCAATAGAGGATACATTGTGTAGTAGTAAGGCAAGCTTTTTGTGACCACAACAGGCGGAAATTGTACTCTCGAATAAACTACCGCTATGGTAACCACGCTGAACAGCACAGGAGTGCTGCCGGTAATGAAACTGTTGAGTAAAGTCGATTATATAGACTGGAATATTTATGTTGATGACGATCTAAAGAGAAGAGATATACAGTAAATAGGAGTAGATGACAATAATGAGAGGCATTGGTTGTATTCCTCTCTCCTTGCCCTCAAGGTTTTTGGGAGAGCGACTCGTGCTGCGTGCGGAGCGCACTCTTTCACTTTGGAGGCTGTCGTATGTCGAACTCATCAGTTCTGTCGGTGCTTTCTGCCCTGGTCGGCTAAGGTTTGGAATTTGTTACCGGCATCGGCTTTTGGTCGTATTGGCCTGCAGGCGTTTAAGTCAGCTGTTATTAGTTTTTTGCTGGATATCCTTTAGCAGCGTTTTGGGCTTCCCGGTGTTGCAAGATGCTTCATTTGGGTTGTATTACCTGTCCGTGGGAGTTCAAGCGGGAAGTTTTAATAATAACAATAATTATTCGATTGACTGGTCAAATCAAGACTATGAAACTTGAATAGTTTGGAACTTCACACAGATCAGCTGTATGGCTTCGAAGCTTTAAGCGACTTTCAGGCGATGATCTTTACTCAGTTCCCCTTGACGCTTCTCAAAGTTTAATCTTTTTCCGTAAAGTAAAGTTGTCAGTACGCTCAACGTACTTATTCTAGATACTTCTGACGCTTAAAACTTAGTTTGAAGTGGCAACACCAGAACCCTTTTTGAAGTTCTGGACAAGTTAAACATGGAAATCCTATATTCGCCTGCAAGTCGAACGCGCCCGCCCGAGCTTCTCGCGACCGTTGAACTCTGTCATGTGCAAGTCCTGCCACCAGTACTTGTGCCGTAATTTACTTCACGCTTGCACCAGGTCCATCTTAACCAGTTATTACCAGTTATTGATCAGCTTTACTGATTGTTACTCCGAGTGGTTGGATTTTCATGACAGGGTAAGAGCAGGAAAAATACAGACCACGCTCCTTTCATGTTGCGCCATGAAGACTTTTTTCCACTAAGTTTAGTAATTGTCGCTCAAGTTATCCCTCTCCAGCGCAAATATGAAGAATCACTACAAATGTGCATTTTGGAAGCCTTCAGTACAATTTTCTGCAGCGTCTACAGCGGCACCGGGCCCCTCCAACTTTTAGTAACCTCGAAAAACTAATCCAAAAGGCGTTGTTTGATTTTTGTATTTTTACGTATGAAATTAATTGCTCTCTCCGATTTTGATGCTTTACATTGGGTAATAAGCTGAAAAGTGCACTGTGTCTCCATAGTAGTCTCGCACTCGACACAGTATCCCGATGGTGAATAACAAAGGCCAAAGGGACGATGATGCGGCTTGTTTGCAGATAGTTCTGAAGATCAGGTGCATCTTTCTATGTCAAAGCCATTTTATTATATAACTAACTTTCAATAAATAAACAGGGTTAGCTTGAATTACTTCTTAGATGTTCAGTTCTGCAGAGGTCGAGAAGAAACCAGACATTTTCTCCCCTACCGCAGTTTACGCTCATAAAACATTCTTCGCCAGAGAAAGAAAATTTGTTTAGAGAAAACTCGACTTTGTAAGCCCAACTATTGAATTTATGCTTATTGATGGCAGAGTGGAATTTGCTCTGTGCTGCGGCCGTCCGTGCCTAAGTAAACGCCTATATTTCTCATATGGATGTTGGGTCCGACATATTCAGAGCACAGCATTCTGAGGTATTCATAATTGAGACTAACAGAAGAATAGGACTTGATACATACTAACATAGGAGAGACGTAGCATTTGTTGTGCAGGGTTCCACTTAATGCACCTTACAGAAAACAGAGAAAAATTATAGTGGCCTGTCATAATGGTAAGCCATCAGACTTGAATCATCAAGAAACAAAGTCAAGTATGACGTTTAAGAGTCCCAATGGACTACATTACAAGGCTAAAAATGATTGCCCATGACAGTTAGTTTTAGGTACATAATTGGCAATACACATGTACATCGAAATCCAATAGGTCTGCTGTACTTCTAAATTTCCTTATTGTTTTGGCATATCTAGAATGAAAAACAATAAACAATTGAAATTCGGATTGCAATTTTGTATAGCGTTTTTAAGTTTATCGGCGATAAAAATAGAGAAAAATTAAAACTGAAACTAGACATACTACAGTTTAAAATACGGTGTGCGTTTCCCAAGGTGTGACATTTCATATCCCTTAGAATATGATACGTCTCAAGAACTTTAGAAGTGAAATAAAATGGACGTATTTCAGTTTAGACTAGGGCACTCTCAGAAGGAATGAGATAAATAACAGTTATTTTCTCGTATGGATGCTGTGTCCAACGATAACTTAAAGGAATTAATATTATTATATTCCTGGTTTTACCCCCGCACCGACGTCATATATGACGTGATCCAAGCAGTGAGACTCAGTTTATTATACCGCAACGGTATCAGAATATTTTATCTCTGCATTCCTACCGATCTCAGTTGGCCAAGTGCGCTACTACTGGCCGGAAATAAAGGGTAAAGAATAGAAAAAGAAATGAGAGTAAAAGTGTCTCGCGGGCTAGGGTGGCTATCTGGATCGACAGCCCACCTCATGGAACAGAAGGGAAATGTAGAGAACCTACCTAACTTCATAAAACTAACCTTCTCAGCAGGGGCTGCGGCCAGCTGCAACATCCGCTGCGGAAGAGGTACTTGGGCTTACTTAGGAATACTGCTAAACACTAACATAAGAGAGAATTATCGTCTAGTTTGTTGAGAGTCACTGGCACAGTGCCTACATATTATGAATGAGATGATAAGAGAAACTTCGGTTACTCACAGTTGAAGCAAGAATATTTCTTGAGAGCATGAAATACAGTTTACAGAACAACAAACAAACAATAGAAAAAATATCAAGTACTGTATTTCTTATATGGATGCAGTTCTCGACAAATTAGGGGCACAACACTCTGAGGTTCTTAAGCTTATAACTAACGTTTTTAGAGCTAACACATGGGACAAGAGCTACAAGAGGTTCGATCATTAACAGTAGGGGTAAATTGAGTTAACCGGTTCGAAACTAAAGTGACAAAATGACTAAATTTCGGACAGATATTTTTAGTTCGCATACACTGCCCAGATCTACGCAGCAATGGTGAACGCAATTGGGTCCCTGCCGCCCCGCCAGCCATAAATCTATAACCAAGCCTTAGCTTTTCAGACTTCACTGCTATGCTTCCTAGTCGCCAAAGAGATTGGCCGCGTCTCCCTGTTATAGGGGCTGGTAATATTCCGAAATATCAGGTGCCAAGACCAAGCTGCTCATATCCCGTTTTTAACTCACCAAGCGTTGCTGTAACACATTCCAGGCTGAGGAATTGAGGTAGCCTTGCAATAAACTATACTTCCCCTTTCCTTCTCTCGGTGGTGAAGTGACAGCGGCTCGGCATCGCACCAAGGGAGGCCCGAGTTCGATTCCCGGGCGGTACGCAATGGAATTACACTGCTTAGAGTACTACAGCACCGAGAGGCGAGGTGAAGTACGGCGAGGGATCCCAAATTGACTCCCATCACTGACTGCTTCTCCTGCTTTTCACACTAGCGGTCCTTGGAAATTTTAGAATTAAGGCTAAAGAAAACCTCGTTAGGTGTAGCCGCTTTATGCGAGATGATAAATGATTATTGTTATTATTTTCAGTAGAAACTTTACTTCATATTACTCGGCGACCTCAAAGTGAGTGGGTTTCATGTGCACAATTGGGCCGCAACTGCAGTGAGGCCCGAGCAGCACCTACCGGTAGGTTTGGGTAATGCAGTATTGGCGGCTACTCCATGCCACCTTCTGTAGCCAGGCCGCCCCTGAGGCCCACAGTGCCCAATGCTGATGGGGAAAAAAGTGTGCTGAGTGCAATTAACCACTCGTACCAGGCTGTGTTATTTTGCTACAAATACAAGGGTTCTTTGTCCCTTTGTATTGCTATGGTAAAAAGTCATTGTAGCAAAGTAGGATCGCCTGATACAAATAGGGCAAATATGTCTGCAGCAACGATGTAAAATTTCTTTGCATTGGAGAGACACTTTCCAGTTATAACAGCGCCTGAGAAGTAATAGGAACCTAGACTACGTATTCTCTCAGGGAACATGCTTGTTGGTCTGCCCATTGCTTAATTTCTAACTTAATAGCCTTATGGTAAAAAATAAAACTAAAATTACGTAGGTAAGAGCTGTTCAAGCTCATAAAAATAATGCAAGTTTGTCGCCGAAGATGAAAAAAAAGGAATCTCGCCGCGCTATACACATTGGCTAGGGTGTAGTAACGGAACCAGCAGATTGCTACGTTATAGACGTTAAGTATCAGAAACTTTTAATAGCCTCCTTAAAAATTTCGTCAGTTTGAATAGATAGTTGACCAAACGCATCTCCTTTCGATAATGCATCTCATCTGCAAAGTGAGATTCGTTGCATATGGTTATATGAACGATTAGGAGTAGTTATTTCCTACTTCATTGAGTGTATAGCTTGGAGAAGTTATTTCAAATAGTGTAAAATACAACGAGTGTTGCCAAACCAACCTGATGTCATAAGCCCGGTGCCCACTTGACAACTTTCGTTAGCGCTGGCAGCCTAGAGGCAAGTCAACTAATCCGTTTAGATTGCCGCTGCACGACTTCAGCTTTGGCAAAATTTAAATATTTAAGAAAACATTTAAAATCTCAGCCTTTACTCCAAGTTTTTCACCATAATTTATGTCAGTGAGAAACTTTCAACTATCTATCCTAATTGTGAACAGTTTAAATCCACAAAGATTGGCATTTTAAGAATTAGCGTATGATGTTCATAAAAGTTACTCTGTAGTCACGGCCACAACTACGCAGTTGGATTTGTGTTGAGTTAGCTGTAGGCTGCTAGCACCAGCGATAGTTACCAAGTGGGCCGCGCGTATTTTTGAGGGCACTGGACATACGAGAACAACGCTATGCCTCATTCAGTACTCTAATTTGAAAGTAAAATATTGAGGCTCAATGTATATTCATAGCAGGATCACACTCAAGAATATCATCAGTGAAGATGAATCTATGGAATATGTTTTAAGCTAATTGTATCTCCTATCTCCACATATGACAGCAATTATTATAATGCTGGTACAGTAACTGAAATACTCGTATTAAAATGCGTAGACTTTCTGAATAAAAAAAAATTGAGAGAAAACTATTTCTTGGATAACTGTGGGGATTATTTCGTCGACGGAACAGAAAAATTAACTCGTGTACAATTAAATGAGTGCGCGCATTTAAGAGCCAGCCTCAAAATACATGCTTGTGGAGGATCCTTGACACTTGGTTCATAAGACAGACTGATGCAAGGCACCGTTCAAGACTGTTACCTTGCATTGACATTTGCTGATTAAAAAGAGAACAGAATTTAGGAGACGGTTGGAGTTGGACTTTCTTACAGGTGATACAACGACGGGCTAAATTAATTCCCTTTAACCCTGTAAGTTGAATATCATAGGTATGACATTTGTGTTCAATCTTCATGTGATGTGTTTATACTGCAATATTTCCCTGTTTCACAGATGGAGGAAATACTTTCACAGTCTTCTGTGATAGTACGTAAAATTCTGAAAAGCATCTTCCTAATCCGACAATATTCAGAGGCTAATTTGGTATTGAGAAAGAAAAAACTGTACTATATTATTTTGTGTCTCCTTTACTATCAAAAGTAGGCAATAGCAATGCAGACACATTGTTGGAGTAACGCGTTGTGCCTGAAGCACAAAACTGACTTTTAATTACCTCATTCGGTACGTAATGGTGGGTAAACTTTAGGTCAGAGTCGATCTGTGGGGTCGGACTATGTCAGATTTCGGTAAGTTTTCAGCCGGACTCAGTCATTGATGTCACCTCAGAGTTTCGTGACCTGAAATGCCCGAGAAAAATTATATGGACGGCGATAATGCTGAGATCATGACAGCTTTGCTATACTCGGCTGCTTGGTTTGTCTTGTAGAAGTTGCTTTCAAACCCTTCTGCATAATTGCATTAACTCATGACGCCATAAAAAGAAAAAAAGCTGAAACGAGAATATTTTGTCCTTGAATACTTACTGTTTGCTTAAATCACGAAGTTGATATATTACATATTCTGTGACCCTTAAATTCCTCGTTAATTATTATTTTACTTACGTTGCATACACTCAATAGTTTCTTAGTTACGTAGGTATGTGTCCAAATTGGTGGTGGTGCTTTCGTAATGCTCATTAATTTCATGAGTTGCTATTAACGTTTTAAATGTTATTATTCTATGTAATGTATTCAGTTGGGCTACCGCAGTTACACTGGTTTCACTGTCTGCAATGTGTTTTCATTACAGGATACCTTGATGTTATGCCATCAGCTAAGGAGAAAATCATGTGGCGGTGGCTGTACGTAGCACTGTTTTTATTTAAGCACTACAACGAAATAGGCCAAGCTTCCAGTATCAAAATGGAATTTTCCTAAAATGAAAATATAGTCAGATTTAGCAGGGCTTGTCAAGGCTTTCAGACTTGTCTACTCGTAGCTATTGTGGACTTCAAGGCGAAACTGATTAGTTTGAGATGGCAGTCTGTCATGCATACAAAGATGTCTACAATATCTTCTAGGAAAACACCAAGAGGCCCAGCGAGTCTAGATAGAGTAATGAGCCTAGTGGCCGACTATCATACGCTGTGCTGCAACGCGTCGCTGCCGAAACTCTTCCTTCATTATTTCTCCTTTTCCCCAGTGCACTCAATAGATGCGTGGGCTGAACATGATGGAATAATATGAAGATATAGAATCACTGGAGAACATGCACAAGAGAAAACGAAGCCCTACCTTATCCTGTTGGCTGAGTTCTGCCCGAATCTGAAGCATGTCATGCCTTGTACGTCTGATAGCCGAAATAGTAACACCAAAGTGTCGGTTATGCTTTCCTCCGAGTGTTAAACTCAAAAGCATGACATTTCATTAAACGTTTGTCAATTATTAACCGGTACAGCTCTTCTGTACCTCCTTTAATTGGTACTGGTGGTGATCTTGTTGCGGACCCCGCTGCCAAGGCTGACCTTTTGTTGCGCTACTTTGATGGGAAGCAGAGCCGCGACCCTGTGCGCATTCCT
>LQNS02277097.1:13718440-13740682 GCA_001587735.2 Parhyale hawaiensis
TCTGGTATATAAAATGTAATCGAGTGTCGCTGTGTCTTATTACAAAATTCTATAGTCTTTAATTTCCTCTAACTACTGCTTCTGGTAAGGATTGATGAGCGTTTGTGATCACGAATGATGAACCACTTCAGATGCAACGAAGAGCAGTTAATGCATTAATGTCTCCACGTTTTGCCCCTACAGAGCCCCTTCTGCTGGGAATGGCCCACCAACACGAGGCCCTACGCAAGGTTGTCAACTTTGACGCCCTGCCCCACCCTGTGGGGAACATCACCGGCGCCGTGGGGGTCATACGAGCCCCTCCACCACCTGGGGGCATACATCATGGTCACTTTGTGTCATGCCTGCCAGGATCTGCCAGCGCTTATGGGCCAAACACAAGGGGGGATCATAGCCTTGGCCCTGCAGGGCTCCTGCCCCAAGTGGCTTCTTCGCCAGAGTCCCTGCCCGTTTGAAGGCTACAGTTCACCACCAGGCAACCTCGACCCTAGAGTGTTCTGTGCCTCTCTTCGTTCTGTATGACTTCAGAGTTTAGTGTTCACATTCTTCTGCAGACGGTGTTGTTATTGGCATAATGTGATGGAGTCAGAACAAAACGCTGGTTGAGTGAACCGTCAAATCGTCAGATCATTGAATAATTTAGCTGGTGTCACAGCAAGATGAGAAGTTGTCTCCAGCATCGTTGTCAACAATAATTTATGTATTCAAGAACGTTTGCAAACTTGTTTTGTATAAAACTTAGCTGTTGTGGAAAAGAAAATTAATTCATATATTGGGTCAATTTAACGTATTGTTACCACTGGTCTTTTTATTCATCTGCGGCCAGGGGTTGAAGTTGTGAATCAGTTGTGTATATCCGCAGCCATCCAGTGTTGCCGACAGCATTATTCTTCGGACTAAATACGAAGAGAGTACGCGTCGTCACTGCGCCCATTCATGTCAGAAACCAAACTCTTACCCAGTTTTGACTGAGTGATGGTAAGATTGATGTCAGCGAAGGTGAGCACTTCAGTTACCCGCAAACAATCTCATGGAAAGCGTGTACAAAGTAGGTGCTTCTACCGCCGACTGGATGTGTAGAGCAGCCAAAATGACACACCCTTACGTCTAACATCTGACGCTCTACTGAACTTCACCTGCCACCCAAATTCAGGGAAACCAACCTACTAGCAGGACAATCGCGATGGTCGGCTAAAACTGGCTGACGCCCGCTCAAGGAACTTTGCCTCCTATAACTGGCTGCTGTTTACCAGCCACTTTAAGCCACATCCGGCCATCTGTTCAACAGCCGCTCCTGGGGTTTTGGTTCCCCCGCTACAAGTGCATGACGCGCACCCATCCCTTGCAACTGTGAGTATTGTGCAGACCAAGAGTGGGCAGTAGTGACATACATACTTGAACAACTTATTACACCCACCGAAGATTGGAAAAATATAGGAAATAGGATTCTGTTCCTGTCAAGAATTTTCTGTTACTCGACAGCTCGATGCGTCAGAAGCATATATAGATAGCTGAGCACTTATCTGCCAATGATGAATTCGTATAAGGAAGCATTGCTACACAGCGTGTGCAACAAAATGTGAACCAATACTCTGCTCAGAGTTGCGACCGAGCGGCCCTGCTAGCAGAAAAATTTCAGAAAAACAACACACAAAAAGTACAGCTCACATCGAACCGTATAAACCTATATTCCCTGCCATATAAAGGACTGCGGACCGTGAGCCATCGAATATTGCCATTGGGCCGTAAACGAACGGGCCGTACACAGCTCGGTCAAGATAAGCGTATTTGGAAAAAGAACGTGTTTGTTTAGAGCTGTGAAATTATGTGAAGCGCTTCTTTGATACATCAGCGAGATGGTAACTTTGGCTGTGCAGCCACTTACATCTCGTCCATCTCTGTAGGGCCGCTACTGCTGTAGGGCCGACACTGCTGTAGGGCCGCTACTGCTGTAGGCCGACACTGCTGTAGAGCCGCTACTGATGTAGGGCTGACACTGATGTAGGGCCGCTATAGATGCGGAGCCGACACTGCTGTAGAGCCGACACTGCTGTAGGCCGACACTGCTGTAGGCCGACACTGCTGTAGGCCGACACTGCTGTAGAGCCGACACTGCTGTAGGGCCGCTATAGCCGCGGAGCCGACACTGCTGTAGAATCGGCACTGCTGTAGGGCCGAATCTGCTGCAGGGCCGCTACATGGTGTGCCGTCTCCATAAAGTCACCACTGACATGGTGCAGGCTTGAGTTGTGGCCACTGCTCACCTCACCAGCGTCTACAGACTACTATTGCACCAAGATTGCCTGAGTGGCTTAGTTACACCTTCTTCGGCACGTCAGTCCTGACAGTACAGAAGCTAAGGCTGCTGTAGGGGCAATCGATTATCAATGAACACCTCCAACTCAATCTTGAGTGGCAAATTTAACGCTGTGACTTCAAGTTTTTGGACCAATTAGAACTAAACGGATTCGAATTTCTCTATCCATGTACACGGATTCATCGGTCATTCATGTTTCGTTGCAAAGCGATCTTAGAGAAGTGCCTGAAAGTGGCTACTGTAGCGGAATGGGTTAAATATTCGGGTAACAATTTATGACTGAGGTTCGTTCTATGCCCTGAATTTAGTGCCTTGACGTACAGAGTTGGATAGAGAATGGTAGGAAAAGAGACATAGACAGATTTGCTTCATTGGGAAGAGTCATATTGTAGAAAAAAAATTAAAAGCCCACATGCTGTAAAAGGCACCTCGGGCTTGCGTCCTCCATGTTTAATCCGCACAGCAACAGATGACATCTAGCACAGTAATCAACCGTTTGAAATGATATTTTGATAGAAAAGCATAATGGAAAATACATAGATGCATTTGCTTTTTGGGAAAAATAATATTTTTCATGCAGTTGTCTAAATTGTTCACATTATTCACATCCTTATAGTAGCAGACAATGGCAGTTCGCGCACTGTTTGTCCGTAAAATGTTTGCCGCTAAAAGCTGTGACGTGATTAGCAGAAGCTGTCCTACCCTCCTAACTTTAAAAAGCAAACATAATTTGGTATAAAGCTAGCAGATTTATCATTCTCAAGTTTCAACGACGTTTTCCCTCAAGATAGGTTAGAAGTTTGGAATTGGTTCAGTTAATTTTTTGTGAGTCAGTTATGACACGTCGGCCACATCACGACGACGTCGACAACACCCTGTACCGCCACTACCCCGCGACCAACGCACAGTCACTGATGTGTCTCTTTCATTTTATCGTTATTATATAAAGATTTTTGGTTTAATATTGCTTTCCAAGAAACTAATAAGTTTGTCCATTGAGTAAGGTTAGGTGCAGCAGGGGCTATTCTCTGTAAGCTTTCATTGCGTCTATTATTGTGCGAAATAATCATGGCCGATGCAAGCCCGTTCCGCCTCTTATAGTGTGCGGGTTTCATATGTTTTGTGCTACGATAAACTCGTGCCAAAGAAACAATTGTCTCTTTGTTTTTTTTTTACCATGTTCTCTCCAACATTGTTAGTCAAAGCCTCAAGTCCGGGAAAAACATAAAAAGAACCTTGGCCCATTTTCTCCTGACACCGAGTTCCCAGTCGCACATCTTGACGTTAATTGTCACTCATCCGAATGTTTTCTTTTTCAGCGTCGTTGTCAGCGCAACTTTGTGTGCGCTACGAAAAGTTATATTGCTGCTAACCGTCAAATCAATTTTCTCGGCCAGTATTACTAGCCAAGTTACGAAAATCTCTTCAAATTTGGAGTGAAATAAAACTTAAATAAAAAAAAACAGTGCACTTTTCTGCTATTCATACGGCACAGTATAGCGAAGACGTGGATGAGCCAACGCGTTGATTTAAATGACGTGTGAAGTCCCCCTAACACGGGCAACTAATAAGTCAATTGTACAATAACTGTAGCGATTAAATATTATTTAAGTCTTTACGCTGGCCACTGTATCTGCTGTCAGAGTCTTTACGGATAGCAACAGTCTATTTCTTATACTGAAAACAATTACGATATAATCATACATCTCTATAGCAAAGCAATACCTTAAAATAATATTTGCAGATACCAACCGCAGCGGATGGTAATTGGTAATAGCATTTGGTAATATCGCCAGCAGCGAAAAAGTTTAATGCTGCCAGAAATGCTGCAGCATGCGTAGCTATGAACATCAGAACCAGTGAACACAAGAAATTCTTCAGAGCGAGAACGCGCTCAGCGTCCCTCAGGGTTACGTTAATAAGCTATATTTGTGTATATATTGTAAACAATCTATGTGTTGTACCTGTGTGTGGCTAATGTATAGGCAACGTGGCATCTTTTTAGAAACTTAACTGACTTGCACAAAAATATCCCGCTGCTATGAGTAAACTAAATGATAAAAGACAGTGCTGCGTATAGAAATTCATACTGTGCTCGCTGCAGGTCATTAATTACTATGGAAATTTTTTAGAAGTTAAATTAATGGCCATATTCACTGCTCACACTATTGATGCCAGTCGTATTCTTGAGACTGATCATGGAAATTACAGCTTTGGGAAATGTGATCTGCAGGGGAAGTTTTCGTCGACCGTTATCCCTTTAGTAATTGATACCTATAGTTTATTGCATTGTGATTAAAATGGTCCAACACCGGCAGAAAAATTTTCTTTGTAAGTTAACTTATGTGTGTATAAAACAAAGTCAAACAAATGACAGCCAAAAAAATTGCATTGGTAGTTCTTTACTGCCACGTTGTGAGGATACTCTAGAAAGGCACCTCTGTCATCACAGCGAAATCGTAAAGCGGAATTTCAAACATAAATAGTGACAACTGTATAAGTAAATTCTATTGCGTCAGATATCTGAAATTGTAAGTTACACCCACAGCACATTTACAGAAGATGGTTATGTCCGATCGAGAGTTTACGCTAGGCCCTTGAAAGCTGCAGAATTGTGACGTCACAGTTGCGTCACGCCATTGTGGACATACCCTAAATTTCTGGCTGCTATTGGCGTTACGTCACAATTCTGAAGGTTTGAAGGGCGTAGCCCAACAACTCAGATCTGACGTAGCTAATGTTCTGTAGCTGAACTGTGGCTACACCTCACATATCTATTCAACGTACTTCCAGTTCAGCAGCAATCTTCAAAGCACCCGACTGCTTCATCTTCGCGTGCATACCCAATACCATACCGTCATCTGTTGCACCTCTGATCAGATGAAACGTACACTGAAAATGGAATTCACAAAACTGAACTGGCAAAGAACTGTGGCCAATGTAATCCCAAACCCCATGCAGTGTGAAGATGGGGATGGAGTTGACATATTTCTTCTTCTGTCACTCACTGGGAAAGCTTTGTAGTCCAATGCATTGCTCCCAAGAATAAAAATGCTTCAAGCGTGACAGAAAATGAGAAGATAAAAATAATAAGATAAAACACATTAGTCGCCTTATTATGTTTCATTGCTATAGTTCATTTATCTATTATATGTTTCAAAGCTTTATGTAAGATTAACGTGTGAGTCCATCCACAGTTATATCAAACTTAAAGCCTTCGCGCTCTTTCTATATTGTCTGTGAATTCTCCTCTCTCACTATATCCACCATTACCTTTTTTGTTATTTCAATACCATACATTTTTTTTATTTGAAAACATTTATTCTTTCTGAAACTTTTGTATTTCAATTTCAGTTCGTTTTTTTTCTATTTCATGAGCTTCACAATTGTTGAGCGTCTGTAGACCAAGTTAAAGTTTGCCAGGCTACAGTCAGTTGACGATAGCACTTAACTTTCTCAATAAATCTAATTGCATATCAATCTAAAAGAGAATGAGGCGACGGCAATATTAATCTTAGAAGTGATTAGGTGAGACACATACGAGAGCTGTGTGAAAAGTTTTAAGCATCGCTGTATCAGAAGTCTTGATGCACGGTCAAACTTACGTTTTATTTATTTTTTTAAGTACAACCATTTGCAAGTATTCCTACTAAATTTTGAAACTCAAAAAGAGCTTGAAAATAAATCAATAACAATCCCTTATCCCATTTAATTTTCTTGCTTTATAGAACTTTTCATTCACCACCCCTCGTACAGTACATAATTATAAAAGTTGGAACCACTGACCCACAGGTTATACGTGAAAGAACATATGGGTCCCCTAACTAACGGGTTCTGTGCATATGTGCGTGTACATAAGTGTTAAGTGTATGTTTATATATTAACTGAGTCGATGTTACTTCTGTATCCCAATAGTAGATGTTCATTATTTCTGACACGATGTTAAGTTTATCAATTATTTTCTACGGAATTAAACCTATTATAGTATGTGGTTGAAATCTGAGGTGGGCAACTGAAGTACATAAGAGTAAAGAAGACTGGATGCCTAAGACCTCAGGCCTTTTTTGCTGTTTTTTACGAGGCCGAAATTGATCGCAAGCGCCCAGCAAAAGCTGTGCTTGTGCGCAGCTTCCATGCGCAGCTGCAGTTACTTTTAGAGTCGAAAAATTAATTTCCAGTGTCTTGTTTTGAGAATTTCCTCGCAATATCGTAAAACTCAATTCTGCTTCACAGGCTGTATTATGCGGCTAACTTAAGCGCAATTGGATTGCGTTTAACGCCCAAAACGCGACCCACGTTATATTATCTGTGTAGAAATGAGCCAGTCGAAGTCTCTATGCCTATCTTCCACCAGTGCAATAGATTATTCGTTTTATTATTTTATACATAAATACGTTACTGTGTTTCTGTTTCTTTATATTCTGACATTGTACTGCTGTGTTGAGCAATACACTATATTGGCAAACCTATGTGTCTTACTTGCCTACCAATGTATGAAGCCATCAGAAATGACCAGCGTTAGTTTAATGCTTGTCACTGAGCTTGTTCTTGACCGTGATGCGTATTGGAGGATCTTTTGCACCTACGTTATTTTCTTTCCAAGTTAAAACAACGAAAGAGGCGAAAGTGACCAATACCACTTTCTTTTGAGCATTTCCAACCTCTTCTCCGTGCCACCATACATTACCTCGGCATATAATTATCAACCATTGCAGCTGGCCTAATAAACAGTCTTTGCAGCTACCCACTGCGTCCATGATGTAGGTGAGCTGGTAACAGTTCTGGTCTAACCGTGGGGTAAATGGTCAGAGAAAAATGTAAAATTAACATCTGATGAACTTATAACGGCATAGCACATGCCACCTTTCCATCATATTACTCTATAGCTCAGATAATCAGTGGTTGATTGCAGCCGTGCACTTTTTTGTGACCTAGCGGACACGTATCTGCTGCACGAAACTGGACGGATGGATTTTCTACTTGAAATCTGCTGGCAAGTTGACTAAACCTTTAACTTTAGACAAACGCTTGTGTACATGCTTCCATCAGCAAGATGTAGTCTGCATGTAATTGAGGTATATTACGATGCAATTGAAGTATTTAACAGTAACACGCTTCCGCGTATTCCACACGTGGAAGGCAGAAACAAAAACAAATACTAAAGTTGAATATCTTTACTGCTGAAGTGGGCTATTCTGAGCACAGTCCTCTACCGTTGCAAAAGTCTCCCTGTAACTGATATAACATACTAGGTAGGACCTGCACAGTGTATGTGTACGGACATAACATAATAGGCAGGACCCCCACAGTGTATGTGTACTAAAGTATTGACCACGATTGAGAAAATCACGGTGCAGTATCCAGTTCACTCAGTACTCGAACCGCAAACAATGACGACTAGTTTCATTACGAGGCGTGACTGAAAAATATGGAGCCCACAAACAGTGATAAGGTTGCAGAAATGGGTGGTACGTCTCTGCTGTAATAAACGCACCTTATGTTCACCAAAACCAACAGTAGAATGATGCCAGAAATCGGTACTGTTTGTAGTGTATGCGGTCCTACGTTCTTGTTGTGCCTCGAACCGCAACCCTGGAAGCTCGGTATGTGTCAGTCTCCCCTCGCAGGACCTGTGTCATCCGAATATTCGACATATAACATTCAATAGTCACACTAATAGGGCGATTACTACGAAATCTAAAGTTGAATAAAACAGAGAGAACCACAGTTAAAAGCTTCATTTAAAATGAAATTTTGTGGTTCTCTCTTTTTTTATTCAATAGTCAATAGTGGCATTTAATATCCGTTATTCATCATTCAAAAATGCAATGCTCATGACTCAGTATTCAATACTCAATATTCAAATTTTCTGTCGTTAATATTATCTCATTCAAATAGTGAATATTCAAATGCTCAGTATGTAAATATTCAAGTTTCAGATATTAATTATTCAAACACTCAATAGTGAAATATTCATTATTCAAATGCTTAGGTATCTCAATTCTAGATATTAAAATATTTAATATTCTAATGGTCAAATCTACAAGTAGTAAATATTCAAGAATTCAACTTTGGAATATGAATTATCCAAATCCTGTATATTCAATTATTCGTTGATTCAGTGGTGTTCAAAAAGACAATATTAAAAAAATAGCATTTCTTAATAGTTCTATACTGAACTAGAGCACTCTGAGAGCGCATACCTCCGCCAAGTGAAGCAACGGTAGCAAAAATTTCAAATTGGCTCTGAAACCATAATTTTCTTCGTATATTATATTATTTTATATTATTAACAGCTTGTTCAATTTTCTTGAAGATCCGTTCATAACTTTTTGAGTTATACTGTTAACAAACGTTATGACAAACACGAGTCAAACATACAAACGAACAAACCGATCTGCACCAAAATTTGATCATTTATGTCTTTTAGCATTACTAACAACTAATATAAATTTCATAAAGATCCATTTATTGTTTTTTGAGTTATTGTGCTAACAAGCATAAAATTAAAAATAGTGACAAACGAACGAACGAACAGGCAAATCATTACCAAAATTTAGTCATTTACTCTTTGTTATAAACCTAACAACTCATGTTAATTTCATTAAAATCCATTCATAACTTTTTGAGTTATAGCGTCGAGAAAAATGAGGCAGACAAACAAACAAACGGATGGACATATCTTCACCAAAAGTTAATCAACTGTTCCTCCTAACATACCTAACAATCCCTGCAAATTTCATTCAAATCGGTTCATAACTTTTTGAGTTATCTTGGTGACAGACAAACACACAAACAGACGCCTGTACAGTCGGAATATAGGGGATTAGGTATGAATTATTGTGTGTAGAGGTACAGCCGAGGTCATAATGTTGAGGCTAGGTTATGTTCTATGGATGTAGAGAAAGTCTTACGTGATGAGTTAGAGTGGTTTGGCAAAATCTATAATAGAGAAGTCTTTCTTACTGATAGGATGGTAATTTTGCTCAGCAGGAAGACCGGGAGCAGAATGAGCAAGTTTCATTAGTGGCAAACCGCTTCTGCTGGATGCACCTAAATGCTGATGAATTCAAGCTTTGCAATGTTGTCCAGTGCTACCTATATACGAAGCATGGTAGCTTCTGTATTGGAAATTGTAGACAACATTAGCCAGGATGGATGCGAAAGACTTATCTTTGAATTTTGTATAAGATCCTGTAGTAAGTGATTTTTTATACGATGATTTGAAATTTATATATGGGTAAGCGTCAGAGGAACGTCTTTAGAATGTTTACCGTATTGACAAAGGCTTTGTTGCAATACGGAAGCGAGTGAACGAAGTCTAGTTTACGGACAAAAGGATTAGTAATGCTAGGATCGAATTGTTTGTCTAGGAACAGTTTGCAGTAGTGGTCCAGCAAATTGTGGGTATAACTGTTACCTTTAAGTCTATTTCATTCGAAAATCCAAGGTAGGAGGTGGGCAAATGGTATGCCCGAAATAGTAGAGTTTTTATTGCAGTGATTTTATATTGATCGTAGCAGTGACTGAAAAAACTTGCCCCGAGGCCTGAGAATGTCTGTTTGCTGTAAACTCTAAAGGTCAGTGTTGAGTCTTGATTAGCTGTTACAATATCTGGAAAGGCTAAGGAATTGTTTAATTGGTTTTCGGTAGTGAATTTGGTACTTGGATGCTTACTGTCCAAATATTGCAGAAATAAATCAAAATTAGTTTGGCTTTTGAATACGAGGGAGGTGTCATCGACAAAACGTTTGTAGTGGTTGGTTTGAAGTTTTTTGGACATTTGTTGAGCCAAAGAGTTTCATGATGGTATAGATAAATATTTGCTATCGTGGGACCGAGCGAAGAGCCCATAGAAACTCTTATTTGCTTGTACAACCTATTGTGGAATATGAAGAAAGAGTCTTCAATGACAAGATAAAGGAAAGTTCTGAAGGTAGGTTAATCCATATTGTGGACTAACTGCTGGTAGTATTTCGATCTTTACGTTTGAGTTTTTGGCAGTTGTTTCGCAAGCATTCATAAGCGTCTCTGTCACAAAGTCCTGTTGCAGGCACGTCGTTGAAGCCATTCAAGTACTGGCTGGAATGCTTCTATTAGTCTCTCCTAGAGTCGCCTATGCTCGAGAGAGATGAGTTCTTCTTCGTGTAGGCGACACTTGCATGGGCCGTTCTCAAGCTGAAGTATCAGTTTTGTTGCTCTGCTGGGATTTTTTCCATTTTATCGTTATCGTTGCATTTAAGTGGCAACCAAAATTGACGAAATAAAACCATAATACGGGTGCACCAGGGCTTACTACAAAGGATTGAATATGTCTTTGTGTTTGTATTTAAAATATCTGGTAATAAATCCCAGTACTCTGATTATCATTTTCACACTCGAGTCAACTTGCTGACTGTGTTGTTGAGATTTAGTTCGATGCCAGTCAGTAGTACGGATTCGAGGCTCGGGCTGGTCGTGCTTAGCCCGAATGACAGGTTTTGTGCAGTAAGAGATATGAAAGTTGTTCCAATTCTGAAAGATCTAGGCGCGGCCATAAGCAGCTCTTTCTTATTTTTGGCTTTTCTAGCCCCAAAGCCTTCTTTGGATACTTTACGGCCAGGGGTCCTGACCCAGTACATGAAGGCTTCGCAATCAGCAACCTTTCGACCCCTTGAGTTGTTTCAATAATGTGATATTCAAACAAGCTGTGGAGGAGCCAGTTCCCTCCACTGCTTCTTAAATATTTGGCGTTTCAACTAGAAGTGAAGCTGGTCACGACCGCACTACTTTCGATTTCACATAATGGGACACAGCTTTCAATTTAATTATTAAAGACCAGGCAACGGCATCCAAATAGGTTCGTGTCTTGTGGGCAGAATTTCGTTTAAACTCATCAATAATCAGCTAGCCCATTAATTTAGCTGCTTACTAAATAGGAAGATCAATTAAAATGAATTAATTAACAATTATTTTAAACTATCTTCTTTACAATACTACGCATTTTGTTGGTTGTTTGCTTGCTCACATGGTTGGTCAGTTTCTCCGCTACGGTATTAAAGATTTAGATCAGAGAAAATTTGTCTACTGAATAAAAAAAATGAGGTGGTACAATATTTTTGAGCATAAAATTATTCTAGCGAATTTTGTTTTTTGGAATATGCTCGAGCCTCTGCAATTTTTAATCCACCACCGTTAAGAAAAGTGGTTACGTTCTATTTGATTATCTTTCTTTTAAGCATGGTATACGAGAGCTCAAGCTGAAATTACGTCAGCATTAATTCATCCAAGTCTTGGCGTAAAAACTAGGGTAAAAATCGCTAATTGTCATGTCATTTTATTAAAATTCAAGAAGTTTTTGATCATGACGTTGTGAAGATCAGTACTGTATAAGAAAATTGACAAAATCTTTGCAGTGATATCGGTACTTCTTGAACGAACTATACAGTTTACGTTACTATAACTTTACAAGGCGTTTGTGCAGCCGGCCACAGGAGAATATGGTTTTTAAGTTGTGGAAAAAATTTAATGTTGAGAGGTTCAATAACTTCATTCAACTTAATTGACGGTAGACTGAAATAAGGCTGTTGCATAAAAAATGTTTGTTGATTAAAAGACTGAGGTGCTGCAGATTGATTAAAATTCATTGATAAAAATGCTTGATTTGTTTGTCAACACCGAACGATGGAAAAACGTCCCTATAGTAAAAAACCCTGGCAAAACATCGAATTCCAGGTGCAGCTATTGAAACTTTGTACATATTTCAAACGCTCTGTTGATCAGGGTCCGAATATCGTTGACTTTAAAATTTGTTGCACTGAAGCTAAAATAACCACCACCTTAGCACGAGAAAATTTGCTCCCGCAAAACAGAGCACTGGAACTTACTATCAACTCTCTGGACACAGTTATCTGCTTCATCATCTCAAGAAAACTAAACAGCGCTGCAACGTCAGTATAAGTATAGTAGAAAAAGAGAGCTAAGCGTGAGATCCGTGTTTGAATAATGCAAATGTGTCATCAACATACCTTATGAAAAACACCGGTTTAAAATTAACAGGAAAGTAAATTAGGCATTTTTGTTCATAGTGGTACATAGACTAACCCTGTACCAGGAAATCGTTTGAAAATAATAGCAAATACTGCATACAAAACAGATCTGAGCATCCTCGAGTCTTTATATATCATTTTAAACTCAAATTTGCCCTCAATGATTCAGAAAATGGATTCCCCCCTTCTCGTTGCTAACACAATAGTTGACTAGTCAAACTTTTTTTCTTGTTTTCAGCTGTATTTCTACCTGTTTTTCTGCTTTTGTTGTTCTGAAATTTCAATCGTTCTTACTTAGAACAGCTTTTTTCGTAGAGTTTTTCTAAGTAGGGCTTTTTTGGTTTGTTGCAGTATAATTTTCTCATGTATTGTTCTTGTGATAGAAATTGTACTGAAGGTGGACAGTTGGTCCGAAATATTCGTTCTATTCAATAATAACTTCTTGAAATTTAATAAAGTGATCTTACGTTTAGCGATTTCGCCTTACTTTCTATTTTGAGGCTGCCGCTTAGCTGCAACTGTCGTTCTTGTCGTGCACTATCCACTTCGCTTTGTTTTACTTTGCTGAACTGCTTCCTGGCAGTGAAAACTTCACGTTGAGTAGAGGCCAAGCATTTTTCAATTTTCATTGCCGCTTTCGATTGCACTTCATTTTCTTGGTGCTGGTTGGCTTTCAAACACTTCAAAACTAATATTCTTGATTTTGCTTGCAGGAGGGAAATTTTGCTGTCGCAAACTCATGATATAACTTTCATTGCTTTAATAGAAGACTTGAATGCCTCGTGGCGTAAGACCATCACCCGCGGTGGGAGCAATTTCATTGCCGTCATTTTTTATGGCCACCTAACCCGAGATTCTGGCATGGGTCACATCGAGGACAGCCCACCAGACTCCTGCAAAATTCATGAAAATAGCTTAACTCCTTCTACTTGTTTCTGGGTGGAAAGCAAATTTCATTGCCGTAATTTTTTATGGCGAGCTAATCTTTTTTTTTTTTTTTTGCATGGGTCACATCGAGGACAGCCCACCAGACTCCTTGCAAAAAATCATGAACCTAGCTCAACTCAACTCCTACCTGTTTTTGGGTTGGAGTACAAATTTCATTGGCGTCATTCATTTTTGATGGCCAGCTATTCCCAATTTCTTGGCATGAGTCACATCGAAGGGCAACCCACCAGACTCTCTACAAAAAATTAAGAGGGCTCAACTCCTTCAACCACTTATTGGGTGGACAGACAAATATATATACAACTAGAGCACTCTGAGAGCGCATACCTCCACCAAGTGAAGCAGCGGTAGAAAAAATTCAAATTGGATCTGAAACCATAATTTTCTTTGTACAAACTCCAAAATCTGATCATTTGTGCCTTTTTATAATAATAATAGCTTGTTCAATTTTCTTGAAGATCCGTTCATAACTTTTTGAGTTATACTGTTAACAAACGTTATGACAAACATGAGTCAAACATACAAACGAACAAACCGATCTGCACCAAATATTTGATCATTCATGTCTTTTAACAATAATAACAATGCCTATAAATTTCATAAAGATTTATTCATTATCTATTTAGTTATTGTGCTAACAAGCATAAAATTAAAAACAGTGACAAACGAACGAACGAACCTACGAATCATTACCAAAATTTGGTCATTTACTCTTTGTTATATACTTAACAACTCATGTTAATTTCATCAAAATCCATCCATAACTTTTTGAGTTATGGCATCAAGAAAAATGAGGCAGACAAACAAACAAACGGATGGACATATCTTCACTAAACGTTAATCATCTGTTCCTCCTAACATACCTAACAATCCCTGTAAATTTCATTCAATTCGGTTCATAACTTTTTGAGTTATCTTGGTGACAGACAGACAGACAGACGGACAGACAGACAAACAGACAGACAGACAGACAGACAAACCCGACGAAAACATAACCTCCTTGGCGGAGGTAAATATACACTTAAATCTTCAACGAAAACATTATCACCTCTCTCGCTTCGTTCGCGGGTGATAAAAATAAAAGGCCCCCGTGCTCCAGACGATGAGCCGCGGTGGAGGCATATTCACCCCGATGGAGGAAAATGCAACGCCGTCATTTTTTATGTCTAGCTAGGACTTGTTTTTTAGCATTTGTCACATATAGGTCAACCCACCAAACTCCCTACTAAAAATACGAACGTTGCTCAACTCCTACGACCACTTATTGGGTGGACAGATAAATATACAAATATATCTATATATACAAATGTCTGAGTACTTAGGTAGCAATCCTTGTATACAGGTTTGGTTAAATAGAACGCCGTAATGTTTAGTTAAAATAGCGTCATTAGTTTTCTAAACTGGTCTAAAAGCTAAAATGGTCTCTTGATCCGTTTGGTGCAGTAGTTGGCCGAAGCTCAGGTTGGTTGACGACGCGTTTCGATCATAGCTCATGGTCATCTTCAGGCCGTTGGAAGTTGCAGGGAAGCTTTCAACGAAAACAAATAAATAAATAAATAAATAAATGCATGGTAATATGGTAATAAATGCATTTGCTAACTGGAGTTGCAAAGTTTTCTCATGGATAATTTGCGGGCGGTGAGTGAATTATTTACATTTACGGCTCATTTTTGTTGCTCGACGATTTCATAGCAATCGTCTGCCACCGCTTCTTGTTAGAGTAAGTGGTGTTTTCCCTAATAAATGGACTCTTTGCTATCACTACAGCGAAAACTCAAGTCCTCAGAAATACCCACAACCTGAAGCATAGTAAAATACTTATAAATCATCAACACGGTGCCGTCAGCAGCGAAAGGACATTGCCGCCGGGCGAGATGCGTGGACACGCACCGCACTGTCGCCAATAAAGCCTTGCTTCCGTCCATTAAAGCAAACTGTAAATATTTACTGCAGGTACTGAAAATTAAGAATAGAGTATATGTGGCACACACTGAGCAGCTTGGAGGAGTTCTGTACGTAGCACTGCTTAGTAAGTTGCTTGTCGTGTGTCGGTAAAAGAACATAATTTAATTTCTGCGCGGCAGCGTGGTGGCCCTAAATTTTGCATTGGTACAAGCACATTCATAGCATAAGCACATGCGCATTAGCACATGCACCATTGCACATCAATCAGTGCAAGAAGCCCGAAGGCCAGAGCACTCGATGCACCGCTGCAGGTCACTCGCCTTATCAGCACCAGAGATGCCCGCAAGATAAGCTCCTCAAGGAACACAAAAGTCTTATCACTGTAGTAGCTTGAGTCAACACGGAGATAAGGCTTATCTCCTCCCATTGATGTGCTGATAGTGCTGCTGTGTCTCAAGCTGCACAGATTGCAGCATCGAGATCAAATTGAGTGGCTAAAACCCATTGTAAACTACTCACAGTTTGTCCCCGCTCTAGGATTATGTAGACAAGGTACGGGCAGTAGACCAGAGGCATGTTCGATTGGGCGCCAATGCTAAGCTTTTCGGCCTTGACTTGCCTGACCCTTCAGAAAGAAGCTTTGGATTCGCCACTTTGAAACGTTTCGTAAAAGTTGGAACTGCAACGCGATTGCATCGAGTCTGTTGATCACTGCATTTTACGTACGGAGCAGGATTGAGTTTCTGGAAGAATCAAGGGTAGTCGATTAAAAGCCAGTGCCTCAAACTCAGTTTAGAAGGTCGAAGTCCGCACACCTGCCCGAAGTTTTGGATAAATTAAGCCACGAAAGCTTAATTTTAGTGCCTACTCGAACATGCCCTTGGTGCGATAGTCAAGTGGTGTTCGTGCCGTGATAGAATGGAAAGCTGAAAGTAGTCTACAGGGCTGTTGTAGTCACGTCCAGTAGTCCGGTAGTCGAGCGCTGGAGGTTAGTGGTCGACTTGGCTGGAGCTTCCACCATGTGCCCTTAGTTAAGGACTTGGCGCCACAAGTAACCCTGTGTCTGGTCCTCAATAAGGAAATGCCGGCAGTCTTAAGTGTTCACGTTTTGCTTCTTTGAAGCTCATGCAGGCTTTTTGGTCTTGAGCGAGACAGTTTATTTCCTCTAGCGGGAGATAGCACCCACAGGCGGGCTCCCAGACAAGTCTTCTGGCGCCCATACGCACTACAGGGCGTCTGAATGCGTGGCTGTGTCCGTGTCAGCAGCGCATAAGCGCCCAGTTTTCTCAATTCTATTTCCCTTCAAATTTCTAGAATGACACTTACTACGCCAGCTGACGTTTTGCTAGCAATTATCAAATGTTTAGTAGACACACAGCTGCATTTATAAGGACATACTGGAGCATCCAGTCGCTGCGCTGCACTTACGAGCACCAAAACACTGTCGTCTGAGCCCGTCGTAGATATGTAGATTGGCCTAGCGACACCACAGGAGTCAGCAGCTCTGCATTGCCTGAACTCGTACGCCTCTCCCTCTTACGTAACTCAGTTCCTGCTCACTGCTCTCCACCTAACATGATCGACACGCGTTTCTTCGGGTATTCAAATGATTTGAGACAAATAATCCAGTCTGATTAGCTTTAAAGGAATGGTATCGAAGCATTTTGTTTATATTTGAAAGATGATATCAGCTATAAACTGCAACCTTTAGCATAATTATTTCGTTTAATTCGCTATAATTTAACCAAAGAATCTGTTATAGATCTACCAGAATTCTCTAGTCAAGTCAAATAACTAGCAATCATACCGTCTTCGTTACGCTATGAGATGTCACGACCTGGGACGCGCTGTAGTAACGCATTACAGTCAACCGGTTGCGCTTATCGTCTCTCACGACGGAGATGTGTGCGTGTTTGTGTACGCAGATCGTGTGCGTGTGAGCCTCGTTCAAGTTGGTGCGCCGCGCTGCTCGCTGTATCGCTGATTGAGTTAGATTAGGCAACGTTAGGTAACGTTAGGCAACGTTAGGTAACGTTAGGTAACGTTAACGGTAGATAACGTTAGGTAACGTTAGGTAAGGTGAGAAAAGTTAGATTGGGTTAAGTTGGGTTAGGCTAGGTTAGGTTGTGTTAGGTAAGGTTAGGTTAGGTTAGAAGGTTAGGTAAAGGTAGGTTAGGTTAGGGTAGGTTAGGTTTGCTTTGGTAGTATTTATTTTAGTGGTGGCGCGCAGGAAAGCTTACGTGAACGCAAAATCGTCGCGTGAGAGACGATAGTGCCAACCGGTTGCAGCTCCCATTACGCCACTGCACCGTTGCAATAATTTCACTGGCCATTTGCTTGGTCCTTGCTTAGTTCAGCACTGCTCTCAAGCCATTTTTTCTTATTTACTGAGGTTTTAATCAGTTAGTGGAGTAAACGTTTGTGCAACGCTGGCGTGAAGGGACTGGCGACTACAGGCAGCTTGTGATCCAACCGTCAGAACTGAGCAATGATTTTGAATTCGTTCAGTCAACAAATTAATATCAAACAAATAGATATCTTTGATGCGATATTTTAAATTTAAATTATTCACTATAAAATTATCCTCATACATCCGTCCTCTAAATCAGTTGGGAAGAATTATAAAAATCTCTAAACCCCTCTGACACGCTCATTGACGTGCTGGCTCGCAAGTTCAGATAAGGTGCGAGACGGTAATCATAAAGCGGTTATGTTCAGGAAAACAGAAGAGTCAATCTACCTCGACATGGTAGACTCTCTTGACAGCGACAGCTCGCGGACCCGTTCATCATATTCAAATGTCCATCGGCCGAACACTTAAAGGCGGTGATGGGCTGATCTACCTCATGTGAGGAGGCCCAAACTTCCTTGCAGATATAAGTGTAGCCTTGTGGTGGCAATTCCTTATTGCTAGCTTTCCCACCCACTGCAGACCTTCTTCCAGGCTTAACAGCCTGTCTGGCCCATTTGTAGTAGGCTTTACGGTCAGTGGTCCCGAGCTATTGGTAGTAGGCTTTATGGCTAGCGGTCCCAACTCATTTGTGGCAGGCTTTACGGCTAGTGGTCCTGACCCATTTGTGGTAGGCTTTTCGGCTAGTGGTCCTGATTAATTTGTTGAATGTTTTATAGTCAACAACCGTGCTGTACTTTCCATTATTACAACCATAGTATTACAATAATTGTTTTTGAGCTGGGCAGTAGGACGGTGGTTTTCATCCTTCTTTCTTAGCAATTCTAAGCCTTTTTAGAAGGCCGAAAAACTACATACAAGGGCTGAAAGGGTAGAAAAACAAGAGTAAGAAACGGGACCAAGGGCCGCGCCGAGCTCAGCGGTCTTCTGTGGGGATTTGTAAGCCGTAGGAAGTGAAGTGGCACCGTTATGAGAGAGTACAGGACACCAGCAGGGCAGGAGGGCACTCACGCTTTCCTGAGGCCTACCAAGAAGACCAACGCTGCCCGATGTCTGCAACCTCCGGCATTTTTTTGTCGCCGTGACTATGCCACAATAGGCTGTAACTGCCCACCGCTACCCACCAGACAAATGACACCCAAAAATTTAAAAAATTTTGTTTATTGTTGTTTGTTTATAGCTGAAGGGAAGACGCCCTTAATGGACAAATATCTATGCAGCCTCCAACAGATGAAATTCACAGTATAGCAGTCACTGCAGCTCCCACTTGCTACTGTCGTCTGAAGCTGCAGCATCGTATGAAAGTAGCCCAGTATTACGTCCCATCTGCTCAGAGGCCTGTAATAAAAAGGTAAGAAAGTGAGCAGCAGCAGCACAGTCTTGCTGCCAAGGTGACCCTGTAATAAATGGAATATGGTGTGGTAGGTGGCAAAAGCTTCTGCCATTTCATTCTATTCTATATTTTCTCTAAGAGGAGTAGAACTTACCAACTCGGCGCTGTTGCTGTCTCATCGCCTTGCCAACAAGCAGGCTCCCCCCTCCCCCTAAAAAAAAACATGGGAGGAATAACTTCTGAAACAACAGTCAGTGTGTGAAATTGTTATCTCAGCTCAGCACTGCGGTGCCACCGCTGCCAGTAGGGAACTTTTTAGGAGCTTATTCAATGCTATCGGAAAGCACCTACGCACATATGAAATGAATGTCTGAGATAAGAGCATGCATAGTTTTCACTGTGTCAGTGTGCGTGTCAGTCGTTCTTAATCTCTTTCAAACAAGGGTTTGTCCGACAATCTGTCCCCCATCCCGGCCTTTCTTCTACTTAGAACCACTTTTGTTTGTGGCCCTGGATTTCTGGATTCCTGGATGACGTTTTGGCACCACGTCCCAGGCCACGCTGATGCGCCGCCCTCTTCGGCCCAGGCACACTGGGCAGAGTTTCTTCCAATTTTGGTGTGTCCCTCCGTGTTAAATACGCCACGTCCCGTCCACTGAGGTAGGACATGGTAGGTCGCGGGCTGGGAGGCCCAGCCGTGTTCACAACGGCTGTTCTAGTTTTCAGACAGCAGGTCATCTGTAGAGCTGGGCACTGGCAGCCTCTTGGGGTCCAGTCACAGGGTAACAGAAGGCCGGCAGTCTACTAACTGTGCCTTTGTTTCTGCTGCAGCATGGCTGCAAGTGCGCCACCGTGCCCAGCTCCAGCAGCCTGCAGTTACCAACCAGTTCGAGCTCCAACTTGACTCTTAACGGGCGCTTCGTTACTCGCAGTGAAAGCGTATTCGATTAGCTCATTTAAATCGAGATCACTCTAGCTCAGGGGTCCCCAAGTGCTCAATATCGACCCCCGAGGCCAGGTAGTTTGAGTTTCATAGAGTCATTATGTACGTTCTATAGCTGCACATCAGAAACAATAAAAATCATTACATGTTTTCATTAAACTTATGAGGGGTCAAAGTGAAAGTAAATATTCATCGAAGACGTCGGTGGGTTGAAAAGTTTGGAAACCCCTGCTCTAGCTGGACAGCAGCTCTCATCCTCCAAGTCAAATTCCTCACTTTGTGTAAAATTTCGGGCTTTTTCGCAAGCCGATCACGTTTGAAGCGCATTTAAACTCAAACTTGCGAAACAAGGACCACTTGCCAGTCCCAGCCGCACAGGCATCAAACTCGCCATTGGCTATGTACGTTTGTGTACGGGCATCGGTGTACGTGCGGGCGGCGTTCACGTTCGTGTGCTGTGCCTACTCGCTGAATCGCAGATTAGGTTACGTTAAGTTAGGTAAGGTTAGGTAACGTTAGGTTAGGTAACGTTTGGTTAGGTAACGTTAGGTAACGTTACGTTAGGCGAGGTTACATTAGGTAAGGTAACGTTAGGTAAGGTTAGGTTAGGCTTACTTGAACGCACGCACAGTGATGAGCGCACACAGAATGGCGAGTTTGACGCAAGTGCGTCCCGGCCCAGAGTAGAGGTCATAATAAAACCAACAGGAACACCATTACGTAAATAAGTTTATTTCATAAGAAAAAAAAAGGAATTAATCGTTATGAAATTATCGCCAAATAAACATTAGGTCCTATTGCATTCATTAATTACAAATTAACAAGATTTTACATGAAAGTTTTTCTAAAAAAAATTAAGATAAAAAAATATTAAGGAATTCGAACCTGACCGAAAATTAAGGAAAGACACTGAACATAAAATATTGCGCGCAAAATAGCAACGAAAATCTAGTATTTTGCAAACATCCAATTATTTTCAATTACTTTTTTGCAGCATCGAGCACATGACCTAATTAATGTCCTGTAAAAATCGGCAGTCATCCCCCACCATTTCTCTCTCAGTAAATCCCATAAATGATTTCGGTTTTCTTTCTTTTTTTCAGTTTCTTTTCCGAGTTCTCCCTCGACTACACGAAGTCGATAACTTCTTTTGTTTATTGTTTTTTTTAGGAGTTAAGTGGCATTTTGTTAATAAGTAACCTAGGAAAATATTCTGTTCCATTACGCAGACTCATTTATTCGATTCACCATCTGTTGTGTTCTGTAGTACCATCATCTGCAATTTAGTTCGTAAGCCTTACTTCCAATGCCCTCCTGTGGTGAACTCTTCTCATGCAATGATCTGTAATAGCTTTAAGAAGTAAATACGTGCAAAGAGTATAGAAAATAAATTGTGTAAGACTATTCAAGCGTTTACAAGCTAGGCACATCTATAGATGTGAGGAACATTAAATATGACCAAAACAGTTAATCTATTTTTCAAGTTCCTGAAGGATTTATGGCGTGAACAAAGTTGTTCGAAATTGAAGCAATGTAGCTGTCAACAGTAAAAAATACATACCTGTAATGCAGACAAAAGTCGAGCTACAAATACCCCTTGTATCATTCGTTCGTGTACAATCCCAGTTTCGAATATAGAAAAGGCTTTAGCAGTGACAAGAGATAAAAGGATATCTAAAGTTAACTCAGGCTCTCCCAGAGCGCTTCCTCCGCCAAGAGAACTATTCCAGAAGGTACACATACGCACGGGCCAGTGGCCCCGCACGGAGCAGCACAACTGGAACAAGACAGGGTCACCTCTCATCTCTTCGTTGTATTTATAGTATCTTAAATAGCAGTAAATACAATGCGAAGCGAGACCTACGGCTAAGTGATATATTTTTCATAAAACAATAAACGTCTACTGTATCTACGACACGTGTCGTACATTTTACATTGAACTGAGGGAGATACTATTTCTAGTATGTGCTAGAAACATAGCGATGTTTTATCTTCGTTAGACGTAGTATTTTAAATGAAACACATATTGCCTGTTCGCTTCAAATCTCACTGCCAACTTAGAAGCTATGTAGTTCGAATTTCTTTCATTCTAGTAATTCATAGGGCTGTACACAAAAATCGGCGGTAATAATTAGTATCTTAAGGCTACGAATTCTCGGATGTTTGACAAGGGCAAATGTCATTGAAAACTTGCACCATATTTTACATTTTCCAACTACATAACATTTCTGTGTTTGAAACCAATATTTTAACATTTTTACAATGTAGGGGGGTATTTGTTTCTCCAGCATACACTTAAAAAGAGAGTAATGATGCACTCTATCAAATGCTGCCTTAGCGTCTAGAAAACACAGATAC
>LQNS02277097.1:13755045-13768039 GCA_001587735.2 Parhyale hawaiensis
CCTCAAGGAACACAAAAGTCTTATCACTGTAGTAGCTTGAGTCAACACGGAGATAAGGCTTATCTCCTCCCATTGATGTGCTGATAGTGCTGCTGTGTCTCAAGCTGCACTGATTGCAGCATCGAGATCAAATTGAGTGGCTAAAACCCTTTGTAAACTGCACACGGTTTGTAACAGCTCTAGGATTATGTAGACATGGTACGGTCAGCAGACATGGGGCATGTTCGAATGGGCGCCATGCTAAGCTTTTCGGCCTTGACTTGTCTGAAACTTCCGACAGAAGCTTTGGCTTTGCCACTTTGAAACGTTTCGCAAAACTTGGAACTGCAACGCGACTGCGTCGAGTCTGTTAATCTCTACAATAATTTACGTAAGGAGCAAGATTGAGTTTCTGGAAGTATCAAGGGGATCCGATTAAAAGCCAGTGCCTCAAACTCAGCTTAGCATGTCGAAGTCCGCACACCTGTCCGAAGTCTTGGACAAATTAAGCCTCGAAAGCTTAAGTTTAGTGCCTACTCGAACATGCCCTTGGTGAGATAGTCAAGTGGTGTTAGTGCCGTGATAGAAGGAGAAGCTGAAAGTAGTCTACAGGGCTGTTGTAGTCACGTCCAGTAGTCCGGTAGTAGAGCGGTGGAGCTTAGTAGTCGACTTTAGCTGGAGCTTCCACCAAGTGCTCTCAGTTGAAGCTCTGGCCCCAGAAGTAGCTCCATGTCTGGTCCTCAATAAGGAAATGCCAGCAGTCCACATTACGCTTCTTTGAAGTTCATGAAGGCTTTTGGGTCTTCAGCGAGACAGTTTATTTTTTCCTCTAGCGGGAGATAGCACCCACAAGCGGGCTCCCAGGCCAGTCTTCTGGCGCCCACACACACTGCTGAGCGTCTGAATGCGTGGCTGTGTCCGTGTCAGCAGCACATAAGCGCCCAGTTTTCTTAATTCTATTTCCATTCAAATTTCTAGATTGACACTTGCTAAGCCAGCTGAAGTTTTGCTAGCAATTAGCAAATGTTTAGTAGACACACAGCTGCATTTATGAGGACATACGGGAGCATCCAGTCCCTGCGCAGCGCTTACGAGCACCAAAACACGGTCGTCCGAGCCCGCCGCAGGTATATGTACATTGGCCTATCGACACCACAGGAATCTGCAGCGCTGCATTACCTGAACCTGTGCGCCTCTCCCTCTTACGTAACTCAGTTCCTGCTCACTGCTCTAAACCTAACAAGATCAACATGCGTTTTTTTCGGATACTGAAATGATTTGAGGCAGATAATCCACTCTAATTTGTTTTAAAGGAATGGTACCATAGTATTTTTTATTTGAAAGGTGATAACAGCTATAAACTGCAGCCTTCAGCATAATTATTTAATTTAAATCGTTATAATTTAACCAAAGAATCTGCTGTAAATCTAACAGAATTCCCTAGTCAAGTAAGATACCTAGCAATCATATGTCATGACCTGGGACGCGCTGTAGTAGACGCATTATAGTCAACCTGTTGCAGCTCCCTTAACGACACTACACCTTTGCAATATCTTCACTGGCCTTTTGCTTGGTCCTTGATTATTTTAGCACTGCTCTCAAGCCATTTTTCTTATTTACTGAGGCTTTCATCAGCTAGTGGAGCAAATGTTAATGCAAAGCTGGCGTGAAGGGACTGGCGACTACAGGCAGCTTGTGAACCAACCGTCAGAACTGAGCGCAATGACTACCTCCACCAAGGAGGTTATGTTTTCGCCGTGTATGTCTGTCTGTCTGTATGTTTGTCGGTCTGTCGCCAAGATAACTCAAAAAGTTATGTACCGATTTAGATAAAATTTACAGGAATTGTTAGGTATGTTAGGAGGACCAGATGATTAACTTTTGGTGATGATATGTCCATCCCTTTGTTTGTTTGTTTGTCTGTCTCATTTTTCTCGACGCTATAACTCAAAAAGCTATGGATGGATTTTAATGAAATTAACATGAGTCGTTAGGTATATAAGAAATAGTAAATGACCAAACTTTGGTAACGATTTGCCAGTTCATTCGTTCGTTTGTCACTGTTTTTAATTGTATACTTGTTAGCACAATAACTCAAAAAATAATGAATGGATCTTTATGGAATTTATAGGAGTTGTTAGTAATGCTAGAAGACATGAATGATCAAATTTTGGTGTAGATCGGTTTGTTCGTTTGTATGTTTGACTCATGTTTGTTATAACGTTTGTTAACAGTATAACTCAAAAAGTTATGAACGGATCTTCAAGAAAATTGAACAAACTGTTGATAATATAAAAAGGCACAAATGATTAGATTTTGGAGTTTATACGAAGAAAATTATGGTTTCAGAGCCAATTTGAATTTTTTTGCTAACGTTGCTTCATTTGGCGGAGGTATATGCGCTCTGAGAGTGCTCTAGTTCTCAATGCCATAACTCAAAAAGCTATGGATGAATTTTTATGAAATTAACATGAGTTCTTAGGTATATAACATAGAGTAAATGAGCAAATTTTGGTCATGATTCGTTTGTTCGTTCGTTAGTTTTTTCTGTTTTTAATTTTATGCTTTGTTAACACAATAACTCAAAAAAATAATAAATGGATTTTAATGAAATTTATAGGGGTTTTAAGCAATGTTAAAAGACATAAATGATCAAGTTTTGGTGCAGATCGGTTTCTTCGTTTGTATGTTTGACTCATATTTGTCATAAAGTTTGTTAGCAATATAACTCAAAATTTACGAACGGATCTTCAAGTAAATTCTACAAGCTGTTATTACTATCAGATTATTACTACTATCAGATTTTAGAGTTTATACAAAGAAAATTTCTGTTTCAGAGCCAATTGGAATTATTTGCTACCGGGGCCTCGCTTGGCGGAGGCATGCGCTCTCAGAATTATCTAGTTTTGAAATCGTTTAGCCTACAAATTTAAAATAAAACAAATAGATTTCTTTGATACGATATTTTAAATGTAAATTATTCACTATGAAATTGCCCTCATACATCCGTCCTTTATATCAGTTGGGAAGAATTATAAAAATCTCTAAACCACCCTTTTGACTCGCTAACTGACGTGCTGTTCAGATAAAGTGCAAGACGTTTATCATGAAGCGCTTAAGTTCAGGAAAACAGAAAAGTCAATCTACCTCGAGATAATAGACTCTCTTGACAGCGGTAGTTCGCTGGAACGTTCGTCATATTCTAATGTCCATCGGTCGAACACTTAAAGGCTGCAATGGGCTGCTCTGCCTCATGTGAGGAGGCCCAAACTTCCTTGCCGAAATAAGTGCAGCATCATGGTGGCAATTCCTTATTGTTAGCTTTCCCACCCACTGCAGACCTTCTTCCAGGCTTAACCGCCAGTGGTCTGACCCATTTCTTGAAGGCCTTACGGCCAATGGTCCTGACTCATTTGTTATAGGCTTTATGGCTAGCGGTTCCGACCCATTTGTTGTAGGCCTTACGGCCAGTGATCCCGACCCATTTGTTGTAGGCTTTACGGCCAGTGATCTCGACCTATTTGTAGTAGGCTTTACGGCTAGCGGTCCCGGCCCATTTGTTGTAGGCCGTACAGCCAGTGATCCCGACCCATTTGTTGTAAGCTTTACGGCCAGTGATCCCGACCTATTTGTAGTAGGCTTTACGGCTAGCGGTCCCGAACCGTTTGTAATAGGCTGAATAATTAGTTGAATGTTTTATAGTCAACAACCGTGCGGTACTTTCCAATATTACAGTAATTGTTTTTAAGCTGGGTAGTAGGGCAGTGGTTTTCATCCTTCTTTCTTAGCAATTCTAAGCCTTTTTAGAGGGCCAAAAGACTACATAAAAGGGCTGTAAGGGTAGAAAACTAACAATAAGAAGCGGGACCAAGGGCCGCACCTAGCCAATTTAAAAACTATGTAGTTCGAATCTCTTTCATTTTAGAAATTGATAGGGTTGTACACAAAAAAGGGCAATAATTACTATCGGAAGACTACGAAATTCTCGGATGTTTGACAAGGGCAACTGTCACCGAAAACCTGCACCATATTTACATTTTCCAACTACGTCTGATTAGACAACAGGTAATGCTACCAACGGGGTTACTTCTGATTCAAGAAGAAAATAGAGTCCGTAGTCTTTCACGGCAGCTGTGATGAAGCTCATCATAACAGCCTGCACACATACCATCAGAGGCGGGCGCTTGCGGCCCTGCCGCCCAACACAACAGATCTTCATTTCCTCCGGCCTTAATTAAGCCCTTTTTCATCGCTGTGTCGGGGCCACAATTAAGGCCGCAACACCCAGCTCTGCATTTCACCATCTCGCTGACCCATCATGCAAGCTACCATAGAGTTCGGATGAAAGATAACAGATAAGAAATCTTGCTGTATTGTCTTGTTAGCGAAGATGAGAGATAAAGGCTCAAGAGACCACGATTTCTTTCTGTTCTGGTAAACAAGATAAGGGGAGGGCAGAAGCGCAGTGGAGAGGCGCTCTTATGATACGAGCAAGAGGAGACTGACGTGTCGGTAACATGTTCTGACTCTGCATGGGGGCCGTGTGAACATGCAGCAATTGCACCACGTTACACTGTGTTACAAATGACTAAGAAGCACAAGCTAAGTGTAAATACATAACGTGAGTATGGAAGAACTGTACCCATTTATTATCGACGTCATTCGGGATATAAATGGCCTTGTGCGGAAAAAAGGCTAATGAACACATTAAAAACCAACTAGAGCGCTCTGAGAGCGCATACCTCCGTCAAGCGATTCAACGGTAACTAAAGTTTTGAATTGGTTCTAAAATTGTGATTTTTTTCGTATCAACACCAAATCTAATCATATGTGTCTACTGACAGTTTTAACAGTTTTTTTATTTTTTCGAAGATCTGTTCGTAACTCTTTGAGTTATGCTGCAAACAAACATTCTGGCAAACATTGGTCAAACGCACAAGCACACAAACCCATCATCACCAAAATTTAATCATTTATGTCTTAAAACATATCTAACAATTCCTGTAAATTCATAAAGATCCATTCATTACTTTTTGAGTTCTTGTGCTAACAAGCGTAAATCAAACACAGCTAGAAACAAACGAACGAACAAGCAGATCATCACATATATTAGTCAGTCTTCGTGATATACCAAACAAGTCATGAAAATTTCATGAAAATCCGTGTTTAACTTTTTGAATAATAGCAATGAGCAAAAAAAAAAAGCCGACAAACTAACGAACAGATGAACGGATTTCCACCAAAAGGTAATCATCTGTTACTTTTAACACCCCTAACAATCCTTGTAAAGTTTTAAGAAAATCTGTCTATCACTTTTTTGAGTTATCTTAATAAAAGACCGACAAACAGCCAAAGAAAACCGGTAAAAACTTAAATAACCTCTCTGGCGGAGGTAACGCAGCGTTTTAATAATTGAATCCTGTTGGGACGATATTGTAGCACTTGCTCAGCGACCACGAGGCAACTAAGTATACGTAGGTGGCTCAGCGTACACGAGTTGGCAAAGTGTACACCAGGTGACCCAGTGTACACGAGGCGGCTAAGTGTACACTTGGTGACCCAGTGTACACGAGGCTGCTAAATGTACACTTGGTGACCCAGTGTACACGAGGCTGCTAAATGTACACTTGGTGACCCAGTGTACACGAGGCGGCTAAATGTACACTAAGTGACCCAGTGTACACGAGGCGGCTAAATGTACACTAAGTGACCCAGTGTACACGAGGCGGCTAAATGTACACTAAGTGACCCAGTGTACACGAGGCTGCTAAATGTACACTAGGTGTGGCCCAGGGTTCACGAGGCTGCTAAATGTACAGTTGGTGACCCAGTGTACACGAGGCGGCTAAATGTACACTTGGTGACCCAGTGTACACGAGGCGGCTAAATGTACACATGGTGACCCAGTGTACACGAGGCGGCTAAATGTACACTTGGTGACCCAGTGTGCACGAGGCGGCTAAATGTACACTAGGTGACCCAGTGTACACGAGGCGGCTAAATGTACACTTGATGACCCAGTGTACACGAGGCTGCTAAATGTACACTAGGTGTGGCCCAGGGTTCACGAGGCTGCTAAATGTACACTTGGTGACCCAGTGTACACGAGGCTGTTAAATGTACACATGGTAACCCAGTGTACACGAGGCTGCTAAGAGTACACTAAGTGACCAAGTGCATATTAAGTCGCCAAAATTACAGTAGATAACAAGAACAGCATTAGAAGTGCAGCAAACCATGCACAGCCGCAGGCCACCGCTGCCCTAACTGCTCGCAGAAGAGAGTAACACATCAAAGTAACACATCAGAGTATCATTCATTTTTTCCATTACAATTCCCAGCCCCAGCGTTTGGTGCTCTCCAGAAGTAAAGAGATAAACTCCTCATAAAAATGGTCACAAAGAGAGGTTATTATTTCCAATAGGGAACAAAAAGCCTTATCGGCGGTGGGCCGCGGCTGGCCGCCAATAAGCCGACCGTGCTCTGACAGACGTTCTATTTCCTGAATTTATTTTTTGGGGTCGACGGTGGGGCAGGGAGGGGAGAGAGGGAAGGAGGGAAAGGAGAGGCGTATGGGGGTCGGTATTAATTACTACTACCTCCTCTCCTCGAAAAAAAACACGTTATTAAAAAATGCAAAAGCTCGCTTTAAAGTTGACGTATAAAACAATGTTGCTCTCACATGTAAATGCGATGTGCTACGAAATAAAAAATTAGAGACGGAAACTGTGAGTTGTAGGCTCCAACTTCATTTTGGTGAGCTAATATAAAATGAATATCAGCCTTTCGATGTCGCCGCTAACTTTCGTTACTATCTACAACACTACCTCGGGCGTATCTACCTAAGTAAGGTACATGAGAGTCATGAATGTTTCCATCCTCTTAGAATAAAAAGCACTTCAAAGTGAAACAACGGAGAATTTAGATTCCAAGATGCAAAGATAATGCACAATATAATAAAAACCGATATGTATTTATCTGTTTGTTTATCCATTTTTCGTCACGCTTTAACAAAACAGATAGGCGGAAATTAGCCCAGGCTGGAGGCTATGTATGGTCACTCTAGCTATCAAGCTTCATTGAAAACTGATTGGTAAAAAATAGGCCAGGTTGTAGATGATGGCAAACGTATCTTAATCAGCGACAGCTGAAATTCAAACGATGAAGATATCAAAGGCTTAGTATGATTTGCAAAGGTATTACCTTCTCTATTTATTGAATCTATGGCAAAGTATGGGGAGACCTTATATATGTCAGAATGCACTTCTTGATTTGCCGAAGTTGAAATCTCAGCAATGAAGATAGCTAAAGCTTCCATTGGCACTCTCATGTATCTTGATTCGTAGTTTCTACCCACACCACAGAGATTTTTTGCATCAGCTATTCTTACAGCTTTGATGCGATTATTGCCGACGAAACATCATTCAATATAAAAAAAACTATCGGACAAATATGACACATTAGGGTATCTATGATACCAAATCGAATCAATTCTTTTCAGAATTGTTAAACTGCCTACAGAAGTAATTAATTTTTTTCACATCAGAGAAAGAAAATGAGAGTGTCGCTGCTGAGTATTTATGAAACCGTGAACCCTCATTTTCATGAACTTTAAAGTTGGCAATTGTATGAAGGAAAGCATGGTTAATGAAGCAGATTCAATATAAATGCTTCGCTGTTATTTCTGACAGCGCGGGCACACTAGTTATATATAAATATCACCAAATTTAGAATATAATACCTGTCAATAATTATTTACTTATATACTAGTGAACCGTGCGTGAAAAAATTCACGCAATAATCGATATGTTTGCCTAATACCTATAGGTCGGTGCAGAATCTTCTGTGACTTGCTTCTTCATTTTCTTCATTGATCCTTTGTCGTGCTCTCATTCTCTGTTCTTCTATCTAATCTAACGCTAAGAATGAACGTCGTGTGTTTATATATTTACTAGTGGCCCGTGCCGTCATTATAAATGACTACAAAAAAATAACACTTCACAAAAATCCCCGCCGTCTCCTGTGCTTGTTATAGTTTTTAGAAGGCTTCTCAATGTAAATTCAGCATTCTGTCTAAACAATCTATAGTGTAATAAGAGAGCTATCTGTCCGTAAGTCCGTCTGTCCGAAGCCTCATTTTCACCTATTTAATATCGAAGAAAAAGATTCCAAGGTACTCAACTTTTTTTCGCAACTTGAAATCTGAATTTTCTCCTATCTTATTCCCATAGAGCGTGACAGGAAAGATCAATACTCTATAAAAGTTCAAATCGTGTTTTCATTTATTTATTTATTTATTATTTATTCCAGTCAGCTTGTATGTTCCGTATCCATAATGCCGTCCTCCATACTTAGCTCACTGCTTCACTGAAGTGCTCAAATTTCGGCCGCTGAAGTGAAATATGCACTCTCAGAGAAAGACTGTGAGCTTGCTGAAATAGTTGTCTATTGCCCAGTGCCCGTGAAATACTTGAAGAGAAAGCTACATCGTCGAATCAGTACTATATAAAAATTCACGTCGTGTTTTTATTTATATATAGTGGCCCGAGCCGTCATTATAAATGACGGCAGAAAATTAGCATTTCAGGAAAATCTCCGCTGTCGCTTGTGCTTGTTACTGTTCAGAAGGCTTCTTAAATGAAAATTCATCATTCTGCCTTAAAGATTGGATGTATATTATGAGGCGTAGTTAAGTGACATTTATCGTAACAGCTTTCAACAGTGAACATGTCCAGACATGGTCATGCAGGCTAGCTCAGGAACCTCACCTGGAGCGCACGAGTGCGACCCCCGTATCCAAGATACCGTCATCGGCACCTGAATTATCTCCTATCTTATTCCAATAAAGCTTGACAGGAAAGATATAAATATAGATACAAATAAACAAATAAATAAATAAAAACGCTACGTGAATTATTATAAATTACTGAATATATATGATGATATGTTCCAACGTTGAAGCTTACTCAATGCAGATACATATATACATCTTCTCTAAGCACTCCGTTGCATCTTCGTTAGTACTTTCTTCTCTTCTGAGGCTTTCTTCATCCAATATTTTTTTCGTGTTCGCTCATAACGAAATAGATAAGCGAAAAACAGGATATGTTGCAGATTTCGTAATCAACGATGACGAAGTTGCAGAAGATTAAAGTGAAATCTTTACCCTAATATTATCAGAAAACATTTCTTGCGCCGTTGGAAATTTTGGCGATTCTGTTCCCTTCTGAAGGGATTCAGTAAGCAATCTACAATATAATAAAGGCCGATGTGTATTTATCGGTTTGTTTATTTATGTATCTATCCATTTTCTGTCACGCTTCAACAAAACAGATTGACGGAAATTAGCCCAGGTTATAGGCTCCGGTCGTCCTATCAAGCTCCATTGAAAAGTGATCGGTAGAAAAAAGGCCGGGTTGCAGAAGATGGCAAACGTATCTTAATCAGATACAGTTGAAATTGAAACAATCAAGACATCTTAGGCTTAGTCTGATTTGTACAAGTATTAGCTTCTCCATGCATCGAATGTACGACAAAGTACTGGACGACCATATGTCTGAATGCACTTCTTGCATTGCCGAAATTGAACTCGCAGCAGCGTAGTTTCTTCCCACAGATGATTTCGTTGCTTCAGATATTCTCCCAAATTTAATTGAACGGTCGATGCAACAGCTTCCCCTGAACAAAAACCACTGGACCTGTATAAGCTTGCCTACCGTATCCACAATACCGAATCTGAGCTATTACTTTGAGTATTGCTGATCGGGCTGCAATTAGCCATGAATTTTCTCCATTTCAGAGAGGAAAAAAAAGTTTGAATACTGAGCGGCTGTGAAGCCGTAAACGTTCATCTCAGGGCGCTTAGGTTAGCAGTTGTAATAACAAACGTATTATCAATGAAGAAGGTCATCACAAATTCTTCGTTGTCATTTTATGACTGCGCGGGCCCTCTAGTAAACCATATTGCAGAAGAAGGCTAAATTTGGAATACGGTACTTATTGCTCTATTAACATTGAATGCAGTTCTTGCTTATCCAGCTTCTCCTGCTGTTCCCGTGGAGTCTAATATCCATTGCGTTTTCTCTACATCGAAGTTATATTTTGTTTTGGTTTACGATGAATACATTTTGTAGCAAATCAACGGAGCGTAGAGGAACTGATTTTTTCATGTCCTGTATAGTAGGCCTAGTCATTCTTTATTCCAACTTTTCGGGAGCGGAAATTTAGTTCTACTGAAACTATCTCACTGTGTATTCTGGATAAGCAGCGGAAATGAATTTCGGTGATGTTTCAGCGCTTACCAATACAGTTAATATTTTGCATGTCATCAAAGGGAAGGAGGGAGTGTGCTGAAGACGAATTCAAGTGTACTACTCAGATCGAAGAAGCGCGCATCTCTTACGATAATAATTTGAGTCGGCTGTCGTAGCTTTTTCCTCTGTATGTATTGTAGTAATGAAAGTACAATCAATGAAAAAGTGTTATCAGTCATCACATATTGCTTATGATGAAGAAGAAGAAGAAGCAAGTCAATGAAGAGAAGATTTTGCACCGGCCTATATACTGAAGCAAATATATCGATTATTGCGTGAATTTTTTCACGTGCGGGTCCACTAGTATTGATAGGGAGGAGCAAAATATTGAGTAAAACAATCCAAGAAACTTGAATGCAACTCGAGTCAGGTCAGCTTATATACAATGTGACCGCTCCGTACCAATGATACCGTTGATACTGTCTTTCCAACTCAAATATCTGCTTCAATTGAAGTGCTGAAATTTTGGCCTATGAAGAGAAAACTGCTTCGTCACATAAAATGACAGTGAGCCATAAGAAATACTGTTTACTGCCCGCGAAAATTCGTCACTTCCAGAGTGCTTCTTTGACAATCTACCGAATTTATGCGTTTTGACCTGAAAGATAAAGTTTTAAAATTGCACCCCAGAAGCTGTAGACAAATTGTTCTGATTTCAAGAAAATTTCAAGCAAGAAGTGTCTTCAGATAAAAGGATAAGGATCAGCCTTCACCATCTTCTGCAACCTGGTTATCGATTTCTAAGTAATTTCAAATTCTGCAACCTATCCTATTTTTCGCCTATCGATTTCCTTCGGATGCGGACCCGAAATTTATGAATAAATACACGAGGCGCTTTATTATATAGGATCGATTTTTCTGTCCATTTTCTGCCACGCTGCAAGAAATAAGAGAAAATTAGGCCACGTTAGACACTATGGCCAACCTGTCTAGTTCTTTTATACACTGAAAGATGAAAAATGGCCCAGGTTGCAGATGATGGCCACAGTATACGGTTGCCTCGTATTTGAATCCGCTTCTTACCTTATCAACATTGAAACCGAAACACTGGAGATATCTGATGCACCCTCCTGCATCTTCATTCTTAATTTCTTCCCGCAGATAATTTGGTCGTATCGCGTATCCTTTTAACTTGTTTCATTCATCGACGCAACAGCTTTTCGCTTAGAGAAGAAGTTTCGACTACATGAAATCCTGACGTTTACATGATACCGAGTCTAAATCAATATTGCAGTGATGATTGACTGTTTGTCAACTAGAGCACTCTGAGAGTACATACCTCCGCCAAGCGAGGCAACGGTAGCAAAAAATTCAAATTGGCTCTGAAACCATAACTTGCTTTGTATAAATTCCAAAATCTAATCATTTGTGCCTTTTGATAGTAACAACAGCTTGTGCAAGTTTCTTGGAGATCTGTTGATAACTTTTTGAGTTTGGCTGCTAACAAACGTAATGACAAACATGAGTCAAACATACAAACGAACGAAGCGATCTGCACCAAAATTTAATCATTTATGTCTTTTAGCATTACTAACCAAACCTGGAAATTTCATAAAGATCCATTCATTATTTTTGAGTCATTGTGCTAACAAGCATAAATTAAAAAAAAAAAAAACAGAGACAAACGAATGAACCAATGAATCATTACCAAAATTTGGTCATATACTTTTTGTTGTGTATGTAACAACTCATGTAATTTCACCAAAATCCATCCATAACTTTTTGAGCTACGGCATTGAGAAAAATGAGGTAGACAAACATACAAACGGATGGACATATCATATCTTCACCAAAAGTTCATCATCTGTTCCTCCTAACATACCTAACAATCTCTGTAAATTTCATCTACATCGGTTCATTATTTATTTAGTTATCTTAGTGATAGACAGACAAATAGACAGACAGCCAGACAAACACGACGAAAACATAAACTCCTTGGCGGAGGTAATAATCTCATGTAATAAGAAGCACAGGTGGAACACGGGAATGTTTCATGGTCTTGGAGCAAATGTTCAGTGACAATGACAACATCTTAACGTATTTACATATTCGATTAAAAATATGTGTCACCACGCATAAAAACAATAAGGACTAGAGCACTCTGAGAGTGCATACCTCCGTCTAGAAGTGCAACAGTAGCAGAAAATTCAAATTGGCTCTGAAACCATAATTTTCTTTGTATAAACTCCAAAATCTAATCATTTGTGCCCTTTGATAGTAACAACAGCTTCTGCAAGTTTCTTGGAGATCTGTTGATAACTTTTTGAGTAATACTGCTAACAAACGTTACAACAAACATGAGTCAAACATACAAACGAACAAACCGATCTGCACCAAACTTAAATAATTCATGTCTTCTAACAGTACTAACAACCACTATAAATTTCATAGAGATCCAATTATTATTTTTGGAGTTATTGTGCTAACAAGCATGAAATTAAAAACTGTGACAAACGAACGAACCAACTGATCATTATCAAAATTTGATCATCTAGTTTTTGTTATATATCTAACAACTCGTGTTCATTTTATAAAAATTCATCAATAACTTTTTGAGGTATGGTTTTGAGAAAAATGAGTCAGTCAAACAAACAAACGGATGGACATATCTTCACCAAAAGTTAATCATCTGTTCCTCCTAACATACCTAACAATCCCTGTAAATTTCGTACAAATCGATTCATTACTTTTTGAGCTATCTT
>LQNS02277097.1:13772341-13783383 GCA_001587735.2 Parhyale hawaiensis
AGCTCGCACCATCACATGATGAAGAAAAAGAAGAAATGAAAAGCAAACCATCCAAAACTCAAAAAGGAGTAGCAAATATTTTTCAGTTAATGCTTCTCAACATTCTTCGGTAAGATCGAAAATCGGAGCACTTGTGAGCGCTACTGCGTCTATTGTTGATGATGACCAGGAAATGAGCTTTTACCAAGCCATATCAAAAGGTCTTTAGTGATTAAATCCAAAATCCTGCTATTCCACGAATTGATTCAACTACAAACTACTTAATGAATTCACAAAATTCAGCATTGAACTAGCCGTTGACGAACTAAGCAGCAACAGTGCAGCGGGACCAGATGATGCGCCTGCAAAAATGCTTTAGATGTGTAAGCTAAGCATCCCCTATGTGGTGAAAATCAATTGATGAGGGAGTCTTTCCACTCACCTACAAGCAGGTAATTATTACACCTATTCCTAAAGCTAGAAATAACATGGATCCAGCTAACTATAGACCTGTCTCCCTAACTAGCCATATAAAGAAGACGTTTGAAAAGGTATTGAAGAAACACCCAGTACATCATTTAAATAGCAATATTCTACTCACATCAACATGGTTTTAGCCATAAACGATTTAGGCTACCATTCTAAGCTGCTTGAGCATTATGACTATTCTAGTCCTACTATGGCAAGGAAAAAATGTAGACGTAATATATTTCGATTTTGCAAAAGCATTTGACAAAGTATAGACCATGGAATACTATCACTCAAACTCTCTAGTATGGTCATCCGAGGAAAATGTCTCAGATGGCCCGAACTATTCCTGACAAACCGAACCCAAAGTGTAATTATAAATAATAAAGTGTCCAAACGACAGCCGGTACTCAGTGGAGTCTCACAAGGGACCGTGCTTGGTCCAATACTCTTCTTCACCATGATAAATGATATGGGGTACCATGGCAATGCATGTTTGCCGTTCAATCTTCGTTCGCATGTAACACACGAATAGAATCAGCTTACAGTCAGTGGCAGACGTACGGAATGTACGTAGAATTAGACTTAACCAACATCTTACACTGAACATCGGATAACAACTTGATATTAAACGAAACCAAATTCGAACTGTTATAATACATGAAAACTCCTTTCTTACTTAATCAACATCCTATACGACGTGAGCGAAATGGAAAGAAAGCAAATTTTAAGACACCTTGGGGTGAAAATGCCACTTTTGATAATAATGCCAGTAAAGCCATATTTGAATATCACGTGGCTCGAGTTGTTACCATAGGCAAGAAATGGAGAGAACATGTGTTTCAAACATTCTACTCACGAGAACTAGCCACAACGCTCACCTGATGGAAACAATTTATACTGCCGAGGATCGAATACTGTTCAGCCTTTTGAATACTGAGCAAACGGGAATGTCTAGAGCGCCTTGAGGCCATCCAAATATCGTTTACTGCTAAAATTCAAGGCATGCAAGAATTCAACTATCACAAAAGGCTTGGTCACATTCATATTTAGTCATTTCAACGGAGATTCGAGAGCTTTACGAACATATAAATCTGAAAATTTATAGAAGAAATTGCTGTCTATGTCAATGGGAGGATTCTTGCCAGATACTCAGACCGTATTGGTCGTACTTGTGAAGTGCGAATTCCGATAAAAAAAAAGTGAAGGTGATGCAATTGCCACGAAATATTCTAACAGTTTCACTGCCAGAGAAGCGAGATTGTTCAACAAAGTGTCACTTTACATTCAAAATGTTACCGCTACTAAGACTGTAAAATTTAAAAACTTACTTGATGCATTTACTGAGAGTATTGAGCGGCTACGTGCACTGTGGGGATCACTCGCTACTGGCCCTTTAGCTGTTCAATGACTGTAGCATCACCTCTGCACAAGATGGGCAACGTGAATAACGTCACCTGGACCTCTTCCGAAGAATCTTCAAAGTAATCAAGGTAAGGTGTCTGTCAGGTAAAAGAAAAATGAAGATCCATGGAAGAGCTAATTTTGGTGAATTGGATTTCTAACGGTAAAAATTCGCCCTGGTCATGCGCATCTTTGGGAATACTAAATAGTATAGCGGGCCGGACTTGAAAGTGTCTCTATTTCTTTTGCTTTGTCTTTCAGTTCAATTAATAAAATAAGAATTTATACACAAAAACTGTTAAAAAGTATTGTAAATAAACGAGGTATGTCAGGAAAGCCATGAGACTTAGAGGTGCTCTCTAGCTTAGGTAACGGATAGGTGATTAGACGCTTTGTTAGGAGACAGACCAACATCACATGCTTCATCGGTGACCGTTTCCAGTCGATACCGTCAAAAGGTGGTTTATAGCTGTTTTTTCGCCAACCAGCTGCAGTTACTGAGTTTTAGATATGAATGATGTCAATTTCCAGGGAAGATGCGTTATCATGTTCATTGGGATTTGGGCACAGTGAGAATCAAACTTGCAATAAACTTCAACGGGCCTGTGGCGACTGTGTTTCCAGGTGGCTTAATGTATTCTTAAAAACTCGAGACGCGATTGAAGGCGAACCTCTGATTAGAATACCTTGAGTAATTGCAAGAAATGATCAAGATACCGAAAAAGTCCGGGTTTTTGTGCCTGCTGCTGATCGGTGATTGCCAGACTGACTGAATGCAAGAGACACAACTGTCTTCACATTTTGATCGCCGGACTAGGGATTAGAGAAATTTTCGTGATAATGGTGCCGGAAATCTTGCTCGTGTACAATAGGACAACAGGACACGAAAGAGTTTTAATATTTATATAAGGAAGGGAAATAAGTTAACAATGACCCTCATTTCAATCATCCTCTTTTCCAATGACTACCACTTAATGGGAAACCGCAATTATTCAAACGCCTATTTACGAATCGAATCGCTATGGACCACCTGTTGCCGATTTCAAACCTGAACTGATGTCACATTGTATATTTTGGCTGGCACCCCTTCTGATCAGCAAGCCAGCAGCATCAGTAGTTCTAGAGCGGCAGTACTAGTCTCAATGCTCCATTTACATACCTTGATATAGACGTGTTTGAATATCAAAACACAAGGAGCTCCTGGGAATTTGAACCGGGTTTAAAACCGTTGCTCAAAGCAGCTTCAAGGCCAAAGCCAAAGCTATACGAGAGCTAAAAAGCAGGCTTGCAGTACACGAAGTGCAGTAACTGTGATCCGCTCCACGCAGCGATGTGCTTACAGAGGAGCCGTTGCAGTCACAACCTTGTTCGTGCAACCGTGAGCCAAAAAATCTTTTACCGTGAGCAGTAATGATATGAACGTGGTTACTCTGACTGTGTGCGCCTACCGTTTGCAGCACGATTTTAAGCGGTCGATGACAATAGTGTGGCATAAGCGACCCTGGGGTTTGTCCCGGTTGTGATTGTAGTACGATTAGTGCACAGAGACATAGAACAAAGAAAAGTTCTGAAACGCAGAAGGCTACATCTTTAGAGGATCGTCTTATATGAAAGCTCCAGCAGAAATTATTTCAGAAACTTCCATAGTTTCGGCGACTGCATTTTTCATGGTATTAAATTCAACTCTCGGGAAGACAGTAGATTTGTAAATAAACTTCCAGCAACAGTCGCAGACAGCAACAGTCACAGATAGCAACAGCCATAGATAGCAGCAGCCACAGGCAGCAACAGCCACAGACAGTCACAAGCAGTAACAGCCACAGACAGTCACAAGCAGTAACAGCCACAGACATTCACAGCCACAGGCAGTAACAGCCACAGGCAGTAACAGTTACAGGCAGTAACAGCCACAGACAGTCACAGCCAGAGGCAGTAACAGCCACAGGCAGTAACAGCCACAGGCAATAACAGCCACAGACAGTTACAGCCATAGGCAGTAACAGCCACAGACAGTAACAGCCACAGACAGTCACAGCCACAGCGCCACAGGCAGTAACAGCCAAAGACAGTCACAGCCACAGGCAGTAACAGCCACAGTCACTAACAGCCACAGTCAGTAACAGCCACAGTCAGTCACAGCCACAGGCAGTAACAGCCAAAGACAGTCACAGCCACAGCGCCACAGCCAGCCACCGACAGTCACAGCCACAGGCAGTAACAGCCACAGACAGTCACAGCCACAGGCAGTAACAGCCACCGACAGTAACAGCCACAAGCAGTAACAGCCACAGACAGTCACAGGCAGTGAAAGCCACCGACAGTCACAACCACAGGCAGTAACAGCCACCGACAGTCACAGCCACAGGCAGTAACAGCCACAGACAGTCACAGCCAGAGGAAGTAACAGCCACAGACAGCCACAGGCAGTAACAGCCACCGACAGTCACAGCCACAGGCAGTAACAGCCACCGACAGTCACAGCCACAGGCAGTAACAGCCACAGACAGTCACAGCCACAGCGCCACAGCCAGCCACAGCCGCGCATCAGATTAGGCCCCCACACAAATGCACGCAAGCCGCCGCCTTTCTTTCATTTCCGGCGGCACGGTTACGACCGCCGCTCAGGGGGCTGGGGAGGGGGGCAGAGCCAGGGGGGGGGGAACTATACTGCTGATGGAATGCCCTGAGAACAATTGAAAGGCAGAAAGCCTAAATGGACTACCGAACCAACTACCAGCTTGGGACCTAGGAGAGTGAAAATGATCCAGTGATGAGCATCATGGCCATCCATATCACGTGATACGACAATCTGAAGATTCGGCAGATACTGCACCGCGGTTAAAATGGTTGCATGCCACCATGGAGCAATTATAGGTTTATGCAAGTTCATGGTTGATTCGTGAATGTTAAGACCCGGCGTTGCAAATTATATTGTTAACTTATATATTGCAATGCTCGCTGTTTATAGTTAACGAGAGATGCCTTCCGCAGGCTGAATGTAGCTCTTAATGATACTTTCCGTCGACTGGTGGGTGTCCCAAGATACATAAGAGCATGTGACGTGGTTGTCCTTGATAGAGAAGCCTACCTAAATGTTGTTGTTCTTGTGTCTATGGATTAAAGCTAAGAGTGGGAATTCGAATTTTATGTTGCTACAATTGGTTTGCTCGTGCACTAGCTATCATCGTTCGAAGCTCGAGCAGTGCTAGGGTAGGAGTCTGTATACAGATGGTCACAGACGACCACAGCGACCTATAGCTCCGTGATTCATACATCCCTGCCCCAAAGACAGTTTTTAGTGATGTGCATATGCTCGGGTGAGTGCTTCCGTTCATACTTGCCTGTAGCGCTGGTGCGGATATAGGCTCACTTCATTTATGCCCGTTCACTAATGCATATATTTTCTTTAATGGATTTTTGAACCAATACCTGGTAAACTGATGCGTAAAATAAGTCAGAGCAGGGTAAGTTGATAAACATTTCTGTGAAGGTAGCTGCGTACCCAATAAAGATTTCATCACCATTGGGTATGCCCAGAAAGTTTGTGCCGATGTTTAGCAGCTCAACTTCTCAACTTCTTCTCAATTTCTCAACGTGATCGAGTCCGGGAAGCAGGATTTGACTGCCCTGCCATTTACAGCACAGTTCCGGCAATTTTTTCCTGGAAAGAAGTTCCAGATCTGATGATCAGTGTCAATTATTTTTATCCCTAATATTGAAGACAAGAAATTCATTTTTTGGCACTTGATGTTTCTCTCTTTCCATGGAGAAAATAATGGCGCACAAGTAACCAAAAAAGCATGCGCAGTTTAATTAAGGTGATTATTCTTCATCAGAAAGAACTGTACAGATGTGGTTCATCAGCAACAGAGCTGGAGATTGCAGCCTTCAGCTGCTGAAGAGCGCTCAGGCAGACTATCCGCTACAGATGGTGAACTAATACAGTAATTAATTAAGAATAACTCACATTGCACAACCTGAGAATAGGCAGAAAGCCTCAATATATCAGAATCGGCCATTCATATAACCACTTAATAAAGCTTGATTCACATTTGATTCAAAATAAAATGACATATTTATTGAACGCATTCCTGCCATTAAATTGAGGCATGATCTTCCTCAATATATATTATTGCCTCTGCCAAAGAGGCTATGGTTTCATCGAAGTTTGTTCTTTTGTTTCTCAGTTTACGTTTTTTTTTTTTTTATTTTGCTTGTCTATCACCAAGATAAGTCAAAAAGTTATAAATGAATGAAATTTACAGCGGATATTAGGTATGTCAAGAAAAACACATAAATAACGTTTCGTAACGATTGGTCCAACCGTTTATTTGCGTGTCTGCCAATATTTTTTTCTTAAATATGGCTTCAATATTGATGAATGGATCTCTTCAGGAAAAGTAAAGAAGAGTAACTCACCAAATTTTTATGATGACCATCCACTCCGTTTGCTTGTTTGCTTGCGGCTCTGTTTGTTTTTACCTGTCAGTAATTTTGATGATTATGATGATAGAAAATCTTCGTTTCAACGCTAGGTTAAATTTTTCCTTAACAGGTCGTTGCTTGACGGAGGTATGCGCTCTCAGAGCTCTTTTCTAGAAGTTGTTTTTGATATTATTTCGTACAAAAGCTACAGCGCCACCTCACTGACGTAATAGCCACATTGAAATTCAAAGTATTTAAAGCGACAGATATATCATTTTGTCTTAACTCATTAACGGGCTGACAACTATATGTACATAGGCTATTACCTATAAACTATTTTATTTCGCCAGTAGAACAATTGGCAGACTATCCATAGCTAAAGGTACATCAGAGAACCAAGGTTAAGCGCGTCATATTCTAACATGCAGATATTTGTATGAATTTTAAAATGTCGATACCTTTGGCCAAATGAAAGAATTTCAGAAGGGAGGTATATATTACGGTAGTTTACAAATATGCAGAGAACACACTCAACAAAAATAAAAAAAAAACCTAAAATGAACCATAATACACACTGAGTTAAGAAGGGCAGGCTATCATGAGAGAGAGATTTCAGTTAAATTAGTATATAAAAATTCTCTTCTAGTTTAAATGGCGTTATGATATTACCAAACGAACAATTAAAGATACTGTAGGTACTACAGTCTATATTATAGGGACATCTTCGCGTTGCTTGGGTCGCATGATTATTAGAAATTTAAACGCAGTGACAGAAGCTACAGGCAGTATTATTTTGAAAACGCGTCCGGGACCAACTAACCATCAATTCAGCAAACAATCATAAAGAAGCTAAGTAAAATTGTTTCAAAAGGTCCCATGGAGCTCAATGTAAGCAAATGGTCAGAGTATTAATAATTTTATTTACGTAGTACTTATTTTTGTAAATCCAAGGAATTTGATCCGAAAATTCAATTGCTCTAAAGTCCTGCTTCTAATTTATTATCATCAAACATAGATATCTTGCTTAATAACGTTATATGAAACATGTTAAAGCAGTCTCTTCAAGGGTTAACTCTATAGCTATTTAACTGTCCCATTGGAAGGGCCAAATCGTACGTGTTTAAAAAGTTTTTATTGTTTTTATTAACCCAAGAACTTAGTTTTTCTAATTTTCTAAAAATTAGAGAGTTGCCACGATACGGCTCGTGCTATCGAACACCTGCAGAGGAAGATTTCTACCATATGCAATATATGACGATGTGTTACCATATGCTATGTCAAAACATCATTATAGTTTCTGCAAATTTTGCAAAAAATATGTGACACTTAGCATCCAAAGTTAAAAATAAATAAAATTCAGTAAGCTCTGCACTGACAGACTGGTCCTTTGGCGTATAAATTCTGCAAGTCAAATCTACGGAAGTGTGGCTTGTTCTGAATGATTTTTATTGGATTTTTCCGATGACTCTAAAAATAAAACAATTACTTATCAATATTTTTTAGGTTTTTTATATCAAGAGAAACGTGAGACGTTGTATAACAAATTACCTGAGAAGCAGTCCTCACGTGGGGTGCAGGGCAATAGCTGTTTCCATTTCCAGCTGGTGCCTCGCCTTTTCCAAGTGGGTTTCGAGCGCCCCACCGCTCTCATATAAACAAATGATCCTCCATCTATACACATTTGCCATGTATTGTAATGACCTAGTGTAAATAGTGTCTTTTATTTCAGCCCCAGCTGAGAGATGGTAAGGCCTAGTTCGGTAAGCAAATGATGGAATGATTGAGTACAATCCATAGTTCATGAGATTCAAACTTTCAGTTTGAGGCCTCCTTTCGAACCGATATGATGAAGGCACTGGGCTATTCAACACCAAAGGAGATACACTCGTCCGAGAGTTTTGGTCTAATTTGATGAAAGGTTTCCCAGTTAGAGCTCCCTCTCTAGATATATTTTTATTTTTTGGCTCTTCAATCTCAAGCGAAAATGACATTTATGAGGTCAATCCTGACCGTGGGTACCGATAATTTTGGCGAGTTGGCAGATAAGCACAGAAAGATACCCTTCACACATTTGAGCCACAAGCTTTAAATTAATAGAATAAGCAACCGTTATTATTGAAGATATTTAATTTGTTCACTGTATGGTATTAGCGATGAGAAATAGCGGATCATTTTTCGTTTGTAACATACACTCATCATTTGCTCGTACAATAGCGCTGGACTGCTCTTCGTGCAAGAATTTAAGTAACTAAAGGCTGCCTGCCGCAATGGAGTGAAATCCAGGGTTCATAGGCTACATATAGGCTTAGCAGGCGGTTTTTGTACTATAGTTACTCCTATGTTAGGGTTAAGAGTTTTCATGAAAACTCTAGATAATAAAGTCATTATGTGCAACACATCCACAGTTGCAGGTTCAAAAGATGATCAATGGAGAAGCAGCAACGCAAATGTCACCATATTTCTGATAGACATGACACAATGCAAAACAAATATTTAACTAAACAATCAAGATAAGTACATAAGTCACTCAACTAATTAGTAAACAGTCAGCTGCAAAACTTACTAAAACACAGCAACCTGGTAATTCAAGGTAGCCGAAAGAATAATATTCGCTGCTGAAATACTTATTCCGTGGCCATTGTGCAGCTCAGCGTTAAGCTATTGGGCAGTGTAGCACTGCGTCCTCTATTGTATAATCTGTTTTATTGCAAATTTTCACAGCGCTCTCAAAAGATTACAATACATAGAAATGCACCCATATACTGGAAGAGTAAATGTCAGTATTTAATGAATTAAAAGCTGTGCATAATGTTTTTTTATGTTCTGGAGGCACAGCAATCTTGGTTAAACGTAACGAAAACAATGTGCCTGTAATGAGTTGCAGTGAAGTGTACTCGTCCTTACAAATATTGCAATTTCAGAATGTCTACAACTACTCCTTGCTTAAATTTTTTCGATTTGCGTCTTACAATCATCAGAAAGTATTGCTAAAGAATTTCAGTCCCCTTATTCCCAAATAAAATTACGAAATGAGACGTTCTGTCCTCAATCTCCCAATTGTGCGTGCTGACGTTGAGAAACGCGGCACATTATTTCAAATTGCCATGCTTCTCAATAAACTTTATTAGATCGCATTTCCAATTATGTTTAAAAACGGATTAAAGAATACGTCCTGCAATTGTATTAGCTTTTGCTTCGTGTTGCCCAAAAAGTTTGTTAAACTTTCAGTAGCTACACAGATGCATTATTCTACAGTGTATTAGTACTTTACCAAATACTTGTAATGTGTCAAATGTATCTGTGTGTAATAAACCTATCAAACCTATCTATCAATAAACCTAGCTAGTAATTGAGGTATAACCCGTTTTTAAAATTTCAAGGATTTAATCAAAACGTATAATTTGTACAGACTAAATCATTCGTTTGTCTTTTATTTCAATCATAAAATGACGCAATACCTCAGCTCCATAACAATATTTCTCCCGTAGTGGCAGAACGTTAGTCCGTCATCCTCAGCCCCGCTAGTACCTAACATCAGGTTTTTTTGCCAAACAGATAAATTTTTGCGGTGCTTGGCTTGCTGAGTCAGTATTTCCAGCATTTAGATGCTACTACGGAAGTACTTAACCAATTTAAAATGGGGATGGGCGTGGATTGCAGTTGTCGCGTAAGACTACTACCAATGATATCATAACTCTGAAATTGTAGTCAACTGAAGCCGTGCACTTCTCGGAGGCCAATGAGAATCTATCCGCAGCACGAACCAGTGCAGGAGAATTTCCCTCTTATAGTGTACCGCCACACTGATTTTACCTCTACCAATACATTGAAGGTTCGAGCCCTGCACAATCAAGCATATGTGTTTGTAAACTTCTGGAACGTATCACTGTGAATGAGAATGAACGGATGGGACTTGTGAGATACGCATTCCAAGCAGAGACGGCGGCAAAGCCGAAGCGATAAAATATTCTAATAGCTTCACTTTATGTGGAGCAATACTGTTTAACAAAATGCAGTGCCATATTCGAATCACCACTGATATTAAAGTTATAAAACTCAAAAGCTTATTGGATTCTCAATTAAGAACTATACCAGATACAATAGCGGCCAACAGTTACGCTCACTATGGAGATTATCCTTAGCAGAATCTCTCTTCAATCGCTAACCGCGACTCAACAGAAGATACCCAGCATCGTGACTCCACACAACTGAGGCGATGTGGAGAACCCCACTAGGACTTTACCAGAATACTTCCAAGGCACGCCAGGTAAGTATTGCCAGCACCCATAAACTGTATTGGCTCAGTATTACTACATTAAATATTTAGAGAAGCTGTGATGGACCACTCTTCATACCCTGTTTTCTCAAAACGAATAATTATGACACGCACACATGTTTCTCAGGAAGCCCACAAAATATTATGAGGTTATTTTAATGCGACCCTGATTCATTTGCTGACACAAATTGAAGAAGCAGTACCTTCATGAAATGTTCTTTATTTTTCTTCGAGTTTAAATCGTACTAGAAACAGCTGACGTTACCATGGACAATCTCGTAAACTCATAAGGTAATTGATGAGGCAAGTAAAGGTAGTGCTCAAATTGCAGAACGGAAGATTAAATATAAACTGTCTTAATTATTAACTCCACTAGTGGACCCGTGCGTGAAGAATTCACGCAATAACCTATACGTTTGCCTAATGCCTCTAGGCCGGTGCGGAATCTCCTCTTCTCTTATTTGCTTCTTAATTTTCTTCTTTTCTTCAT
>LQNS02277097.1:13783483-13795961 GCA_001587735.2 Parhyale hawaiensis
ACAGCCACAGACAGTCACAGCCACAGGCAGTAACAGCTACAGGCAGTAACAGCCACGGACAGTCGCAGCCACAGGCAGTAACAGCCACCGACAGTCACAGGCAGTAACAGTCACAGACAGTCACAGTCAGTAACAGCCACCGACAGTCACAGCCACAGGCAGTAACAGTCACCGACAGTCACAAGCAGTAACAGCCACAGACAGTCACAGCCACAGGCAGTAACAGCCACAGACAGTAACAGCCACAGACAGTCACAGCCACAGCCGCGCATCAGATTAGGCCCCCACACAAATGCACGCAAGCCGCCGCCTTTCTTTCATTTCCGGCGGCGCGGTTACGACCGCGGCTGAGGGAGCCGGGGAGGGGGTCAGAGCCAGGGGGGGGGAACTATACTGCTGATGGAATGCCCTGAGAACAATAGAAAGGCAGAAAGCCTAAATGGACTACCGAACCAACTACCAGCTTGGGACCTCGGACAGTGAAAATGATCCAGTGCTGAGCATCCTGGCCATCCATTTGACGTGATACGACAATCTGAAAGTTGCTCCAGATATTGCACTGCGGTTAAAATGGTTGCATGCCACCATGGCGCAATTGGGGGTTTCATGCAAGTTCATAGTTGATTCGTGAATGTTAAAACCCGACGCTGCAAATTATATTGTTAACTAATATATTGCAATGCTCTCTGTTTATAGTTAACGAGAGATACCTGCCGCAGGCTGTACTGTATGTTGCTTTTAATGATACTTTCCGTCGACCGGTGGGTGTCCCAAGATACCTAAGAGCATGTGACGTGGTTGTCCTTTATGAAGTAGCCTACCTAAATGTGTTGTTCGTGTGTCCATAGATTGAAGCTAAGAGTGGGAATAATAATTTTGTGTTGCTACAATTGGTTTGCTCCTATACTAGTTATCATCGTTCGGAGCTCGAGCAGAGCTAGGGCAGGACTCTGTATACAGGTAGTCACTTAGACGACCACAGTGACCTATAGCTCCGTGTTTTATACATCCCTGCCCCAAAGACAGTTTTTCGTGAAGTGCATGTGCTCGAGTGAGAGCTTCCGTTCAGACTCGCTTTGTACCGCTGGTGCGGACATACGCCCACTGCGTTGATGCCTCTTCACTAATGCATATATTTTCTTTGAAGGCTTTTTGAGCCAATACCTGGTAAACTGATGCGTATAATAAGTCAGAGTAGGGTAACTTAATAAACATTTCTGTGAAGGTAGCTGCGTGCCTAATAAAGATTTCATCACCATTGGGTATGCCTAGGAAGCTTGTACTGATTTGAAGCAGTTCATCTTTCAACTTCTCAACATGATCGAGTCCGAGAAGCAGGATTTGACTGCTCTTCCATTTAGAGCACAGTTCTGGCAATTTTTTCCTGGAAAGAAGTTTGAGATCTGATGATCAGTGTTAATTATTTTTATCCCTAATATGGAAGACAAAAAAAATCATTTTTTGGCCCTCGATGCTTCTCTCTTTCCATAGAGAAAATAATAACTCACAAGTAACCAAAAAAGCATGCGCAGTTTGATTAAGGCAATTATTCTTTATCCGAAAGAACTGCACAGAAGTGGTTCAAGAGCTTCAGAGCTGGAGATTGTAGCCTTCTTATTGCTGAAGAGCGCTGAGGCAGACCATCCACTACATATGATGAACAAATAAGGTAATTAATTAAGAATAACCCACATTGCACAACCTGAGAATAGGCAGAAAGCCTCAATCTATCAAAATCCGCCATTCACATGACCACTTAATAAATAAAGTTTGATTCACATTTGATTGATTCGAAATGAAATTACTTATATTTACTGAACGCATTTCCGCCATTAAATTGATTCACAAAATTCCTCAATATTATTGCCTCTGCCAAAGAGGTTATGTTTTCGTCGAAGTTTGTGCTTCTGTTTCTCAGTTTACGTTTTTTTTTTTTCTAGTTGCTTGTCTATCGCCAAGGTAAATCAAAAAGTTCTAGATGAATGAAATTTACAGCGAATATTAGGTATGTCAAAAAAGCACATAAATAACGTTTTGTAAAGATTGGTCCAACCGTTTATTTGCGTGTCTGCCATTTTTTTACTTGGAGATATATCTCCAATATTGATGAACGGATCTCTTCAGGAAATGTAAAGAAGAGCAACTCACCAAATTTCTCTCATGATTATCCACTCCGTTTGCTTGTTTGTTTGCCGCTCTGTTTGCTTTTATCTGTCAGTAGTATAACCCTTCAAGTCACAAACGAATTTTTTACGAAATTTCCAAAAGTTGTTAGAAATACTAAAAGGCATAAATGACCAAATTTTGCTGATGGTTGCTTAATTCATTTGTGTATTTGACTACTTAAGTACATATATATTTGCTTTAGTGTTTGTCACAACAAAACCCAAAAAGTTACGGACAGATCTTCAGAAATTTACAGGAACTGTTATTAAAGTCAGGAGGCATAAATGACCAATTTTGGTGATGATGAAAGAAAATCTTAAGTTTTTCGTTAACATGTCGTTGTTAGAAGGAGGTATGCGCTCTCATGCAGAGCGTTTTTCTAGAAGTTGTTGATATTATTTTGTGCAAAAGTTACAACGCCACCTCGCTGCTGTAGCAACCACATTGAAATTCAAAGTATTTATAGAGACAGATATACCATTTTGTCATAAATCATTAACGGGCTCACAACTATATACAGGCTATCACCTATAAATAATTCTATTTTGCCAGCAGATCAATTGGCAGACTATCTGTAGCTAAATGTACACCAGAGACCCAAGGTTAAGCGCGTCATATTCTAAAATGCAGAATTTGCAGATATTTGTATGAATTTTAAAATGTCGATACCTTTGGCGAAATGAAAGAATTTCAGAAGAGAGGTGTATATTACGGTAGTTTACAAATATGCAGAGAACACACTCAACAAAAATAATAATAATAACCTAAAATGAACCATAACACACACTGAGTTCATAAGGGTACGCTATCATGAGAAAGGGATTTCTGTTAAATTATTATGTAAAGATTGTCTTCCAGTTTAAATGGTGTTATGATAAACGAACAACTAAAGATACTGTAGGTACTACATTCTACATTATAGGAACATCTTCGCGTTGCTGAGGGTCGCACAATTATTAGCAATTTAAACGCAGTGACAACAGCTACAACCAACATTATAGTTTAGAAAACATCGCGGGGACCAACTAACCATCAATTTAGTAAACAATCATAAAGAAGCTAAGTAAAATTGGTTCAAAATGTACTATGTAGCTCAATGTAAGCAAATGGTCAGAGTATTAATAAGTCTACTGATGTATTATTTATTTTCGTAAATCCACGGAGTTTAATCTGAAAATTCAATTGCTCTAAAGTCCTGCTTCTCAGTTATTTACATCAAACTTAGATTATCTTGCATAAAAGCGTCATGTGAAACATGTTAAAGCAGTCACTTTAAGGGTTAACTCTATAGTTATTTAACTGTCCTATTGAACGGGCCAAAACGTACGAGTTTAAGATCTCTTTATTGTACTTATTAACACAAGAACTTAGTGTTTCTAAATTTCTAAACATTGGAGAGTTGCCACGATACGACTCACGCTATCGAAAGCCTGCAGAGGAAGATTTCTACCATATGCAATATATGACGATGTGTTACCAGATGCTGTGTCAAAACATCATAATAGTTTCTGCCAATTTTTGCAAACAATATGTGGCACTTAGCATTTAAAGTTAAAAACTAATTATATTCAGTAAGTTCTGTACTGACAGACTGGAGACTGGTCCTTTGGTGTATAAATTGGGCAAGTCAAATCTACTGAGGTGGGGCTTGTTCTGAATGATTTTATTGGATTATTTCAATAACTGTAAAAATAAAACAATTATCATTATTTTTAGGCTTTTGATATCAAGAGAGATGTTAAACATATAATCTTCTATCTATACGCATTTGCTATGAATTATGATGACCTACTGTAAATAGTGTCTTTTATTTCAGCCCCAGCTGAGAGGTGGTAAGGCCTAGTTTGGTAAGCGAATGATGGAATAAATGCGTACAATCCATGGTTCATGAGACTCAAACTATCAGTTTGAAGCGTTCTTTTGCACCGATGTGATGAAGGCACTGGGCTATTCAACAACAACGGAGATACACACGTCCGAGAGCTTTGGTCTCATTTGATAAAAGGTTTCCCAGTCAGAGCTCCCTTTCTGGATACATTTTTTTGTATTCTTTGGCTCTTCAATCTCCAGCGAAAATGACATTTATGAGATCAATCCTGACAGTGGGTACCGATAATTTTGGCGAGTGTCAGATATGAACAGACATTTTGGGGGCCACAAGCTTTAAATTAATAGAATAAGCAACCGTTATTATTGAAGATATTTAATTTTCTCACTGGCTGGCAATCTCGATGAGAAATAGCGGATAACTTTTTGTTTGTAAAATACACTCATCATTTACTTGTACCATAGCGCTGGTCTGCTGTTCGTGCAGGAAGTTAAGTGACTGAAGGCTGCTTGCCGCAATGAAGTGAAAACCAGGGTTCATAGGCTACGAATGCTTAGCAGGCGGTCGTCGTACGAGGTCCTCCTATGTTAAGGGTTAAGACTTTTCGTGAAAACTCTGAATAATAAAAGTATTATGTGCAAAACATCCACAGCTATATCAGTAGCAGGTTCAAAAGACGAACGATGGAGAAGCAGCAACGCAAATGTCACCATATTTCTGATATAGATAACTAAACAATCCAGTAAGTACATAAGTAAGTCAACTAATTAGTAAACAGTCACCTGCAATACTTACTAAAACACAACAACCTGGTAATTCAAGGTAGCCGAAAGAATAATATTCGCTGCTAAATAGAGGACGGTATACTTATTCCGTGGCCATTGTGCAGCTCAGCGTTAAGCTATTAAGCAGTGAAGCCCTGCGTCCTCTATTGTATAAATTGTTTTATTGAAAATTTTCACAGCGCTCTCAAAAGATTATAATACATATAAATACACACATATACTGGAAGAGTAAATGTCAGTATTTAATGGTATCAAAGCTGTGCGATTTTTACCTCCGTCAAGGAGGTTATGTTTTCGTCGTGTTTGTCTGGCTGTCTGTCTGTTCTGTCACCAAGATAACTCAAAAAGTTATGAACCGATTTGGATGAAATTTACAGGGACTGTTAGGTATGTTAGGAGGAACAGATGATTAACTTTTGGTGAAGATATGTCCATCCGTTTGTTTGTTTGTTTGTTTGTCTGCCTGATTTTTCTCGATGCCATAACTCAAAAAGTTATGGATGGATTTTGATGAAATTGACATGAGTTGTTAGGTATATAACAAAGAGTAAATGATCAAATTTTGATGATGATACGTTTGTTCGTTCGCTCGTTTGTCACTATTTTTAATTTTATGATTGTTAGCACAATAACTTGAAAAAATTGAACGGATCTTTATGAAATTTATAGGGGTTGTTAATAATGTTAAAAGACATAAATGATAAAATTTTGGTGCAGATCAGTTTGTTCGTTTGTATGTTTGACTCATGTTTGTCATTATGTTTGTTAACAGTAGAACTCAAAAAGTTTTGAACGGATCTTCAAGAAAATTAAACAAGCTGTTATGAATATAAAGAGGCACAAATGATCAGATCTTGGAGTTTATACAAAGAAAATTATGGTTTCAGAGCCAATGTGAATTTTTTGCTACCGTTGCCTCACTTGGCGGAGGTATGCGCTCTCAGAGGGCTCTAGTTTTTTATGTTCTGGAGGCACAGCAGTCTTGGTATCCATTAACGAGTAATTGCGGTGTAACTCCTTTCTGAAATTTCAAGGATTTAATCGAAACGGATAATTTGTGCAGACTAAATCATTCTTTTGTCTTTTATTTCAGTTATAAAATGACGCAATGCCTCAGCTCCATAACAATGTTTCTACCGTAGTGGCAGAACGTTAGTCCGTCATCCTCAGGCACGCTAGTGCCTAGAATCGGGCTTTTTTTGCCACACAGGTAAATTTTTGCTGTGCTTGGCTTGCTGAGTCAGCATTTCCGGCATTTCGATGCTATTACGGAAGTACTTATCCCATTAAAAATAGGGATGGGCGTGGGTTGCAGTTGCAGCGTAAGACTTCTACCAATGATATTATAACTCTGCAGCCGTGCACTTCTCTGAAGCAAATGAGAATGTATCTGTAGCGCGAACCAGTGCAGGAGAATTTCCCACTTGAAGTCCACGGCCACGCTGACTTTACCAGTACCAATATATCGAAGGTTCGAGCCCTGCACAATCATGCATATGTGTTTGGAAACTTCTGGAACGTGTAACTGTGAATGAGAAGGAAAGGATGGGACTTGTGAGATACACATTCCAAGCAGAGATGGGGGCAAAGTCGCAGTGACAAAATATTCTAATATAGCTTCACTTTATGGGGAGCACGACTGTTTAACAAAATGCCGCGCCATATTCGAATCACCACTGATATGAAAGTTTTGGAACTCTTAAGTTTATTGGATTCTCACTTAAGAATGATTCCAGGTACAATAGCGGCCAACAAGTACACTCACTATGGAGATTATTCTTAGGAGAATCTCTCTTTGATCGCTAACTGAGACTCTACACAAGAAACCCAGCATCGTGACTCAACACACGTGAGGTGATGTGGAGAACGCCACTAGGACTTTATCCGAACACGTCCAAGGCACACCAGGTAAGTATTACCAGCGCCAATAAACTGTATTGGTTCAGTATTACTGCAATAGATATTTATATAAGCTGTGGCGGCCACCCCTCATACCCTGTTTTTTCTAAAGGAATAATTATTTATCACACGCACGCATGTTTCTCAGAAACGCACAAAATAGTATGAGGTTCTTTCAATGCGACACTCATTCATTTGCTTACACAAATTGAAGCCGTAGTAACCTTATGAAATTTTTTTCTTCGAGTTTAAATCGTACTGGAAACAGTTGACGTTACCATGGACAGTCTCGTAAACTCATAAGGTAATTGATGCGGTAGGTAAAGGTAGTGCTCAAATTGCAGAACGGAACATTATATATAAACTGTCTTAATTATTATCTCTATTCCCAGAGGCATCTTTACTCTCTTTTCTCTAAGTGAATCCCTTTGCCTGCTCTAAACTTTATTCAGAACTGCATAGGAGACACAAATTTATTTAGTATAAGATATTACATATATCTAAGAACTGCTAAGTACCAAAATGAAAGAACAAGAATTGTATATCAGCATTAATCTTACAGCTTAGTTTTAAAACTTTCTCCACTTTCCTGAAATTCACGAAGCTAGCACTTGTCAGCTTTCGTAAAACCAATCGGCAATAAAATTTAGAAATTGCACATATCACTGTATTAAAATCTTTGACGACGTTTCGGCTATCAACAGCAGCCATCTTCAGGTATTAAAAATCCTACCATCTGTAAAAGTAAGGACAAAAATTTAATTCTAGCGAAAGTCTTGCAGGTAAATTATGAAAAAATTTGCTATTGCACAATGAAGTACTAAGGTGGAGAAAGTTTTAAAACTAAACTGTAAGATTAATGCTGATATACAATTCTTGATATTTTGCCTAAACAATCAGCTCCTTCCAAAATTTGTCACTTTCAAATTATAGGATGTAACTGCTGAATGTGAAAAATAGACAGTGAACTTCAAAAAACAATTATTAGAACGTGAAATCAAGAAGAAAGGTGAAGAAGCTGCGAAAGCTAGCAAGGATGCCGGTAAGCTCGTGACCTCATTCTGACAGTGTGCTAGAGGTCTGCAGTTCTACGCCGCCATTGATCCTGTTAAACGCCTTACTATTCAGCATGCAGCTGATATTATTCTGACACACCGGAGAAAGCTACAAGCATTATTCGGCGGTAAAGTGTTCTTACCGAATAAGGTCAGTAACATCACAAACATCTCATCGTATGTGCTCACTCAGGCTGAGACCTCTCTCCTTAATCGAGGTCGAAATTTTGGCTCAGAGAAGAAAATAAACACTCTTAACCACAAAATATCAATGGAAAAGCTATTTTGGATGTCAAACATAAAGAAAGGATGCAAACTTTGGAGTTAAACATTTCCCTGACAACTCGAAACCAAACCTTACCGCAGAAAAACGGGCCGCAATCAAGACATCGAGAGAAAGCTCAGACATCGTCATTTAACGGGCGGATACGGGTGGGGGTGTGGTAGTGACGGATTCCCAGTACTACCGAGACCAGCTGAGCATTCTTATTCGAGACAAAGCTAAATTTTCTGCGTGCCCGCAAAAACAATCAGAAAAAAACTAAACAGCGGTTAAATCAAATAGCTCTTCAGTTCAAGAACACCAATGAAACTCTATACCAAAAACTTCAGCAACAAGGTGACTACTGCAACGGTCACTTATATGGTTTGCCAAAATTGCACAAAAATGAAGAGCAACCACCTCTGAGGACAATTATCAGCATGTCGGGAACCGTAACACACGATATAGCACAGCATTTGAATACAATTATTTAACCTTACCTGAACAAAAAATACATTGTGTCAGGCAACGACGAGCTTTTACTGCGGCTGCAATCCTTAGTCCTGCATCAGAATCAGCAGCTTCTCTCCCTGGATGTAGAGTCTTTATTCACAAACGTTCCAGTTAATGAAACCATCGATATTATTATTACATCTGTCTACCAGCACGAGAGTCTGCCACCTCCTAGCCTGCCCCAGGAAACTCTTCGCATCCTCGTCACCATTTGCACCACCGAAACGCCTTTTGCTTTCAACGAAAACACATACCTTCAGAGAAACGGAACATCAATGGGTTCACCATTGGGCCCCACCTTCGCAGATTTTTATATGTCAGCCCTTGAAGCACACTTGCTAGCTCAGGATCTACAGTCTAATCCTGTTTTTATGTAAGATACTTAGACGATATCCCGGCAGTTTTCAACACCAATGGTCATGTCCATCATTTCATTAGGCGGCTTCAATCAAATTCCATTCTTTAATTTACTAGAGAAGTAATGCAAAACAGTACTTTTCACTTTCTAGATGTCCAACTGTTAATTGAAAATGGTAGAATTAAAACCTCTGTTCACGTTAAGCCCTCGAGCACTGGCTGTTATACTAACTGTGACTCCCATACTCTCGGAAGCTACAAAAAGTCCGTAGTTAAAATCCTTGTTCGTAGAGCTCTGAAGCTCTCAAGTTGTTGGACTGCATTTGATGCAGAAATCCGTAGATTAAAACAAGTATTTGCAGACTGTAACTATCCACAAACATTGGTAGAAAATGTCATATCAAATGTACTTAGTCAGGATCTAATTAACGCTGGCAACATGGCAGACGATAATTCGGTGAAATTTTATGTAGAGCTCGATTGTATTGCTTCCTTCAGGACAGACCGGAAAACACTTGATAACGTTATAAAGCGACATGTAAAACCAGTAAATAGTAGTTCATCTGTAAAGTTAATCGTATACTTCAAGCCATATAAATTAAGTTCACGTTTTTCAACCAGGCCAGTCAAATCCACCGCAGATAGGGCAGGCGTTGTGTATCGATTTGTTTGCACTGAGGAGCGCTGTGATGCCTCTTACATTGGATACACGACGAATGCCCTGTTAAAACGGTGTAAACAGCACAGGTACAATTCCAGTAGCATTAAAGCGCACTATACCTTCGAGCACCATATGAACGCTCCGCCAGCTGAAACTTTGATCAATAACTTCTCTATCATTTTCAGCCATCATTATGTCATCGATTTAAAAATAGCCGAAGCCATAGGCATCAAACAAAATAATCCATACATAAATGCCAAATATGATCAAGGCTACACATTTCTGAAACTCTACTGAACTGGAAACTTCTAGAACGCCGCTACCTAGGTATATCAGCACCACAGAAGCGGGTAGCCGTCATTTGTCAGGTAACCTTGCTAAGTGTAGGTTGTTGGTGCTACAATTCCTGAGATTGTTACAAGTACAAAATTGTGAAACTGTGTTTTCCTCTGCGATAAAACTAGCTTGTGATTAGTACTTCGTTGTGCAGTAGCAACTTTTTTCATATTTTACCTGCAAAACTTTAATTAAAATTTTGTCCTTACTTTTACAGATAGTAGAATATTTAATACCTGAAGATGGCTGCTGTTGATAGCCGAAACTCGTCAAAGATTTTACTACAGTTATGTGTGCAATTCCTAAATTTTATTCCCATTTGGTTTCACGAAAGCTGACAAGTGATAGCCTCGTGAATTTTAGGAAGGTGGAGAAACTTTTAAAACTAAAATGAAAGAACGATTCAAATATACTTCAATAAAAAAATTTTGAACAAGTTCATTTGGTCACTTATCTTAAGAAAAAAAACCTTCCTCCAGCGTGTAAAAATTACATGTTTAAGTGATGGTATTAGAATTATTGCAGGCTGTTCAGCTGGCGTTACAGTTTACGGAAATCGGGAATCGTGAGTGTCTTCCTTAGGATTGTGTCTCGTCTGTGTGATGTAGCCCTTAACGCGAGGTCCCTTACCGTCACACCCCTCATCAGTAAGAAGAATAAAAAAGTAAAATTTGCCTTCGCCCATGAACCCAACATACAGACTGATGAAAAATACTAGAGCTCTTTGTTTTCCAGTGATGAGAGAAAATTTAAGTTTGTAGGGCCTGCTGGCAGGCATGGAGTATGTGGTCCGACGTCGGGGTGAAAGCTTGTTGCCCACTACGTGAAAAATGCCGTTAACCTCGGTTTTTAAAAAGTGATGGCGTGGAAAATGTTCTCTGTCGTTGGTGCAGTGCTTCTGATCCATCTGCAAGGCTCACTAACCGCTGCAGCAAGCAAAACTAAATGCTGGAGACAAGTCCATGCAAACCAAGGCCCCACCCCGCCCCGCCTCTACGCCCGCAAGGTATATTGTTTAGCTAAAGGGGTACGCAGACGAACGACATCTTCACTGATTCTGAAATCACAAAATTGCCAGAACGCCGTGATTGCCTCTACATTTTAATGAGCATTCAGGTACACGTGTTAGGAAATGGAGTTTCAAGTTGAAATCTTCGAGGGTAAAATTCTTGGTGATAGCACAGCAAAAAAATAAAAATAAAAAGTGCAGGTTTAACACATTTAAAACCGGCTTAAGCTCCAGTTTTTCATTATCATCCATAGCTTTAAGCGATTGAATGTCTTGGACATTCTTTTGACCAGGCAAGCGTATCTGCAAACTAGAACGCCCAAGGACGTAAGACAATCACCCGCGGTGAGGGGGGAGTGGCAAATTTCAACACCATCTTTGTTGATTGCCAGCTTACTGTAGAGTTTTGGCGTTTTTCACATCTAAATGAACCCACCTGACACCCTGCAAAAAAATTATGAAGAATGCTCAACTACTTCACCCTCTTTTTGGGTGGACAGACTAACAAATATATATACTTGAATCTTCAATGAAAACATTATCACCGCTTTTCGCTTGGCTCGCGGGTGATAATAAATTACGAACATATTAGTCGTCAACTGTTTTGAATGAGCAAGTATCACTAGAACAGTTTTAGAAATCTCTTTAATAAGGAGTGGCTTAGAACTTAGAGTTGTGCACATTTTTATTATCTAAATGGGCACAGCAATGTGTTTGGAATCTCAATGCTATACATGTAGGATACAAAATGTTGTCTTGTGAGTCCGCTTTGATACGCATGTTTGTTGCTGCAATTCTAGAACTAACTTTGTGACGCAATTATATAATACTTTTTACATCACATTTTGAATCTCAGTCATACGTATAAAGTACAGATTCAGGGAAAATACGCTTAGCAGTGAAATGCTGTTAGGGGAAAACTGGTTGGCAAGTTGCGTTGAATTCCTCCAACTCAACGATAACATTGGTCAAGACCTATCCTGTTCAATTTGCTCTTCGGGCAGCTTTTTCACAATCGCCGCCGTAGAGCATTTAGTTATTGTGGACGCAATGTCACTCAGAGTAATTTTTGGCTTTCGTGGGCATTGGCCTTAAGAATATCAATCTTATTCCGTGGCTAGTTCAAAGTCATCAGTTCTTGGCGACGTAGGTAGGGCGTGACAAGCGGTCACAGAGACACATTTATCGCAAGAAACCTAATAGGAAATCGCACGTGAGCAACATGATAGATTAGTTATAACGTGGTGTCGAAGATGTTTGGAAGTTATTGAGAGTCATGCCACGTGCAGGCCCTAAACATCCTATATTAAACACTAGTGTACCTGACCTTTGATAATGACGGCGAAGAAATTCTCAGGATACTTGTCCATTGATCATAATTTTGTGACTAATTATCACCTGCGAACAAAGTGAGAGAGGTGATGATGTTTTCATTGAAGATTTAACTAAATATATATATTAGTATGTATTTTACTAAAACTCCGTGAACCGGTCTTGCTTGTTTATTTATTTGTGTCTTGTTTGACACATCCCTATTCAAAATTTCAGCAGTCATTCCAGCGGCGCTGCGCAAAATTTTATGCCGTACTACACCCGCGAACTCCGCA
>LQNS02277097.1:13804773-13818213 GCA_001587735.2 Parhyale hawaiensis
CTAAGAGTGAAAGTATTGCTGACGCTATACCTACCTGATTATCGATACTTTTAATTACCTGGTTTGGGCCCGAGCGTCCGTCCTCCTGCTAATGAGCAAGTCTGCAACCTTGACACCGAGCTGGCGAAACTTTGTCTTGATAACGACTCAGGAATGCGCTAAAGACTCATTTTTATGAATCTATAATTCTTCCTGGTAAAAAAATTAAATGAAATCATGAGCTAAATGGTAGTAGTAAAAATGTTAGAAGACAGGCCATATAAAAAAAACTGTAACCTTTCTGTTGTGGTACGGAAACACAGCCATCACAGCTTTGACGAATAACTCAGCGCACCTGCACATCCTCTTTCGCAGTCAGAGCAAAAAGTTAGATTTATCTTCGGCACACTATCATAGTAAAGCTACAGTTGCGTCCAAAGCCGGGAAGAAAACTTGAAAACTTTATATTTTTTGATTTATCAAGAGTAGACAAAAAGAACACAATGACCAAGTTTTGGTGAAGATCGTTTCGTCCGTTTGTGTACGTCACTAACATCTGTCTTGGTGTTTGTTAGAACATAACTCATTAGGCAAAACTTTAAGAAAATTACGGAAACTGTTATCAACGTGAAGAAGCACAAATGATCTAAATCTAGTGATGATAAATATTCTGTTTTCAGGAACAATTTTAATATTTCATTAACATTGCATTGCTTGGCAAGTTATTGAAGGTATACGCTCGCAGGGTGCTCGCGTTAGCTGTGAGCAGCATTTTGTAAAAGAACAAGTGCCGTGTCATTCACACCTGCTTGACATAAGAAAATAACACATTGTCAGCCAAAAAAAAAATCAACTAAGTGATGCTTCAGAGAGGAAATTTAATGAAGTTGATTTTGGTGGTGAAAGCGTCTGAAGCCACATAGATAAACATATAAATGAAGTAACCATTGATTGGTATTCGAAAAAAGTCTAGCAACCCGAAGCGATAAAGATAAACATATAAATGAAGTAACCATTGATTGGTATTCGAAACAAGACTAGCAACCTTCCCTCAAGCTAACTTACGTAGCATATTGATCTGAAAGCTGCAGAATTTGTGTGCGTTCTGAAACTGTGGAGATACCGCATTTTCTTTAAGGCAATATAATAATAGCATCTTAATAGCGGAGTTTGACGCTGCTCTGACTGATAAAATTAGCCGAGTTTTTTATTGTACAGCTGTCGTATCAAACAAACAAAGCAAAAAATGGTGGGCTACTGATCAATGTACAGGGGTGCTGTAATAGTGAGATCAAATTGAAGACGCTGACAATAACTGAAACCTGTAAAATTAGGAACTGCTAATTTCTCTGTAAACTGTGGAAAACAGAGCTTAGAAGGGCGTGCAAATGCAAAGGAGAACAATTAAAGAAGTACTGTCGTACCTATTTGTATGTCATTATCAGGACACAAGTGTCATTCCTTGGTAACGGAACAAATGCATATTTCAATGTAAAATCAGAATGCTAAGAGAGTTTGCATGAGGTGTAAGGTAGACGGACTGCGTAACGATAGGCATTTCTAAACGCTAGACTTTAGTTTAAATGGAGTAAGTTGAGTTAGAAGCACTTGCTCACGTCAAACAAAGGAAAGTGAAGACATTAATTAACCGTGTTACTTTCAAGGGTCCCGGTAGTTAGTTTTATTGTCATGTGTTAAAATTTATACCAGTGGCATTCGTATCGCAATGAAATCTGTTTTTCTCGTTTATGATCATAATATACGTTGTAGGCGGCGAGCGTGGGGCGGAGCTACAGCTAGGGCCCCGAACTTGGCTACCATCATGTGCGGTAGCGCTCAGGGGGCGAGCATTTGTACTGACATGGAGAGTTAAATTGTTTCGAGGTTACTAGGTACGTTATTTCATCACAGCATCGTATAGTATCTGATTATCGTGATTATCGTATAATGTCGTTACAATTTCTATTGGTAACTTTGCTGGATGAAAATAACTATAAGTGAAAATATCAGGCATATAGGCAAAAATGTTAATATATCAAGAATAAATAGCCTACAAAACCAGACTATTTCATCTAATTTATAATCTTCAGCTCATACAGTAGTAGGAGAAGAAGGTTTAAGCCTCCCTACATAAGTACTTCGCTTTTCTTACGAGAAAGAAAGGAAAGTACATATGGTATGTCAATAGCCACGTACAGTAGAAGGCATTCAGGAACAATGCGTATGGGAAAAGTAAATCGGGAAAGGAGAAGAAGAACAAATAGAGGCAATACCAGAAATGGTATGAAATCAGGCTAAGTGGGCACGGAAAAAAGACGCCATAAAGGCCTAGCTAACGGCTAATGTAACCTACAGGACCAGTCCCGGGGAACGCTGCTCCTCCTAACATAAGATAGGCGACTCTGTTCCTACACTTCAGTGACCAAACAGCGCCAATGCAGCAACGCAATGAAGCGACCGCGGCTGCAGAAGTGGGTAATACATCGCTGTTACGGCTGGCCACTGCCAAAAGCAAGCCGAAGCTCACGCACAAAAAACCCGTGTCAATATGCGGTTACTTAGGCGCAGAAAGTCCTGAATACAAAATATTACATAAAATTTCGTAGGGCGATGACAGTGCTGGCCGCTAGAGAATAGATTACTTAAGCACCGCCAGAATAGCAATAGTTGGGGAGGTGTGCCCTGGGCTACACGCAAACAGGAACCTCTGAAATTTACGTTACGTTAAGATCTCAGTTTAATATATCCTTGACTTACACAACCATTGGTCTACTGTCTCAGATATAGTCTAAAATCAGTTTATTTTCCAACATCTTTTGTAAAAGTTCTAAAATGAATCTCTCTATATATTACTAAAACCCTTTTAAGTTCATTTATTTGCTTGTTCATTTACGTGCTTATTACCTCCGCCAAGGAGATTATATTTTGGGTCTAGTTTGTCTCTCTATCTAACTGTTTATCTGTCAAACTCAGAAAGTAGAGTCGGATCTTTATGAAATTTACAAGGATTGTTAGGCATGTTGGGAGTCACAGATGATTAACTTTTGGTGAATGTTCGTTCAACTCTTTGTTTGTCAGCCTTTTCTTTAGTTACATAACTCAAAAAGGTATGGACGGGTTTCCGTAAAATTTACATCAGTTGATAGGTATTTACGAAGAGTGAATGACCAAATTTTTGTGATAACCTCTTAGGCTGTATCTGTGTTTGCTTTTAAGTTCAATGGTAAACAAGCCGAAAAAGTTATAAACCGATCTCTATCAAATTTACAGGAATTGTAAAAACGTTAAAAGGCATAAATGACTGAATTTTGGTAATGATCGGTTGGTCTGTTTGACTAATGCTTGTCAGCAACATAACTCAAAAAGTTATGAGCGGACCCTCAAGAAAATTGCAGAAACTGCTATTACTATCAAAAGGCACAAATGACCAAATTCTGGTACTGATGGAAAGGAAATCAAACAGTGCGACCCATGGTATTAATCCAATTTGATTTTTCTTTAAAACTATTATTTCCTGTTAATATAACTTGATATTTCTATTGTATGTCGCAGAGTATTCATGTACAATGTTCATAATCCTATTATTTGAGAAATTGTTTGCTTGATACCATTTAGAAACTTACTTTTATCTAATCCACCCTCTATTTCCTGAACCACGATATTAGCCTCAGGTATCAAACTTAGCTAAATATGATGAGCAAAAGACAAATTAACCATCAGTTTATGTATTAATTGCTAAAATTATGAAGTTTTTATGAATCTTGTATAACGTTGTCGTTTGTTCCGTTTTATTTGTTCTTTGTTATTCGAGTAAATAATTACATTGCAGGTAATACAAAATACTGGAGTTTTTACGCCAGATTAATTAACGGAATGAGTCAATTTCGTAATAGTAGTACCATCGATGGATATTGCAGCGACTTGTATGGCCTCCCACAATTCTGTTTTTTGAAGAAAACTGCTTACCCTCTGGATAAATTTTGCGCTTGATGATAGACCGCAGATTTTCAATTGGGTTCAAATCTAGAGAATTGGGTGGCCACACCGTAAAATTCTGGTTTTTGAACCCCATAAAAGCAAGTTATTTTATTGTAGCTATGGCTGAATGCGAGGGTGCATTGTCTTGCATGAAAACCAGCTTTTTGCGAAGATCCGAAGTTTGGTCGTCAAGCCAAGGAACAAGACGCAATAATTAGCAGAATTGATTTTAACTCCTTCACGGACCATTGTTGGACCTACAACTTCATCATCCATAATCCCAGCCCACAATTTAACACCACCACGGCCTTGATAACAGCGAAAACGATGGTGGAGCTTGCCCTCATATCCGAAGGATCCCTCAAAAACGTTGAATTTTTCTAACATGGCGGCCTAAAATCCTGGCAATAGACGCACATGAGGTCTTCTTGGCCGTTTCTGTGATAATGGTTTGTTTCTCTTCGTCTGTTAGATCTTTAGCACGTTCCATCTTGAATATTATTTAAATGGACTAATAGCGTGGCTTACAGTATATCTGTTAAACAAAGGAATGTTCTGCAACCAACCTCTTCAGAATGTAAACAAATATTGCCAAATGAGCTAAGCACTCAGTGTTGCCAAGTGAAAACATAATGCTCGTCAAACAGAAGATTTTCAAAGTAAAATCAATGAAAAAAATTGTTGGATTAGTACCGTGGTTCACACTGTAGTTTCAGAATCATTTTGAAATTTTTTTTAACGTTTCGTTTTGTTACGTCTCACAAGTAAACAAGGGGAGTCATCGGATGGTGCAAGCCCATCTAAAAAAGCGCATCTCATTTGCTTTAACTTGTTTGTTACGTTAACATTTAGCCTAGATTTCGCTATTTAAAACAGCCCCAAGCCCAATCCTGCTCTCCGCAGGATGGAGCTTCCTGCCGTATAAAGGGTAATCTATTTAGAATTAACCCCGGAGACTCGCTCCACAACGCTACAGCTTTAGGTAGGGACAAATTTAAGCTAATGAGATGAGCTTATCTTGACGGAACTGTTCCCCATGATGACGGCTCCAGCGTGTTCTCGTGTAAGCTCTGCAAGTGTGCAAGATGCCGTTTGAAGAAAAAGTAGCCGTATTTAGCAACATCTTGGTATTCTTGAATCTCGAAAACAATATTCCGTAGATTTCATGAGCCAGCAGTACTTCCTCGTTTATCGCGTATCACAGATTTCATGACCCGCCAGCAATAATTGAATTTCCCCAAAGTACAGACGCCATTTTCATTTAATCATTTAGCGTGTATTTGGACATTTGTAAACCCTCCCTGTACTATGAACAACCCTTCCAATACTCTTTCAATCGCAAAAGGCTCTGACCTGTAAAATGGTCAAAAATTGCATTTTTTTTATTCCATTTTTCCATTCTATAACCCCTTACACATCACGGAATAGTGAAAACAAGTCATTTTCTCAACTCTGCTAGTCGTGGCATAGGATTGAAGCAAAACGTGACCATTACAATAATAATGACACCCAAACTTTGAATGGCGGTACTGAAAAACTAGGTTTTTCTATCGGTACAAGTCATTTGACATTCATTTTTCATCCAATTCATTTGAAAATTTCTCATGAATACTGCTATAAATAGTAGCTACTGACATGTGGCTCGCGATTTTTGATTGAAAAAAATTTACAGATTTGTTAGACCAGAAACACGTTTTTTCGTTTTTTATATATTTGTATGAATTTTTGGACGGTAGGCCAATGCAAAGCCTTATATTTCATAATATATGGAAATTATCAAAAACCCGAACCACCCGTCGGTTAGTAGCCTAATGACTTCAAGTTCAACCATGCCAAATTTTATGCCTCTAGCACAATTAATGACGGCGTGGTCATTTTTACCGTCAAAGATGACGTCATAGATGAAGGATCACTTTTTCACTCATACACAACGTCAGAAACCATATTTGACATATACTGTGCAAAATTCAGATAAAAAACACTAATATTGTATTGTTTATGAATTTTTATTAATTTTTTTCACTTTACAGGTCAGTGCCCTCTTAACAGTCGTCTTAAGCAATATAAAATCGGTTGGTAAGGTATTACATGAGATACAGTAAAGCAATACTTGAGATTGGGTGTTCCTATATCGCTATTTCTTGCATTTTCCATTAAATTTGCTGTATATTTTCCGTATATATAGTGAAGAGTCCTCGAAGTTATGAATCCGCTATAATTGAAAATCTCAGTAGCTGGAGAACACTATGACCTGGTAACAAGCATTTCCCGGTTGAAATTTTTTCAACTGTATTTTCTCAAGTTTATCTTTATCAGGTCAAATCTAAAGTCCACATCGGTCTATTAAGTAGCATTTTCAGGTAGTCACGTGCTGTTCCTTGTATTGAATCAGTGCTAGCCTACAGAAGGCTCGTGCGGATCATTTACTGAAGTGCCATAATTTTATAATGCTATTCCTACGGCAATGTCAAGTACGAAGTTCTAAACACCTGACGTGCCAGCCAAGTTTCCGTTATAAGCCTAAAATTAGCGTCCAATGGTGAACTAAAACGCTCTGAGAGCGCTTACCTCCGACAAGCAAGGGTACGGTAACGAAACATTCAAATTAGATCTGAATTATTATTTCATTTCCATCAACAACCAAATCTCATCATTTGTGCCTTTTAACAATAATGACAACTTTTGTATTAATTTTTTAAGTTGTGCCCCTAAAAAACGTCAATGAAACATACAAACAAACTACTAATCATTACTAAAATTTGATCATTAATGTCTTTCATCATTACTAACAATTCCTGCAAATTTCATAACGATCCGTTCTTATTTTTTTAGGTATTATGCTAACATGCATCATATCAAACATAGAGACAATCTATGAACAAACAGATTATCACGCAAAATTGGGTCAATTACTGTTCATAATATACCTTACAACTAATGTGAATTTCATAAAAATTCGTCCCCAACTTTTCGAGTCATGGGATAAAAAAAGAGGCAAATAAAGAAACGACTGGACGGGTCTTCACCAAAAAGTAATCAGCTGTTACTCCTATCATATCTAACAATCAATGTAAATTTCATAAAGATCAGCCCATAACTTTTGAGTTATCTTGGTAACAGACAAACAAACAACCAAACAGTCAGACAAACAGCCGGACAACAGGTAATTATAGAAGTACTCTGAAAGCCCATACCTCCACCAAGTGACGCACTAATGAAAAATTAGAATTAGTCCTGAGTCCAGGGTTTCTTTTTTATCATCACCAAATTTGGTCATTAGTGCCTCCTAACATTCCTAACAATTCTTGTATTCTCATTAAAGATCCCTCCGCAAACATTATTCAGCTATGTTTTTGCAAACATTGAGAAAAACATATTCACAAACAAATGGGCCAACAGATCGCCCTAAAAATTGGTTCATTGTAACTCCTAACATTCCCAGGAGCTCCTTCAAATTTCGTGAAATTCCGTTCATACATTTTTGGGTTATATGAGAGACAAGCTTAAAAACAAACATTGAGACAAATGCATAAACGGACATACAGATCATCTCCAAAATTTGGGTTTTTGTGCTTCGTAACAATCCGGACAATTTGTGCAAATTTTATGAAGAACGGGCTGTAAAATTTTTAGTCCTATTAAAAAGAAAAAAGCTACTAGATAAACCAAAAAATGGTCGACTGGATTTTCACCAAAAGTTTATCATTTGTTGCTCCTACATACCTAACAATCCTTGTAAATATCATGGTGATTCATCCATAACTTTTTGAGTTATGTTAGTGACAGACAGGCAAGAAGACAGTCAAATTCGGACACAAACATTACCGCCATGATTGAGGTTATTAGCACGATATCACGAGTCCGTAGCAAAAAAAAATATATGTATATATATTGTTGTAGACCAGTGTGAGACGTATTTTGCAAGTATGTCCTGTCATAAAAAATTACGTCAGAGCATCAGTAGTGCCACCTCTGCACTGTTTGTGCTTGTCGCGCTGCCAGGACTGCGGAGCACCGCTGTGGTTTCGACGGAGTCTCTGTTTCCAGAGAACAACTAAGATTAATGTCTGCATGCGTGACTGAACCGGCAGAAGTCTCTTTAATCACATGACTCTTTGATCACAAGGTAAGCATCACATTCGACGTCACCGGCTATCTCAGCTAATCAGCGGATGCTATTTTACTCTGCTAGTACCCACGTCCTGATGGTTGATTCCGCTGATTGGCTGAGATAACTGGTGACATCACTCATGATGCTTGTCACTTGACATGAGAGTCAAGTAACTAAACAATCTTTTTTATTTCAGCCATGAACTGAATAGAGGCCATCCCCCATCGCTAACAGTTGCAAGACAATTTCATAACTAATTAATAGAAAGTTCTGACAATAAAATTCTGACATCTCAGACGTAATTGTTATTGTTGTTGTCTTAGAGTCTAACTGCGAACTCAACCCGAAGGGGAATGTTGTAGTGAACGGAGATAGGCAAAGAAAAGGTGAGAGGAAAAAAAGACGAAGATGCAGCGGGGGCCCTCCCAAAAATGCACGGAAGTGAAGGCCGTATAAAGCGAGTTACACACATATAGGTGGGAGACTGCTTGCTTGTAGGAGCCAAAAGCCACACAATAGCCCGACCGCAGCTGTGCAAATGCAGTGCGGGAAGGTCGAGGCACTCTTTGCTCGTACGGGGAGATGGTGGGGAGCGGGTGCCGAACACCTCGTTGACCTCGAACCCCGCAATGAAGAAGACTACCACCTCTTTGAGAACAAACACCAGGTTACCTTAAGAATGGAGGCTGCGACGACGCCTGTGGCGTAGTCACGGCACGAAGCAGTGTAAGTTTGTGGCTCCACCGTAATATTGTTTTGCGCTACATCTTTCCTTCACCGTGTTACTTTATCGCTTGCAGTTTCAGTTGAAAGAAGGGTCAGTAAAAAGTAAGCGGAGCGGAAAGTTTGGTGTAAGGGAATGCGAAATAATTAAATACATTAGTCATTTAAGCTGAATTTTGATTTCTTTAAGTTTATCAACGTGCTATTGGAAACGACCATCAATGTGTTAATGATAGTTCTGAACTTCATCAAAGATTTGAAAAATCTTTTAAGTCTTGAAATTTGGCTAAATTGTACTCACGCTCGAAGCCCACAGGGGCGAAAATCTGATTTTTATTTGGCATCACAGAGAACCGCTAAATGCTTCGTTATTCTTCTCTGTAGTGGCCAGTCCCATCATTAAATGACGGTAAAAAATATAACTCATTCACCGAAACCCTTCGCATCCTTCCCTACTCATCGCAGTTCTGATCTAAGAATACTTTGACCTTTTCCTTTGTTGATCTTCTGCTCAATGTGATCGCTATGTACTCAAAGAAAAAGTTTACTGAGGGAATGAAGTACAATCTTCAGCTTAAATGTACTTTAGACCTCTTCAAAGTTAGATTTTGAAAATTGGTTAGATATAGTCCCTCTTGCCGCTCAGCAAACGTGTTTTCTTCTGTTCAATACTACAAATCAGCTCAGAGACATCAACCAAGCAAGCGAAGAGGCATAACCAGATGTGGGAGATGTATTAGTGAAGGAGGTAGTAGACATGTAGCTATACGAATGATACGAAAAACAGCTTAAAACAAAACTGTGTCGGGAGAGGAGCCTATTGGGAGATCTATAGAGAAAATGCTTCCAAGACAATACTGTAGCTGCAAGCTCCGTGTTTCATATTATTCATCAGTACGACCAAGAAAGTGGTGGTCAAGAATAATCACTTTTAAAGGCAGGGTCACACGAGAGTCAGGTAGGTGGACGTGCTGTCTCAGCTAATGACCTGAATGTTTCGCTGTGTCCCACGAGAAATAGTTGCGTGTCTACTAAAAGATTTGGTAAAAGACTAGCCAACGTAGAGTTCGCACAGCAATTGTCATGAGAAAAGTTTCGGTTATATCTTGAAACTGTTAATGAATTAGAACAAGTAATTTGTGCACTGTTTTGTTGTATAAGCGGGCGCGGCTACTCGATCGTTGGGAGTATTACCTGTAGAAACACGTGCGAAATATTACCGCGTAAACCGTCCTTTACCCAAAAATTAACTGACGTAAAAAAGTTAAAAAAAGGAAATATACAAAAGGGTGCGTTTTTCAGTACTTGTTTCTTACCATAGATATCGCAATTAACTATTGCACAAATTACCTTCGTTGTCACCACTTCAGGATATGCTTGATTCTGCATATCGCAAAAGAGAAACGAAAGAGGGGTTGTCTAGGCAACAGCACCGTGTGTGTCCGCAGTGTCTGTTCAGCGTTCAGTCAAGGTCGTGTTATACAGGAACCACACTATGTATTCAAACGATGCAGTTCATGCATCGTTTCGATACATATTTCAAGTCAGCAGCCTGCGAATGCTAATTGATTTGTGTCCCCGGCATTAGAGGGCTTGGCCAGAGTCATGCCATACTTCTGTCGTCTGACGTTGTGCTACGCAGCGTGGGCAGCTGAAGCTGCACCAACATAGAAGAGCGGCCACGAATTAGCTCTGTGACCCTCTCAACCAATTGTTTCCAGCCAAATAAGCTTAAAAATATCTATTTCCATGCGGCCTTTTATTTCATTCAATTAGTATTTATGCTATAAGCATTTACTTAGGCATACATCCTGAACTTATTAGCGTAATATTTAGATCAACATTGTTGAACCTAATATTCAAACTACTGATAGAAATGCAGCTTTAGGAATGTTTTTGCCGCACGTGAAAAACTGATGACTGACTTAATTCTAAGGAAAAATTTTCCCTGATTCTCAACTCCTACATTTATTCAGAATATTCAGCAGTGGTGGCAACTGATTTAATTATGCTTCTTTTGAAAATCCAATGACTAGTTTGCCCCAGTTGTTATTAATCGTGACTCGTCAATTTCAGCTCACTGTGTTGTTAGAGAATGGAATTGAAAGTTCGACTGACGTGCATACTCGTAGCTTGAAAGTGAGTTGCAGATACGGTACATCGTCTCCCGACATGTTTTAACCCAACTCATTAGCACCGTTTTGATACCTAATCCTTTGCTGCTTAATATCAATTCAAGACTGAACGGGAAATTTGCCACAGACAGCTGTGCGAGCAAACTGCATAGGACTGCAGTTGTGTAGAAGACACTCTGAGGTGTTACATTTTGTGCTGAAAATTCTGCAGTTTCGTAAAGTGTTGGGAGACCTAAAGTAAGATCACAGAATAAAAACCAGCAGCAGAGAAGAAATAGGATAGTTAACTAGCGCAACCCGTGGAAATTCCACTGTTGAATAAAGTCTATGTCTGCCAAAATGAACGAAACGACGCCAAGCGCACGGCACGCTGTTGCAATTTACCCGAGTTTAACCTAAGGCAGCTCGTCTAACGTAACATACCCTATCTAAAATGACGCCCGTCACTCCACAATGACGAACTCTTTCCAACTCAATAATGTCTGTCTACCCAAAAATAATAATTATATTGTCTACACTAACGTACGCCGTTGGTGACCCGTGAGAATTCTGCAATTAGCCAACGTTCTCACTTTATAAACTATAACAATCCTAAGCTACGCTATTATAACTCATTTTAGCTTGACCTAGTGCAGCTCCAACCTAACCTATCCCGTAAATAATGCCAGTCAGAGGGCCCCGCAATCAAAAATGGCGGCAGTAATTTTGTGATTAAGCTTTTTATTGTTCCGGTTCCTAATATAAATTTTGCTGTAAAATAGGTCTCATCCTTGCAGGAGTGATCTTCCATTGAAGAAACGCAATTTGTACAGCCGTGAATTTTACGAAAGCAAAATATCCCCCCTGTAAGATAAGGCGCGAATATCAGCTTGGAACTGAACAAACATTGAGCAGCAGTAAGAAAATATAGTTCAATCAAAAGAATCCACCGGAAATGCTCTGGGTGTTTCCGCATACTGGATACCCATCTCCAGTTGAACTTCAAGCATGGAACTTTGGCTGCAAGGTAAGTTCAGTATAAAAAGGCGTCAGCTGAGCATGAAGTTTCAACTGCTTCTATAAGATTCAGTTAAATAAAGCATGGCTAAGTGAAATAAATTACGTCAGAAAGGAACAAAAACTCCATCCAAGACTCAGTCGAACATAGCTTATGCCTGACAGGATCAAAAACTCTATCAAAGATATTGTCTTCTACAAATCACTTCTAACGAAACGTGGGAACGTTTCTCCGTACCCATCCGATGACGCTGCTATGGATGCAGCTGAAAGCTCTTCAAATTTCACAGAACAGCAGCAATGTTCTTCAGTGATATCTCAGATCCGTATCATGCTAATTACCCCTTTCTAATAATGAAGGAACCTGTGTAATTTCAACGGAAAAGAAGACTCTTCAATCATGATGCTTTCGGAGCCGCATCATGCATAGAAAGGTTGAAAAATGTCCCAAGTCAGGCAGTGAATTTTCTACCAGGACCCGCCTAGAAGTGGCGGTTAAAATTAGAACTTGACTCCTTCTCCTATTCTCCTGTAGCGTAACCTGTACATATCTGGCTGGCCTTATTAAAAATATCGAGCGCCACAAGCGAAGCGAACGAATATATGTAGTTATTGTGAAGAAATGTAAAGCGGTAGATAAGATATGGCTGAAGGGGTCTTCATGTTTTCGCTTTGTAGGTGACTGAAATTTTTTCTAGAAGCGCTAAAGAAGACAGCTATGGTTGAACTCCGTTCCATCGAAAATCAGAGATTCTTACAAGTTTAATTTCCCCTTACCTTATACTATAAAGCGTAACGTGCAGACACATGTACGGATGGGCGTACGGATGGAGCCTCAAGCAGAATTATGACATAGATGGAAGATGAAACAAAATGGATAGCAAGAGAAAAATAAGAATGTATACAAGGAGATGAAAAAGGATGGCTGATAAAAGATGAAAAATTAATAGTGGGTGTGAATGATGAAGGAGACAGATATATCAGCAAAGAGGTGGATGGCGTGCAGCGCGCGAGATACAGGATTTAGAGGAGGTAGTTTCGAGGTATAAGCGGGTGTATGTGAAAGAGATGTAAGTGGAAGGAGTAGCGATATAGGAAGTAGAAAGCTCATAAGTGAAAAATGTAAAAGCACCTCAAACGAAGCAAATGAAAAAACAATGGCGAGAAAATTTTCAGAAGCGTAAGTGAAGGAGCTGATGGAAGAGGAGCTGAAAGCCATTGAGGAGGATGAGTTGAAGGAAGGGGAATTGCGGCAGGTAAAGAAAAATAAAAAGTTAAAAAGATACATGACATAAATGTGAAAGATATGTAAGTGAAGGATGTGTAAATCACACAAGGAGAGGAAGTTGATGTGCTTCATATGGAGAAGAGATGGGAGGTATAACTGCATGTGGGAGAGGCATTGTTGTAGTTTTGGTATTTGCCATATTACCAAACAGTTCGCCGAACAGCTTTAGGAGAGTTCACTAAATTATAGATGTTCGGAAAAGTAGAGAACCAGACAGCGTTTTCTTTTTA
>LQNS02277097.1:13921500-13933659 GCA_001587735.2 Parhyale hawaiensis
CCAGCTTCAGTTGCTTCCATATCCAGCCTGAAGATGACCATGTGCAATGGTTGAAACGCGTCGCGACGAAATCAACTCTCTCAACTTTGGCCAGCTTCTTCATCGTACAGAACGGACCACACATTTAAAAATTCGTTGTTTCGGGAAACATAATAAAGATATTTTAACAAAGAAATATGGCGTGGTTTTTAACCGAACACATATATATTTGTCTGTCCACCCAAAAAGTAGTTGAAGGATTTCAGCAATGTTCATAATTTTTTGTAAGGAGATTGGTGGGTTGATCTCGATGTGACCCTTGCCAAAAAACTAGGTCTAGCTGGTCATCAAGAATGAAGGCGTTGAGTTTTCATCCACCGGTGCAGATTGTCCTACGCCACGAGGCGTTCTATTTTTTCCCATGTTATTATTGAGGATATGTATAATACTAGGGGCGTAGCGATTAGTTGGACACAGCATCCATTTGGGAAATTAGGAATAGCTGGACATCAAAAATGACTACGTTGATTTGCACCCACCGCGGGTGATAGTTTTACACCAGGAGGCGTTCTAGGGGTTTATATATTTGTTTTTCCGCCAAAAAGTGGTAGAAGGAGTTTAGTAATATTCGGAATTTTTGCTTGGAGTCTGGTGGTTTGACCTAGATATGAGCCACTCCAAGAAACTAGGATTAGCTGGCCATAAAAAATGATGGCGATGAATTTGTTTGCTGTCCACCCAAAAAGAGGGAAAAGAAGTTGAGTTATAAACTTATTATAATAATTCTTTTTCAGTCAGTCAGGGAGGTTGTCTGAGACGTGAAAAATAGCAAAAATTTTGAGCTAGCTGGCCATTAAAAATGACGACGTTGAATTTGTAACTTTAAAATTTTTATCGGGAGTCAAGTGCGTTGACTGAGATGTGAACAATGCCAAATAAACTAGTATTAACTGGCATTAAAAATGTGTGTGTTGAATTTTCCCATTACAGTGGGTGATGGTCTTACGCCACGAGGTGTTCTAGTACTTGCATTTGCAATCGCCTAAACATTCGTATCCACGTTGCACTTTCGATATTAGTGTAATTTTATCGAAAGTATGTTATGGAGCACATACAACGTTGAGTGGTAATTCTGGTTATATGAACGATGCAGAACCACAATCCTCTTGATCTCACCGTGCCATCATTGGTTATTGTTTCCTGTGCACAATTAACTATGGCCGACACCTAATATGGTCGAAAACGTAGTTAAGTTCTAGCTTTGTCAAGAATTGAAGTAGAAATCCGATTCACGTGAATAACTATCAGTTTTCAAGGCTTAGGAATTCTTTGGAACCCACAAATACGTTGTAGTGAGTCTACTTTCATGCGTTACAGTCACTGCTCCTGAGGCATATCGGCATAATCCTGAAGCCGTCAACTATGAAGAGAAGGGCGATGAGTTTCCCTCTGTGCAGTCAGATAGTGAAATATATTTCAGAGCTAACCGCGGACCCTCGCATGGGTCCTGTGACTATTCATCAGGAAAAGATGCCTGTGAGAAAGTGGGCAGATGCTGTTAACAGAAAGAAATTACTAGAAAGGTTGACGAGAGGTGATCACTACGATAAACTATAGAGTCAATATTGTAACTGGCAAACTGCCATCTGATGCAGTAACTGAAGATCTTGCCTGCAAGGTCAGACTCGAATAAGTGAAAGAATATGAGACAATTTGGCCCAATAGTTTCCACAAACCTCCTACAAAAAGTTATCACAATGAAGCATCAGATAACGATTGACGACGAGCCTGTATATGACACACATTTGTTCTACTCAAAGTCACAAAAGAGCTGTGAGAGATTTCAGCTTGTGAGGTGTGATGGCGTTTGAGTTGGCAACAGTTGCTGCATCCATGTCTGAAAAAGTGGAGATATGCACATCACAAAGACCAAGTCAGTTCTAAAAAAATTAAGAAAAGATATCAGACCGAATGTGCACCACGCTAAGTGCAGTAGCTAACATAGGCTACAGTTGCAGACTTTATCTTGGGTTTGATCGCCTTTGTAAATGAAAAGCTCAAATTCTGCGACACATGACTGATATTTACCTCCGCCAAGGAGGTTATGTTTTCATCTGGATTGTCTTGTCTGTCTGTCTTTCTGTCTCTGTCCATCACCAAGATAATTCAATAAGTTATAGATGGATTTCGACGAAAAAATATACAGGGATTGTTAGATATGTTAAGAGGAACAAATGATTAACTTTTGGTGAAGAGCCGTCCATCTGTTTGTTTGTTTGTCTGCCTCATTTTACTCAATGCCATAACTCAAAAAGTTATGGATGAATTTTTATGAAATTTACATGAATTGTTAAGTATATCACAAGGAGTAAATGAACAAATTTTTGTGATAATCTGTTTGTTCGTTCGTATGTTTGTTGCTGTGTTTGATTCTATGTTTGTTAGCGCAATAACTCAAAATGTTTTCAGAGAATCTTCATGAAACACACAGGAATGTTAGTAATATTAAACGACATAAATGATTAAATTTTGGTGCAGATCAGCTAATTTGTTTCTATGTTTGTGTTATGGTTGTCATAATGTTTGTTACGCTATAACTCAAAAAGTTTTGAATGGATCTTTATGAAATTTACAGTTGTTAATAATGTTAAAAGGCAAATATGACTAAATTTTGTTGCAGATCGGTTGGTTCGTTTGTATGTTTGACTTATGTTTGTCATAATGTTTGTTAGCAGCATAACTCAAGCAGTTATGAAAGGATCTCCAAAAAATTGCAGAAGCTGTTAGTAGGCTACTATTAAAAGGCAAAAATGATTGGATTTTGGAGTCGATACAAAAGAAATCATGGTTTCAGAACCAATTTGACTTTTTCGTTACTGTTGCCTTACTTGGCGGAGGATGCGCTCTCGGAGTGCTCTGGTTACAAATATTATGAAAACAGCATTAACAGTGTCACACAAGCAGCACTAGCAGGTAAGACGGCTAATTGGAGGCACAAACTGGATTTGAAAACGCCATTCCCAGCTCTACTGTAGAGATTGTATACAGTAGACTATCACAGAATATAAACCTCAGTTTATTAATCTCATAAGCTCATTTATTGCTTATCTCACAGAACTGTTGACGGGTCATCGACTTGTTCCCACTGGACAAAATCCGACAGCTGTAGATGTGTTTGCAGGAAATGTGAAATTGAGACATGTTCTGTATTCGACACACGAAGAAGCTGATGTGCTGGTTGCCCACCAGATGGGTCATGCCTGTAACCTCAGTAGGTTTTCATCAGTATTAGTCATATCAGACGCCACTGACCTGTTTGTGTTACTGGTACACTTCTTTCAGTCAGTAAATCTTACAAGTGATCTTGCGATAGCAGAAACCAATCACCATGAGTTGTCTGAGGATATTAAGGCTTTAGCGGCAAAGATTGCTAACATCTTACTCGAAGTCTGTCAGCACATGTAACAGGGATCGAGCGGCACTGCTTCGTGTTGCTGGGAAATCGGAAAAGCCCCTGTTTTTGTTGGAAGGTGTTTGAGGGAAGAGTGCTAATTAAGTACTTTGGACACCTAAATGCGCAAGAGATACAGTAGAACACTCAACTTTCTCAAAGCTGATGCATTCATCACTGCTCGTTACGGATCAAGTGAGAGAAATAGCATGACGGTAGTTCGCTTTGAAGTGTGGTACAAAATATGGCAAGCAAAGGGATCACTGGAGCTCCAAGCCTGAAGAATAAAGAGCTTTCCTTCAACGACAGAAACATTCGAAGAACATGTAATCAGGGTACATTTACACACGGGAATCTGTCGGTCTGCGCTTGAGGCCGATCCACCTGTGTTTTCTCACAGCTCTTGGTGGACTCTTGGTCTAGTATCGATGCCATTATCTTCGGGTGTAAAGCACGCACCTGAATTCTGAAGATGATAAGACGTGGATGCAGCTCAGATCGCGCTTGTGCAACAGTTCGGTTCAGTTGCTTTAAAGCAAAACCCTCATGCACACTTTTCTGTTCATGCCAGGACAAGAACTGTCTTAATGCACAAACTAAATCGGTTACTCTTGAAGAAGATGGAGATCTCATTGATGAATCAAACGTGTGAAGTGAACTATAGATTTGAATCTGTTCTCAATTATTGTTTCATTATTTAAAAATCTTATGAAAAGTTATTACTGTATGTGGATGATAAGTTTTTAGGTACTAATGATGATACGTTCCGAATGTTTAGTGATGTTTTATGTCCTACTACTCAACACTCATGCTTGACTTGACATCTCTGTTTTTTCTCTATTTTAACATGTTTGTACTTTGCAACCACAGAGCGCTGGAAACTGGATTAATAGGAATGTAATTGTTGGTTAAAATTAATGTAAAGTTCTGGGAATACAAGTACCCGTATTTGCGTCCATTGTAGATATTAGCAGCCTTTGTGTAGATATGGGCTAGACTAGGCAAGGGCTATCTGGGATATTGAGAAAAGTGAGATACACCAGAGCTCTCTGAGGGAGCAGCGAAAAATTCCAATTGGTCCAGGAACTAGGATTTCATTTTTATAATTGCAAAAATTTAGTCATTGGTGTCTACTTAAAGTAATAACAGCTTCTACTTTTTTTTTTTCAAGTCCGTCTGTAACTTTTTGAGTTACGTTCAGACGAACATTTTGAGAAACACTAGTCAAATACACAAGCGAACCGACTAATCATCACCAAAATTTTAGTCATTTGTGTCTTTCCACAATTTGAACAATTTCTATCAATTCATAAAGGGCCATTTATAATTTCTTTAATTTCTTGAGTAAAGTTGCTTATAAACATAGAAGCAAAACACAAACGGACGAACAGATCAGCTTAAAAATTTTATAATTTGTTTCTGGTAACTGCCTCAACAATTCCTGAAAATTTCATAAAGATTTGTCTGTAACTTTTTGAGCTACGTTACGAAAAAAAAGTCAGACATGCAAATGGTTTACGGATCTATAATCATCTGTCCCTCCTAATATACCAAACAATTTCATAGAACACAGTCCATAACTTTTTGAATTATTTTGGTCATAGACAAACAAACAAACTCGAGAAAAATTAACCTTCTTTAAGCCGTGCGCAATAGAGCGACATCTTCTCTTACTTCGGTGGGAAAATTTTGTGGGTAAATGCAGCTTGCCGCGACATGTTAATGTACACACAGCAGCGAAAAGTGCTTACGGTTGCAATGCTTTAGGGAAAATAGTTGAAAGTTGCATAAAAATGGAATAAACAGACTTTATAAATTTTATTGCCCGATTATTTATGTATGTATGTATACTAGCGGGACCCTTGAAAATTTCACAGTTAATTAAGTTCTTCATTTATTAAGTTTAGTGTGACATGTCTAAACTAATGTACGCCGTTCAACCATACCTATACGTTATGCAGTCCATCTACCTTATACCTCGTCAAACCTCCCTTTGTATGCGGAATTTACCTGTAAATCTTGTATATTTTCTGTCAGAAAATTATTCTCTCATGTATCTTTATAAATACGAAGAGGTACGACGGTACTTTTGGACCCGTGGGACTTGTTTGAGCTTAGTTTGACCTGAAGCAGCACTTCTAACTTAACCCAATCAGTCTAAACTAATGTCCGCCGCTTAATCCTGCCTACCGTTTCGCAGTCTGTCTACATTACATCCCGTCTAACCTCTCCCTTGTCAATAACGTATTTTGTTGTTAGCAAAAAATTCTCTCTTGTGTCTTGATAAAGACATAAATATATTAACTACAATACGTGTTGCACTGTCCAATCTGTTCTCCTATGTATTTGTGCATATTTTCTAAACTCTAGTAGTTCCCACAGCTGACAGATAATTCAGTTCTTCATACTCTTATACGTTTCAATTTTTTTTTTGTTGGCGTAATCGATTTTTTCGTACTATTACGGGACCCGACGATATTGATAAGTAGACCATTATTTATTATTTAATGCGATAGCTATGCAACATGAGACTCGACCGATATTGCAGTGACAACAGCGTAACCCTCTGTGCTCAAGATGTCATTGTATATCCTAATGTCGCAGTCACTCCCGCACCGTGTCATAGCTACACGTCTGGCCCTATTAGGAATATTATCCGTCACCAGCAAGGTGAAGACTATATGTATATTAAAAAAATGAATAGCAGTAGATTGATACGGGTGAACTAATCTTCTTGTCTTCGCTTCGAAACTGACAGAGTTTTCTTTTTAACGAAAAAAAAAGCCAGCAATGGTTGAGCAATAAGCATCCTTCAAGCAAAAATCAGAACGTCTAGCAAGCTTAACCTTTCCGTAATACTGAAGAGCGTAACGTGCAGACACATGGACAGACGAACGTACAGACGGAGCCTCAAGCAGAATTAGAATATAAATAAGTTTAAGTCATTTTCGGCAACTACGTCCTCGCTAAATTTATTTGCAATGCGTTTTCTGAAGCACAGAACTAGTTATCTGCTGAAAGAAGCGGTATTGCAATTTTTTGTCGTTATATTGGAAGGTTGGATACACTAGTCTATCCATTGGAACCAAAGAATTCTAATATGAAGAAGGTAACAACGGCTGCGGAGATCTGAAGCTGATCTTCCCGGCATGGCTGACGTCTGGCTGGCCCGATGAATGGCTGCAGAAACGGCTGGAAGCCTCTAATGATGAGAAGGGATGACTGAGAGCTTCCTATTGGTGGGGAGGGAGCAGTCATCGAAGAACAAAGAATTTTCTTGGCCAGTACAGCAAAATGTGGCTGTGCTCCATCCTTCTGAATAACCTCCTTGATTTGTACACTAACATCTAAGTATTTATCTATCTGCCACAGTGTCACTTTCCACTCTCATTATAAGGTCGACACATAATATATCCATGATACTGACCAGTAAACAGTTTGTTTTAAACTACTTGTGAAGGCAAATGTATGGGCGACCCACAACTGGCCTGTTGTTGATATCTAGGCCACTTAACCCGATGTTGATATCTAGGTCACCTGACCTGGTGTTTAGATCTAGGCCAGTTCAACTGGTGTTGATATCCATGCCGCCTGACCTGGGGTTGGCATCGAGGCTAGATGGGCTAGGGTTCAAATTCTATTTGATCAGCGTTCTGAGTAACATCGGTTATGTAGGAGAAAACTTGAAATAAAATCAACAGCCTTGTGGATAAAATGCCGGAAGAGGAGTTCGAAAAATAGAAAAACGTGGTACTGCAATGTCAGGAGTTACTGAAAGAATTGAGTTAAATCGACCCCGTCTCAAGAGGCAAGAAGCCAAATCATGATAGAATTAATTTGGTGAGACGGATGTGAATGCTAAAAGTAAGTATGATCTACCCTGTAAAATAATGTGCATCATTCGGGTACTATGTGCATGAGGTGAAGGTGAAAGTATGTCGGTTGCTTTCGCTATTTACGCGTTTCAGTATAAAAGATAAAACTGACTGCTAGATATTACGCATTTTTTCTGACCCATTCGATCGGTTTCTTGTATGTTTTCGTGTGCAATGGAAGGAGGCACGATGGTGCTACTAAGCGAAAACGGAATTTGAGGCGCTCACCTGTGGTATGTTTTACATGACAAGGCTATAAATATGACCAATAAACCGTGAATATTGATCAATTTCTTCTACCGTTTTATATCTTATTGCAACAAAAATTAGCTCTGACACGCCTCCCAAGCAACTCAATATGTGTTGTGTCCATCTCTGATGCACACTGGCTATGCATCAGGCAGGAGCTATTGATTAACTAGAGTACCAAGCCGTCAATGCAAGGGTAGTAATTGTATAATGAGGTTATTTATTGTTCTTGCTTGTGGCATGAGTCTTGATGCAATATATGCCTCATACCAGTAGGCTCGATCCTCCATTAAATCAACGAAAGTTGGCTATCATGAGTTTGGGAGAGCAAAAAATTTCTTTCTGCCAGTGCAGGAGCGAATGTGTGTTTTGAAGCTCACGAAGGTAAAGTAGCACCAAAAAATTCACCCGCAGTTGAACCATCAAGAGCAAAACTTACGAAGCGGATTAAGAACTATATGAACTGAATTAGTACGTTGCTACTTAGCAAAACGGGCTTCAGAAAATGGTGTAGCTTATTCCAGTTCCAGTTCCAGAAAAACATACCAAGCAAGCAAGCAACCAACTATTAAACGAACAAATAAACAAACAGCATATTGTTATATTATGGATTTCAGTTTCTTTCAGGAACTTTTAATGCTAATATCGTCGCGGTCAGTACCAACAGCCGGACACATTAATATGACTTGAGTGCCAGGGCTGTCAAAAATGATAACGAGCAGTTTGGCTCTGTTGCTTGATGTTTCATTGCATCTGAGCATCACCCGTCATTGCATCTGAGCATCACCCGTCATTGCATCTGAGCATCACCCGCCATTGCATCTGAGCATCACCCGTCATTGCATCTGAGCATCACCCGTCATTGCATCTGAGCATCACCCGTCATTGCATCTGAGCATCACCCGTCATTGCATCTGAGCATCACCCGTCATTGCATCTGAGCATCACCCGTCATTGTATCTGAGCATCACCCGTCATTGCATCTGGGCATCACCCGTCATTGCATCTGAGCATCACCCGTCATTGCATCTGAGCATCACCCGTCATTGCATCTCTGCATCACCCGTCATTAAATGGCGGCAGAAAATTAGTACGTCACGAGAATCCCCTTTGGCTTTTTTTTTACTTTCCAGAGGGCTTCTCAAATAAAACTTCATCATTTTGCTAAAAAACTTTGAATATGTATACATTTATTAAGAGTGCCAATGCTGTCGGAAACGACAGCGAACCATTTTTGATGACTATTCTTCACTGAACGTACTTTCGTCACAAAAATGTTTTTGAAGGATACGCTACCACGGCCAGCTCCGATTGTTGTAATCTGTAGAGACGAGTGTTTTCTGTTTCAGTACAGCTGAGCATTACTCTCCTTCCTTCCCTTAAGTGAAATAAAAAAAAAATCAATTTACAGTAACAAGAAGAGAAGTATCACTCAATGGGATTACATTCTCCGCTGCGTATGCTATGCATAGTATACATACAGTATGATGATACACCATCAGTGCTGCGAAATTTTTGCTCAGAAGCGAAAACTGCTTCTGCAGACGAAGAAAGCATGCTAAAAAATATACAGAACTCTGCATTTACTGCGAAGTGGAAAATCGCCTCTCTTGTGCTTCGTAAGTCATGAACAGCGAGCAAGTAAAATAGATTCAATGCATGGAAACTTAATAAAAAACAGACTCCATGTCAGCGCTAAAAGAAGCTGCAAATATCTTCATTGTTTTGATTTCAATGTTGGCTGAGGAAGAACTACATTGAACTGAAAGACTAAGGATACCCACTCTGCCATCGTCTGCAATCTGTTTTTTTTTTTTGCCATTCGATCGACCCTCCATTAAAGCGCGACTGAGTTACAAAATCTGTAACTTGGCCTATTATTCGCCTATTTCGTTAAAAGCGCAGCACGAAGGGTACAAACATAAAAATATATAAACACGTAAATCTATACACAAAATAAACACACAACAGTGGTTATTTTATTGTTTTGATATATAGCGCAGTCAAGTGGTATTTCCGGTATCACCATCGACATGTACGAGCACGCTTGTGTAGGCGAGCTCAGGTCCATAGCAATTACAATTACTAACCCCGTATAATAGCTTTAACGGCATTAGCATTATATACAACGCTCGAATATTTTCCTTTCTTATACATGCAATGCGTTAAGCGACACATACAATTGAACGAATGTCGGTACAAAATAATAGTTCATGTGGTGCCTTATCTGTTAATAAATATCTTTTATTTTACGTGACACGCTCTATGGGAATAAGGCAAGAAAATTCGAGCTTTGAAGATAATGCGATATCGTGACACCGTATCACAATCAGACATACTTGTAGGCACATGAGTGAGCCTCAGCTCGGCTCCAAGAACTTGTTCGTAAATATCAAAATCGATGCCAGAAACGCCATTTGATCACGTCATTTTATGGTCTTTGTGTTGAGGAAGACCAACTAGCTTTCAAACGGCACTTGGAATGGCCTTTATTTTGACGGCGATACTAGCCACGTTATATTACAACATGTAGTGCTAAACGAAGTACGTTTAAGAACTAGTACAGGCTAAGATGGCGTAGAATAGGTTCCGTTAACGACAACTACAACGACCGCTGGGCTAAGTCCGGTGCTTACAGACAGATGTGCTAAACTCTCCTCTGAGAAGTTCTTTGAAGCGTTGATGACGGAAGAAAACGGGGGTTTTAATAGAGTACACATTTTCTGCCGTCATTTTATGACGAAGTGTGCCACTAGTACTCGTATCTAAAAAATAACCGCACTCTTATAGCAGATAAGCGTAAGTAATTCGGTTATTGACAGCAAATAAGAGTCCGAGTGACAGGAGGGATCGAGTTGGAGAGGAAGTAAGAAAGAAACACAAGGCAATCCGAGACGTGCTGTCGACGCAAAACTAGTGTATGTGGGACGCACTGGCCCGTCACACGTTCAAAATGAATGATGTTATACTGCATATGAGCGGGTACCAACCGCGACTTAATTTGTAGCATTGGGTGACACCGGTGCGGCAATTGCACCACAGCCTCGCTACCTCTCCTCGATATTATATGGTCTCTAGAATAGTTACTGCACTTCACAACCTTATTTCTCCTCCCATTTTATTTTAATACCTAATTTGTCGGTTGCTTGGTTGGTCTCTCCATCCCGAATAGAGCATTAGAATGAGAGATGCGTATGCTTAATGCAAAATGGCAGTTCATTTCATTCACTAGCTTTAACCCTGGAACACTAACCTTAATTGCGACTCACCCCACCACTAACCCTGGGTATGTCATACCCAATTTTAAAAAATTAAGAAAACGGTAATACTTAGATTTATTCATGAAAAATTACATGAAAGTACTACAATTCACTTGGTATCCATTAACAATCGGTAGAAATTTTTAAATTGATAATTCGACTTGAAAATTTATTTTGAAAACTTATGTACGATAAAAATTGGAAAAAACGGCAATTTAAAACAATAAGCATGGGCCTAAAGTTATTCACAACTGGCTTATTAACTTCCAAGGTAACCTCTAAGGTCCTGTGGGTCATTGCTGAAGGAGATACTGTTCCTAAGTCGCTCCGGGTTCTGTAGAGAAGAGAGGTGCAAAAAGACCCAATTTTCAGTTAGAGAAAAATATGGCTTTTTATTCAATAATATTTTTAGCTAAAAATATGGCATCATATGGCACTTTTGGGTTGAACCAAACCAATCTAGGTCTTCAGGTGCATTACTACACACCTAAATCTCATATACAGTTGGCACACGTGGTGCAGTACTGACTAGGACACACAACTATTTTGCAGACCACAGCATATGCCGTGAAGCATTTGCATCAGTGCTCAGCTTACCCGAGGGACCGACGTGTTCCTGTGGTCTACAGACTCATTCAACAAGCCGGGCGTGTTGTCAGTCTACAAAAAGTAAATTCAGTTAGCACAAAGAGGTCGGTTTACTGGACATTCAGCTGACACAAACACGGGGTATTGAAAGTTTACTGCAGTGGGGCGTAGGGATACTAAAGTGGGGTGCAGGGGTGGGGGGGCGCGGGTGCGGCAGTTTGCAGTCCCCTGATGTCGCCACAAAACTGCGCCAGCGATTGAGTTAGGCCACTCAGTCTGTAATTGGTCTGCTGGCCACTCCAGGCCCGCTGAGTGGCGACATGAGTGGCATCCCTGCCACGCCACTGCCACTAGGTCTTCTGTAGCGCAGAGGAGAGCCTGACACACTGCCACTGGCTCTAGCGTGTCGTACTGCGGGACCTGACACACTGCCACTGGCACTAGTGTGCCGTACTAGGGAGCCTGACACACTGTTGCTGGCTCTAGCGTGACGTACTGGGGTTCCTGACACACTGCCACTGGCCCTAGCATGCCGTACTAGGGAGCCTGACACACTGTTGCTGTCTCTAGCGTGTCGTATTGCGGGACCTGACACACTGCTGCTGTCTCTAGCGTGACGTACTGGGGGGCCTGACACACTGCCACTGGCACTAGTGTGCCGTACTAGGGAGCCTGACACACTGTTGCTGGCTCTAGCGTGACGTACTGGGGTTCCTGACACACTGCCACTGGCCCTAGCATGCCGTACTAGGGAGCC
>LQNS02277097.1:13945495-13969356 GCA_001587735.2 Parhyale hawaiensis
ATAGGCGGCAGTAGACGAACCAATAGGCCCATTCCCAAAGAGACACCGGAACATACGCCCCGGCACTCTATGAGCTATTGCCATTAAGTTAGTAGGATATAGAGGACAGGAGAAAAGAGAGAGAGAGAGAAAAAAAAGAGGGGGGGGGTGAAGAGTCCCTGCCCAAGAAACGATCTTAAATGCACGCACTGGACATGCGGAGCTTAGAGATATCAAACTGTGTAGTTGGAGCGGGAGAGAGAATGATTTGGATTAAGGTTGCTTCGGAAGCTTTGGCCGTTAAGTGTCTAATACTTTTTTTTACATTTGTAGAATAACCAGCCTCATCCTACACAAAATCATGCTACCGTTGTAATGTCCTTAATAACGGGCAGACACTGACAATCCATTGGCCTAAATTTACAGGCAAACTGTCAATTTTTCCTCCATATTGGCCTTAGGACAGAATATTTCAGGGCGTTGCGCCCATATTATGTAGGGCACAGAATCCACACAAGAAAATAAAATTAATGTAATTCATTCTTTCTTTCGTTTTTTCCTTCTTTCTGTTGATGGAGTGATACGTTACTCATAGAAGAGAATGCAAGGAAAGGAAGGTTTGCACGCTTTACTGCACAGATTGATGAGAGAAGCAGCCTGTCAGCGAGTCAGTGGTGAAAAGACACTTAGGGCAGTGATATCTCCAACCAAGTTTTGGAGAGCAATGATGAGCTAACAACAATGATAATGACAACAGCAGTACTCTCTTATTATTCTGCATGCGGTTTCATCCATCCATCTATTTATTTGAGCGTTTGCAAGTTATGGTTTTGGTACAGTATGCTGGAGAGAATTCAACTGGACGCTGTGATTGTGGACAAAAAAGAAAAAAAAAAATTCAACCAAAGCTGTTTTTTATTTTTTAAAACTCAAGTAGATTTCGACGGGAAGACTTGAGTACATTCTAGTCTTGCAAACACGAAATTTTTTCTCATTTGCTGGTAAACTTTACAAACAGGTTGAAGGACCAGGACCAACTTCACCAATGTCTTACGTGCGTTCCTGGAACTCAGTGATTCCAGAACAAGCCTGTCACCAAGTGGAAGTCACATGAGGCTCTTTTGACGTGGCTGACAGAGACCGAGAGTACAGTGACTCACATTTACTGTCTAGTGGAATCATTTCTTCCTTGTGATATAAGCGTAGCTTTAAAGAAAAATTTCTCTCATGCATTAATCGCAAGTTTGTTAGAAATTTAGTTGTGTGCTTTGCGTGTTATCGTACGCCGGAATGACGGCACGAAACCTTTGGGCCAGAATAGCAGAGCATCGCTGCAGGAGCTGTCGTATGAAGCACTTACTAGCCGCCCCCCCCTCATTCAGCGGTAAGACTTACGCCGAGCAGTGCGGTGCCCAGGCAGCGCGTGATGACCTTACAATGTTAGGACACGAACGAAATAATTTCGAAATAAATTAGACCTTTAAATCTTAGAATCTCTCTACATTCATAAACTTAACCTCCCCTTAATAATGCAGCTGTTCTTACCCGTTACTTCTTGTAACTCGATAGGCAATATGTGCATGAGTCTCGCTTTCTTAGATTCCATTTTATTATTGTGTTTAGCGTAACTGTGTTTAGCTAGGTTCGTTTAGACTGTGCTTAGTGCGACTACATTACTTAAAATAATTCGTTGTTTCACATTTTCAAATTTGAACTGATGATGGAGCTGGACTCCGAAACGTTTTCAATTATACATATGCAATTATTTTGCTAACTCTTTTCTTCGCTTTTAAATTTCTAATGAATGTAGCTATAGTATACCCTAACAAATGACGCTTAGAATAAAATAGTAGTTAAGGTGTTGGCATGATAAAAAATTGAATTCTGAATTTAGCAATCATACCTTAGGCGACTGACAGCGCTATGTTTGGAATATGCACATGCTGAGAACTCTGCTCTGTTTTGCAGCTTATTTGATGTTTGAGAACAATAAAAAATGAAACTCTTTACTACTGGGGATTTCCCACTGCTTCATATCGTAACTATGAAGCATGTAGTAGAAACTTTTACTAGCGCTTCAGTGGCACACTGCCTATATCGTGCCGAGCTAGGGCGCGGAATTTGTCTCATTGTAAAGTAGTAAGGGGTACATAATTATTAATTTTACGTTGCAAGGAAACGGGCCGGGCCGTAGTTGAACTATGAAACAGTGTAACATGCTGAATGTTAGGTTAGATGAGATACGTTTGGTTAGAAGAATCAAAATAAGATAAGTCATAATAGTATAGCTGAGGTTCTCTACTGTTTCAACAGGAAAAGCAGAAATGAGGCTCAGAATTTCAGTGAGTCCTACTGATGACTATAACATTAACAATAAAATAAATCATCTGCAGGGCAAGTTCGCTTCTGCATCGAGCCCCTCCCCCTTCCTTTTCTACCACCCCCACCCGCCCTGCCCATGTCAGAGATTTTTTCGAAAGAAAAATTCAGAGGTAATTTAGAGGCAAAAGAGAGCGGTAATTACCCTCTAAATCAATCCTTTAGATTCCTTTAATTATGTCTATAGGAATTGGAGATCGCTTTCACCTCACCACAATGTCGCACCATCATCACATCTGATGAAAAACTTCAAAAAACGTCGCGTTTGTCTAACGCTTCTGCGTTTGTCCAACGGCGCCCGTGTTTGCCTTGAATTTTGGTCGAGACGTTCAAAATAAGAAGGTAATTACAGCGGGCTTATTTTTCCGCTCAGAATACCGATGACATTTTATCTGATTCTGGTGTTTTGAAGCCACCTTATTTCGGCGCGATTGTTCCGCAGGCGCGGCCGGCAGGGGAGCGTGATGAGAATGTGGTGAAGTTTTATTCTATTTTTGTGGTGATGTTAAACAAGTCATAATAATGAGCAAATTATGGAGGCGCAATGGTGTGGATAGGCTGGTGCTGAAGTAGCTAGGGTAGTATTCTGTGATGTACTAGTTGTGAAAACTTATTTTTTTTTGTCTGGAAACAATGCTTGTAAGGCTTAACCCAACTTATTTGATCAGTTTAATTAAAAAATGACATTATATTTAGGCACCATCGGCTTTTCTTTACCTGACCTGACATAATTTAATACATTTTATGAAATAATCAACCAGTCTCCGCATTTAAGAGTATAATAACACGAGATGTCGTGCGTCATGTTCAAAATAGAAAAAAACATACTGCTAGAGTTAGGGAACACATCGAGCGCAACGTAGAATAAGCTCCAAGTCAATGATCTCAGAGACACTGGACTTCGAGTAGGCATTATACTATCGGGGGTCCCATACACACGAGGAGAGTTCCATACTGTCGCCAGTATAGCACCAGCTTTCACTTTGCATTAGTGGTTGTAACAAATACGTGAATAAATGAATAGACTAAGAGACGCTTCACGTTCCGCAGTTGAAAGTCAAAGTTCTTAATTGACGATCGTGGAGCTATTATAAGACATTTGTATCGATGGTCTTTACTAATTCAAAATCACATTCATGGTGTACATAACATTTTAATTACAAAACTACCTTAGAACGTACTGTGATCGATATATACTACAAAATCAACAATTATGCGAATGCATCTATTACTGTACCTTTAGACGTTCGATTAACCTCTGCCGTAATTAACCTCTCGGACTTTACTGGAAGAACACGGGATGGCAGGCAAGCAAAGTTGTGTCATTTTGTATGTCACGTCCGGTCCACTGAGGTGGGGCTAGGTTGGGCATCGGGCTGGGAGGTTCCGACGAGTTTACATTGTCGAATTTAAATCTATTTTCGCTGTGAATATTTTTGCTTCCTCTAGCCACCATTGCTATCCTTCTCTGTCAGCGCTATTTACTTTTTCTTCACTTTAGCTTTTCATAGCCGATGATACTCAAAACATTTAATAGATCCCACCATATCAATTCTGTGCCGTTGAATTTTCCTATGAAGGGATGTAGTTGGAGTATTCATCCTTGATGTAGTTAGTGCTTGGTATGTTTGTGATAGATTAAGCATTTATTTTATTGTACTGCCTGTGTGTCTATAGGAATGGAATTAACTTTTGTTTCCTTTCCCTGCAGTACAGGCAGTGCAGCTTTGCTGAAGTAAGACTCGAGGAATTTGCATCTCTTTTTCAGTCGGTAAAGTGTATATGCGATCTTGTCCACACGTACAGTGCTACCTGTAGGTGCCAGTGTGGGACCTACAGGCCCCGTACATCTCTCTCCACCGGGTGTGGTAGCGCTCACAAGCGGTAATTAAATAACAAAAAACTGATATGGAAATTAACTTGCCGCGGTTTCAGTAATCAAATTTATTTATCGTATTGTCATCATCTAATGATTTTATCATCTCATCATATGATCGTTGCAATATTTATTGTTATGTATGAATAGAAATCAAATATATCAATCAGAATATCAATCATACAATACGTTGCTAACATATCAAGAAAAGTATGAAAAACAATCATTATATTTCGTTCCTGTACCAAATTATTATTCAAATTTTTTGCGATCTAATTTAAAATGCTTCAGCTCTTAATTTTAGTACCTCTGGTCCTACGGCAAAATACACGACTTTCAGCAAGACCAAGTAGAGGTTGAGAGTTGAGACCGTGGAAGAAAAGGAATAGGAAGAGCAAAGAATAGGTCATTAATAGGAGGAGAGTGGGGAGCAAAGCAAAGTAGGCACATACAATAATAGGGCTCACTATGCAGCAATAGAGAGACCCTGCCAGGCGGTCCAATGTAACCCCTTTACAGAAAGACTACATTCAGGTCTAACAGAAAAAAAAAATCACTCAATAGCACAAAAAAACACAATGATTTACTATTGAAGAATAAAATCTATCGATAATTCAGGAACAAGAGTCAAAGAATCAAAAACTTTTCGGTACTAATGCAGCAACGTTAATGAAGCGATCGCAGGTTCTAGTAGTGCGCAACAGTCAAGCGTAAGTCGGAGAGTGTCTACATGGACGTTTGTTAATTGGCGGTGGCACCACTTTAGTACCCCAAGCAAGTACAATGAACCGACTTATTGTTAAGTCTTCCCCGTCTTCATGACGGCACGAGCCACCACTTTAATGAACAATGATGATAATGATCCCATCATCCCGCCACATAATAACGCGCATTTTGCTGGCAAACAATAAAGTGGGAAATATATTCCTGAGAACGGAGCAGGAAAAAGAGCGCATGAATGACGGCTGCGTTGAAGTAATTATTTCCTGGCGTCTTTTGATGACGGCGTCGTCCACTCGTCTATCCATCCATATGTCCCTCTACACGCTCAGTTCCATCGTCATCAGACTGGCTAGCAGCACGGACTTTGAATAGAAAAAATTATAACAATAACTTTATTCTTTTTCTTTTGTGCTAAAAATCTGAGTCAAATTCAAGGTGACCTTTGGAAGAACGTATCGTGGATATCATTGCTACTGGCTCTCAAATTGAAACAAAATTTCTATTTCCTGGATTTTGAATCGGTTTCATTTGTGCTATATTGTGCTGCTTGTAGGACCGGAATACACCTTTGACGATCCACGAAACTACTGGCTTGTGCCGTCAAACATCAGGGCACAGATCTTAACTAATTAATTGCCGGGAGTCGTACTTATGCTTGGGACTTACTTCATCTTATGCGGAAGACAAGCCCCCTGCTAGCTTGAAATTATATTTGTTATCAGGTAAAGAAAGGATGGGCTGCCTCCAATTTCTTTTCCGTAAAGCTGCAATCCAGTCCTGTGCGTATATAAGGTGCGAAATGTTCTTCCTCAGACAAACATTTCAATATAAAATTAAATTTACCCAACCAAATTCACACTTTGTACATCAGGAACGGTAACTAAAGTATGGACGGCTACCTCAATTTAAATAAATACTGTATATGGTAGCACTAAAGAAAATGTGGACTCTGTACAGTGTTTCACCACTCGCCGACCATGAAGGAATTCAGCTGAAGAAAATGATATAATAACAGGATTATAAACACTGAACATGAAGGAACAGAACAGCTACACAGTATGTTAAAAGTGCTCAACCAAATAATTAGGTTTGTGTTAAATATCAAGAAAGCATTTTTTCGAAATTGGAGGTAATTATGGTGAGCTGAATTTGAAAATAAAATATGCATTACAGTAACATGTATCGTCGCAGATACTAATTTTAGCGCAGTCAGCCCAAAGAGCTACTTGTTCCTATTGCTGCTAATAGTGGGTATCAATGTAAAAGATAGGAGCAAATCACACGCACATATTATGTATTTAATAGAACTTTTTGAGAGTAATTTCCTCTTAATTGTGTATTGAAAAGTAGGGCAAGTTATTAGACAAACACGTTGCGCATTATAATCGTACTACATAATATATTATACTGCTCGTCAGGTACGTGGTTCACTGGGTACTTGCTTGTTTAGTACCTAACAGATTTCTGGACAGCCCAAGCTATTCAAATCGGGAATCAGACCCTGGGGTGCCAAAAATTGTGCAGGTGAAGGTTAATTGGTTTTTCATCTCGATCTAGGAATTAGAAAGGAGAAATTTATATTTTAAATGCCAAAAGAGGGGAAGACCATCCTGTCAATTTTTCAAACCTCAAGTGGTGAAACAGTTTGAAGTATTTCTAAGTGGTAGCACAGATACTACATTCCCCTTTTTCATATTGTGAGCATATTTTTTTGTGAGCAGATTAACAACAAATAAAAAGCGATAGCTATTTCTGAGACGAGAACCGCAGAGTAAGAGAAAGAAACGGAATTTCGTTTATGCATTAGTTTTTATGTCGCTTTATGGCGTCGTGTGCCACCACGGTTGGGTCCCACGGCTTGGTGCCTGCAGCTGACGTTCAGCTTTTCATTCATAATCCATAAACGAAATTTCACCCATTTGGAACAATGTATGTTTGTAGGACTATCAATTTAGTCTAAGGTCCCAAAAGCACACATCACATTGGACAACCATATCTAAAGAGATGTAACCACTGTCTAGTTATATAGAAGTTTGAATTTTAAAAGCTTGAATTTTAGAAGCTTGAATTTTAGAAGCTTGAATTTAAGAAGCTTGAATTTTAGAAGCTTGAATTTTAGAAGCTTGAATTTAAGAAGCTTGAATTTTAGAAGCTAGAATTTCAGAAGCTTGAATTTTAGAAACTTGATTTTTAAAAGCTTTTAAAAAAACGAGTTCTTTCAGCCGTTATTGTTTATCGAGACTAAGTTATATTGTTAGTAACTTTAGTGTGATAGTGCATTAAGTGAATGCGTTAATATGAATGCAAATGATTAGTTTGGCATAAGGTGTTCAGTCCCGGTATCAAATGGAAATTACATAATCCTGGGGTTTTGAAAAAATTCCCGAGATCTCGGGAAATTTTGTAAGTTTATATTTTTTAATTCACAAAAGACACTGTGTTCTACTGACACATGCGCAAGCATGACTACCATGCTACCTTTAGTTCTAATGCATTATCGACGTAACAACAGTATTTATTTAGTCTCTCGTAAGATACCAGTGTATGTATTATCGACATGGAGCATTCATGACGACTGGCGCAGCAATATGACTGGTACAGTAATATGACTGGTGCAGCAATATGACTGGTGCAGCAATATGACTGGCGCAGCAATATGACTGGCGCAGCAATATGTATAATTGGCATTTACAGTTGAATTTTACATTATTCATGCTACCATGCATCGAAAAGAGTTATTGGCCGTCCTGATGTATTGAATACAAGCCATTTAGTGTAAATCAAATAGGTGCTGTTCAATATGTATCTACACTAGTACACTAAAGTGCTCTGAGAGCGCATACCTCCGCCAAGCCAGGAAACAATTACCAAAAGTTGAAATTGATTCTGAAACTATGAGACCCTGTATGTCAGCACCAAAATATGGTTGTTTGTGCCTTCTTACTTGACATGACCCCACACTAGCAATAACTACGTAAATTCAGACTTTGCTTAGTCACTTTTTCACTTATTTAGTTCTTTATAGCATTTCATAAATGGAAAAAAGTTCAAAAAATGATCATGAGATGCAAACTACTGTAATTTTTTTATTTCTTCTTTAGATGTTACTCTTTGTAGTTATATCTAATGATCGTGACTATTTTGTTGAGCAATAATGATATTCAAAAATATTGTTTTTCAGTTATTAATCCTATCAAAAATGGGACAGGACTTTTCGGTACCCATAATAGTTTCTTAAAATTGCTCTAAAAAAGTGCTTCAAGAACAGCATTTTAAAACACATTCCTTACATATTCTCACTGTGCACTATAGAGCGTTCTGAGAGCACATACCTCCGTCAAGCAAGGCAACGATAACGAAGCATTCAAATTGGTTTTGAAACTATTCTTTCCCTTGTAGTAACAACGAAACCTAATCAATTGTGCCTTTTGACAGCAATAACAGCTTCTGCAATTTTCATGAAGATTCGTTCATTACTTTTTGGGTTCTGGTGCAAACAGACATTTCACACAGGAAGAAAAAAGGGACTTACAGTAGGCATGTCGATAGAGACGTGGAACCCATGCACGAGGGCGTTCCCACACTCATGGAAACAGCAACTCGGGAAATAGGAGAAAGAACAGGAAGCTGTCATCAGTAGGAGTCTGAAAAGGGCGGTAGTAAAAATGTTCCAGGCAGTGACATTTCACCTTAAATGGGCGACATGTGGTAGCTAAAATTTGATCAAAAATCATCCTTTTATTGATCCCTTCCCGGATCGTAACAAGGACACCTCAAAGATCCGTATATTTTCTCCTGCATAATATTTATGGAAGCGTCATTATTATTCTTACTAATAAAACTTCAAGCTTGAGCTTCAACGGACAGGTAATACAACCCAAATGAAGTATCTTGAAACACCAGGAAGCCCAAAACGCTGCTAAAGGAAATCCAGCAAAAACCATTAACAGTTGACTTAAACGCCTGCAGGCCAATACGAGCAAAAGCCGATGCCGGCAACAAATTCCAAATCCTAGCCGACCAGGGCACAAAGCACCGACAGAACTGATTAGTTCGACATCTGACAGCCTCCAAAGTGAAAGAGTGCGCTCCGCCTGCAGCACGAGTCTCTCTCCCAAAAACCTTGAGGGCAGGGAGAGAAGAATGCAATCAATGCCTCTAATTATTGTACACTTTATAAAACATACATAGCTCTGCGATTCTTTTCCTGTGGAACAGGTTCACTAGATCATTATCAGGGCAGAGCCTGCTGGCTGAACTAACAAGTCGGTCTAACAGACGCAAGTGAGTATCAGCAGCTGAAGCTCAGACCGGTGAGCAATACTCCAACACAACCCGCAAAAACGCATAAAAACATTTACGGGCAACCTGACTCTCACCAAACACGGAATTCACCTTACGCAGTAGTCCAATCTTAGTGGAAGCGTGTGACACCAACCTCCTAATATTCGGCTCAAAAGTGAGCTTCTCATCAAAGGCAAAACCAAGAATCTCCAAGGAGTTGGACTCCTGATGTAAAGTGTCATCAATCTCCAGTTGGGGATGCCGAGGTACAAGTGTCCGAGATCGACTGATTATCATCGACTTGGTCCTACCTGCATTCAGCTTCATACTCGAGGCCGAGCACCATGCAGTAATACGTGACAAATCACTGTTCAGAGACTGAGCGACAGCATCACGCAGGCGAGGAGCAGGCATCACTGCCATCAAAGTGGAATCGTCGGCATAGTTGATCAACGTGTTTTCAAGCGAAGAGAACATGTCACAAGTATAGAGAACGAACAACAGCGGGCCAAGCACACTACCGTGAGGGACGCCAGACACCACCCCAACTGAGGCGCTCAAAACGTCGTCAACAGATACGCTCTGCGACCGCTCAGAAACAAAATCGCGAATGATTGACAAAACACTACCACCCACACCAAAAGACTCCAGCTTGTATAATAGACCCCTGTGGTTAACCCTGTCAAACGCAGCGCTAAAGTCCAACTGGACAAGGCGTGCCTCCGACCCACAATCCAGTACAGACTGTAAATGGTGTGACACCGACAAGAGAGTGTCACAACAACCCAAGCCAATTCTGTACGCAAACTGACAAGCAGGCAGCAACCCCGTAACCCCAGCGAAACGACCAAGCTTATCAGCGATCAACTTCTCGAACACCTTCGATAAAATGGGCATCAGTGTGATGGGTCGCTAGTTGGCCACATAAAGCGACAACGCACCCTTGGGAATAAGAGTAATATTCCCAGTTCGCCAACAACGAGGAAAATGTCCTAGCCTTATTAGGCGCCGGAAATTGCTGCAAGCTTGGGGGCAAGAACATCAGCCAGCTGCTTATAAAACAAAGGAAGCATGCCCACCGGATCCACACCTCCATACGAATCAAGGCCCTCGAGCAGCACCTTGATTGCACCAGATCTGAACGCCAACGAGGTCAAGCTAGATTCAGGGTGGCATGCATGAGGCAATGCGATAACATTTCTGCTCTGCTTCCCGTCGAAGTGAGCCGACAAAAGCTCCGCCCTTGCCAAGGGATCAGTGCTGATGCCACCACTTGGACAAACAAGGGGCGGCAACGAAGGTTCAGCACCGAACACTTAACCCTTGAGCTCTCTCCACCAACGATGTGGATGGTCAATACTCAGCAGAGATTTCCTGGAACGCTGCCTCAGACACGCTTTGCCTCCTCATACTCACGTCACTGTCGTATTAACTGAGAAACTAACAGAGGGACAAGCAGAATAGAAATATAGATATTTAATCGCGTAATATGTAACGTACATAGAAGTGTAGTGAATATATATTCATAGGGATACATATGTATTATTATATATGCATAAAATATTAATATATACACAATATGCCACTAAATATACATATACATGAAGATTTACACTTATAAAGTATATATATGTCTTACGTAGAAGCATATAAACATGCAACAACATAAACATGCAAATTTGGGTATATACCGCACACGTGTATTTAAACATTCCTCTTACCTAACGCCTGCTCACCAGCTGCCCGCTGTGGCAGCACCGTAAGAATAAGGTGCTAAAGACCGCCCGTGGTTCTGTGGTTGGCCACCCGTAGGTCAGCATGAGGAAAGTCTACCGAGTCCCGAAAGCTGTCTTCATTTTGCATACATGTGGCAATAAAAAACCACTAAAATTTGGGGCTATTAGGAGACCACAACACATTTAACGGCAAAAATAGCAAACGAGCTATCTTAACTTTCATGAAAATTCCACTAGTAGGAACTTTTGAAGTGACAATAGTTACAAGAAATAGTGCCACGCCGTAAACTTCATTCAACATAATATCTAGTTATACGCAAAGAAATTCAGGTTAATTGCTAAGCATAAAGCTTATCTTATGTTGATTGTTCGTTGATGAAATATGATGACTCTCGTTCCCGTTACTGTCGAGTTTTTTTTTTTTGTGCCAAATTTGTCAAAGAAAACAATTGGCAAAAATTTGCTGAAGCTCCCTCTGAACACGACTTAGAGAGGGATCAACAGGAGACGGTGTCAAAGGTAGAGTCAATTTGACCGCACCCTTAGCTGCGAAACCCACACGCACTGCTTTTGCTGCGGATAAAGTCTCGCTAGCCCCAGAGGAGTAAGTACGGCTGCAGGGCCATCAAGAACTATTGCGTCATTTTGACGGAAAGGTCAAATGACCTGCGCCCTCTACCTCCATCGTTTCGAGCGAGGCAAGTGTCCCCACGGCCGCTCTGCATACCTACCTCTGCCGAGTCAGCCCATCCATATCAGTAGAAAGATCATGTTCCTGGGTTAGCCTCGAACCTGCGATACAAGGAGTGTGAGCTCAGAACGTAAGCCTGCTGCTACTATGCGTAGTTCAAATTTAAGCATCTACTGATCACAGGTCTTAAGTAGAACGTTCACTGATTGACTTTGAACATTTTTCACACTTTGTATGCATGACGATAGTCCGAGGAACATAATTGAGAAACAATGCTTTTGTATTGTATAATTTACACAGGTTCCGTCAGCATTAGATTGGAGTAGATTACGATGATACGGGTCGAAGATATCGCCGAAGAAAATTCCTTACGTTCTATGAAATTTCAACAGGCTCCAGTTACAGCAGGTTCAAAGTTGTAAGAGAAAAAAATGGGTCTCATTGATCTGGCACATTTTTTATAATTTTAATGGCGCAGTTGTCGTTGCTTCATCAGCAGGTTGAGTGTCCGAATCCAGCAACCGTTACTAGTTCACGGCAGGATGAGCATCCGGTGGGGAAAAAAGACTGAGCCAAGTCTACAAAGTCCTGGCATTAGCTGGGCACCGTCCAAACCAGTAATCTTTTAACAAGTAGATACAGGAGATTGTGCGTAAAACCGATTTAGTTACAATATAGTTAATCCTTCAAGCCACTCTTGAATCATACCATAGAAAATATTAGATTTTTTTTATCGATAATTAAAGCATAAGATTATTGCAATTCATTGTGAAGAAGCATTTGAATAAGTGAAAAATATTCGTGGCATCAGAAGTGTTTTATGAGAAACTTTACTGTGTGTGAATAGCAGTGATATCACGTGAAGATTTATTGTATGTGTTTAGCAGTGATATCATGTGAATAACTATATCTTTGGTATATGGTGTTGAGCTTCGATTCTACTCTACTAGTGAAATGACATTACGTAACATAATATTACGTTTTAAGTGATGAATATTTACCGGATACTGTAGTCACTCAACGTATAATCTAATACATACGTTGGTGCCATTTTAACAAGTTTCTTGCTACGCGATGCAGGGTCGGCTCAGATCCGATACTGAAGCTTCACCGACAAAAAAATGACTTCAAGAACCGCGTTTAACTAATGGCAGGGGATCAGTATATATGCTTCACTGAGGGTGAGTGAAAAGTGAAGTTCGGTAATTACTGCACTGAGGGAATGAGATAGGAGGAAATTCGAGCCTCAAATTAAAAGCAAATCAGGTCCCTGAATATTCTGAAGACAAGGCATTTTCCGGAGCCCACTCTAGTCAAAAAGTAGCTATACTTCTTGACCTCTTTCTCTTGAACTAAGGGGATGATAAGACGTATAAGAGCTAAACATTTTTCTCTCGCGATGCCTCTTCCCTCGCTGTACGTATTTTTAACAGTGCGAATGTGCATATCTTTGTCCAGTATTAATTCTCCTCTGTTTTGGGGTTGGGTTGGGAACTAAGTTATTGCCGGTTCTCACTTTCGAAAATATTAAAAACCGATATGAACTTGGTTTTTAATCTAAAAAATGTCTCCTGTTGAGATGAAGTTGGATACCAACTCTACAATTACATTCAGATTTTAATTATTTCATTCGGGTTGGCATACCAATCTGAAAAGCTATTATGCCCTGCCAATGAAGTTTTTGTCGTTTCCTGAATTTTTTTTTTGCTTTCTTGCCTCTTGTTTTAATTCCATCCACACCACCTATATAATCCTATTTCCCCACCGCCCACTTCTCCCCCTCCCAATACTCCAGCCCCCAAATCTCCCCCTCCGTCCATATTTCAATCCGTCTCATTTCCTCGAGTGTGGCGGGAGTGGGGCTTTGGCGGGGGAGGGGGGCATTGGGATAGGTTATGGGGAGGAGATGGAGGTGGGGGAGGGGCAGCCGCGGCTGACGTGTCTATGATACATAAATAATCGACAGGAAATAGAAAGAAGTTCGGCCCAGCGCCCTAAACAGACACACGTCTTTATCGTCGGCACCAGCGGGGGTGGGTGCCTCTAACGGCCTATGCATGGAAATGTGCCGCGAAGTGACTGTAAAATGGTTAGTGATGTATGGGCCGGAGGACGGCAGCGTGATGATAACTTAAGTACAAAACGGTTAGTGATCTGCAGGTCATACAACTGCAGGATATTACTCAATTGAATAAAAAGGTTAGTGATTTATCAGTTAGAGAGGTGTACCTATTTCATACATCAACTTCGTGTAAACTGAATATTGATTTATTTATCGTCAACTATAGGATGCTCTTTGAACAATGCGTGAAATGGCTGGTGATCTAATCGGTTCAAAAGTGCAGCATTACTTGGCTACGAAAAGGCTTGTTGTTAACCACCAAAGAGGAGTTGAATATTATACATTTTCCACTGCAGTAGCTCCTCAACACTGTCGGATTAAATTAACTGGTGTATAATAAAGTCAGGGCTTGTTTGATTCGGCTCCAAAATTTGGCCTTTGAGGCTTGATTGGCAAGAAACTTCAGACATAAGCTTTAGTTTTGTCATTTTGAATCGCTTTAGAGGTATCAGAAGTGACGCAATTATGATGAGGAGGTTGAAGACTTTATTTCACGGACTAAGATGAAGTGTCTTAAAGTCTCTAGGGTGACCTAGTGAGGGTCAATAGCTGAAGCCCTAATTATTGTGTTGAAGCCAGTGCACATGCCTGTAGCATCGAACACACCCTTAGTGGTCTATCGACCGTAGAATTATAAAGGTAGAGCACGTGGGATGACATGGAATTATTTTCAGGTCTGAATAATTTCTGATCATACCGCTCATATGACAGACCGAAGTTGATAGGGTGTAGATATTTCCAAATCCACTTACTGCTGCTTCTGCAACCCGTCATGAAACTGCTTTTTCTTCTGTTAGGGCTATAGGGACTTCCTGACCAGCCGGGGTGAATTATGATTGGATTTTTTTTATTATTGCCAGCAAAGCACGAAAACTTTGGGGTGATTTGCGCAAATACACTTGGTTAGTTACGCAATTTTAGGTCGTAAGTTTGCCATACTACGTATCTATTACGGTATTCGTAGAGAGAACGTAGTTATCGTAACCGCGGTGTCAAATATGACAGCAAAGAGTTACATTGGCACACCATTAGTAATTGCTCCTGGTAGTGTTAGTAATTCTACTGGATAACATCTACCTCCTACTGGGAAAATTAGTAATTTTGCTCGGTAGCGTCTACCTCCTACTGGGAAATAAATACCATCCTTCTCGCTGTGTGAAAATTCAGGTCAAAAGAATTACCATCTTCCGAGTGGGAAGAAACTCTTGTTTCTAACAGTAACTTTCGGATCAGTGTTACAGAGCTGGGTTATTGACATCAGTGTACTAAAAATTTCGCGTTCTCGGTAGAGCGGCCTGAACTGGGCTCGCAAGCCAGCAGCGCGTCACAGACCTGCTGCAACGAGATGCTCAGGAGTACTCAGTGGCGGCTCGTGTTCTGTGTTTGGTGGGGTCCGTGTTACTTTTCTAGAAGCCATTAGGTGGAACGGCTCTTTTCTATGCTGAATTCAAATCTTCTCACATTCAAAATTTGAATTCAGCTTAGAAAATAGCTGGGAACATTGTGAGCTGACTGCGGAACATATCGGCAGTTCATTCTATGATATTGTGGCTCTGCTAGATGTTCCAATTTAAATAGTCAGATTTTTTGAAGGTATTATTGATCCTGAAGCTGCTCAATGGTGATGATCTAACATTCTAACTCCTTGGCTAGTCTTGCGGATATTTGAAATTTCGGTTTGCCGTCGTTGGATTGAATTTCAGACAGTTCTGCACAACTGAGTGTTCGGTTGTCTCAAGAGTAATTGGTAAGCGACTACCGCCTGACGTTCGATTCAGAGTGTCGAACCTAACGAGCACAATAATTATTGAAACTTCGGGTGTCCGAGCTTTAACAGGTCCCTCTCCAAGTAAGAAATGTCTCGCTAACCTGCGCGTCTGCTCCGAAGGGAGATTTTTCCGTGATGAAATTAATTTTTTCCCTCACACACACTGCATGTTTTAGTCTTTTATTGAAGTGCCGTGTGTAAGAGACTTTTTGCCGGGGCCACAAAAGATAATCGCTCGCCCAACGTACGGGCGGACGTTCATTTTGTAAGCTAACCAGGTCGCACTGGAAAAGTCCAAGATACCCCTACAACGTAATTAATGTGGGTGGCATTCTAGTTGAACGTCTGCTTATACCCTTAGCGTGCGGTACTTTAGCGTGGCCTCTACATAAGAATTAGGAGTCATTGCATAATATCGAATGTAGTGTGTGTGAAGCCCTAAGCTGTTGCATATGAAAGCTATACGAATATTTATCATGCAAGAATGGGTGCCGTCGTTTATCAGGACCACACATCTGAATTAACAATAAGCTCACTAAGATAGAGATGATTTGACCGGAGATGGTAATTTTTGAAGTTTTTCTTTCTATCCTTAACCGCCCACCAATTCTCTCGCCTCCCCCCCCCCCTTCTCCCCGTACGTGTTTCCATGTGTGGCCTTAGGTTTCCCTTCCTGCATGCGGAGCGCAGCGTGCGGGAAACTTCCATGTGTTTGGCACAAATGTCTTTTTCTTTCCAGTGTGCGTTTTTTCCATTTTTCTACTACTGACGGTCGCTTTTTGTATCTCCTTGTTTCATTATTCAGCATAAAATTTTATTTTACAACTGCGAACCTTTTTTATTGAATTTTTAGTAGCGAGTTACGCCCTTCCTTTTCTTAGGGGTGTGGGAATAACATGTTGGAGCGAAACAGCTGTTTCCTGGCGTACTCATCTCTAATTAGGATAAAGCCTACCTAGTGTTACTGGTAGCAAGTTAAGATGGGACAAATAATTGGGGTTGAGACTCCGAGTGACATTGCAAATGACTTGTGGATTGCCATATTTCTGTAGTGTATTTGATCACTAGTAGCCCACGCATACACTAAATGGAACTGGAAAGTAGTTGCTTCAGTGAATCCCCATTTCTTTTATACTTCTTCATTGTTCTGCCATCAGGAATACATTTTTCTTTTTCCTTCCACGATTATTCGAATAGTTCATGAGCACATAAAAACAAAGTCAAAGTGGGAAGGGAGTACAATCTCTGCTTCCACTAGTTCAGCGGATGCTTTTTCTCTAATCAAATGCTTCAGATTGCATGAGATGGGGAGATAAATCATCAATCAACCAATTGTGCCTATAGTTTTATGTAAAGGGATACTGACACCGGCTCACAGGAGTAGGTGACAACTTTTTTTTTTAACTTCTGCCATCTTTCTGTATTATTACCACCGTTGAGTATGAGAAAGCAATAGTCTCACTGTGTCCGACAATAAATATGAAATGAATTTACTACGATGGTCAAAATATGTATTGTCAATGTCGTTATAGTACCAAGAAAACTGGGAAATTTGTGTCGAGCTTGCTTATAGTTCAGATATATTTATGTAATTGTGCATTTTTAAACATTTTTAAGACTGTGGGGTAACATTACTGCAACTGCAATCACAAGCAAAGCTAATACAACGGCTGCTTCTATACAACCGCGGTCTCCTGCAACGGACAAAAGCTAGATCCTCAAAAACCATAATGGCTATTTTACTTCTATAACGGCTACCGTGCTGTAAGAGACTTTACATAATATGATTTCTTTAGTAATCATGTGGATATGGGCTGATTACATTTGGGGGTATTGCAACAGATGATTGGCAGTTAACTGTTTTTAGCTACTAAGTAATTTAATTTAGTGATCCTCTTATATACTTTTCTTTGAGTACCTAATTTTAGTAGGGATTATACTATTCTGTGCAAGTACATAGGTACTAGAATTGTTAGTTTTTTATTCTTGTGTAAACAATACCTGGCAACATAATTCCGACCATGAGGATATTGTAGGTTAGTGTTCAAAGCGCTCCACTCACATATTATCTATTGACTATGTACCTAACGATAATATATGATATTGATTGATGTGCATATTGCATCAATAATAATTAATATATACATTTTTCATAAGGAGGCTGTGTCCAACACACATTTTGAAGTGCGGAACGCCCGGAGGTATTCATTCGCAATGCATGACAAGCGAAACTTAGCATTTGTTCTGTAAAATGCGACTGGTACAATGCCTACATGTTATTAAGCAGTTGCTGAAAATGGGCATTTTTCTGCGTTAAGAGAGATGATGGTTTTAAGACTACAGATAATGGAAACTACAGTACTTTCAAAATCCGATTTTCTTCCCTAAACAGTAGCTATAAATCATACAGACACGTAGGCGCAGTTTTAGACAGCCAGTGCAGGGCTAAATGGGCTAAGTGGGGGTAGAACAGGGGGAAGTAACACCTAACCCACTTCTTTGCATGTTACTTTTTTATTTAATTTTTTAGAGCTAGAGCATTGCGGTATTAAACATTTGATTCAGAAAGTTTTCTCTACCATTAATGTAGCATGTAGACTTTCTATATTAGAATTTGGACATTATTTAACGTAGATTTTCTTCAAAAAAAGCGTCAGATTTTTGACTATTTTAGATTTTTAAACAAAGTTTAATATCTCAAAACCTAAATCAAATCTTATGATATTGCGTGCTAAATTTAGTAGAACAGGACATGTAAAATGGACTAATAAAAAAAAAAACATTGCTCTACCTTTAAACTTCAATAAAGGCACGTAGCTAAAGAAGTAAGAAAAAGTTAAAATATTCCGTTTTTCTTTCAAGGGCTTGTTTTCTATGGAGAAAATGAAAAATTTGCCAGGAGCATTTGCAATTTTTTTTCATTATGTACATTTATACTAATTTACAAAGTCGTAGCTGCAATTGTGAACAGTTTTCCACATTTGGTGGTTCAGTCCCCTTGGCTTAGGAGATTTTTACCCCATAGATGCGAAAAAATATAATTAGAATTGCAGTTTCCATTATAAATTAAACAGAAGGAAAATTCTATGCAAATGGAAGCTATACATTTGCATGATTTTTATGGTAGGGTAAGAAATGGAATATGTACTCTAAAATATACAAACCAGTGTACAAGCAAGCAAAGAAAACCCACTAATTCTCTTAGCTGGATGGCAGACTGCCATTATTTTGCTATTTGGGTTTCTCTTCTACCTACGATAATACATTCACCCTAAACCAGTGATGAGAGCGCTTCCACAAATAAATATCGTTGAAATTTGAATCACTTTATAATGTTTCTTCAATAGAGAATATTTTGAAATAGTAGTACTTCAATGAGGATGTTTTGTGAATATTTCTAAAGTATGCCTGAAGAAAGTTCCTACCTGGCTCATAAGCTACTACGGCTCAAGTCTCCCCTAATGGCTGTTTGAAGGATAAACGTATCTGCGTTAAATCAGCTCTTCCTGTATTTCTTGCAGCCATAGACACTATAACTTTTCTGCTCAAGCTATTCACCTAATGTCTTACGTGTTTTTAGGTTCTTCGTGTGTCATAACTAGCAGGTCCATCCTATTGCAAGTACTGTTTCCTTCTGTTCTCATTCGCCACCAACGATCTACGCGTGATCCACTGTCGTCTCCAATGAGAACCACTGACCAATTGCAAATTTACTTCTATTTAGATAAATTAATGGGAATTTTCATGGCACGTTCCTTGCTTTCGTCTTCGGAGCAAGCACCGCCAGTAGAGCTGGAGCTGCTGGGATGGTCAGTTGAATAGTACAGAAATCAATTAGATTAGATTAGATAGGCTGCAGTAGACGAACCAAGAGGCCCATTCCCAAAGAGACACCAGACTTAGGCCCCGGCCCCCTATGAGCTATCGCCATTATGTCTCTAGGACATAGACAAGGATGATGAGATTTTACAAGATTAACGCATGGGGAGGGGGGCAGCTGTAGTACACCAAGAGTAATGAAGCTTATGACGTCACAAAATTCAAGTATGTTAATCGTAGCTATTTTATATTGTTTCTTTGTCATTTTATTTGGGCCTCAAGAGTGTCGGACATGTCCTACAATCTTCATAGTTGTACAAAAATATGCATCAAAGCATCTACGACCTTTTCTTGCTTTCTGCATTATAAAATTATAATACCATTTAGTTTGTGTTTTCCGTTACAGGCACGCACCCGGTCGGAAAGTGTCTGTAAAATGTGGCCCTAAGTTGTACCGTCGTGTACGGGTTGTTTACATATCCTCGTCTCCTAATCTTAAATAATAGAACTTAATTGGAAAAATTACTAAGTAACATTCGCCAGCTTCAACAACTTACAAAAAATTTACGTAACCACATTCCCCACACCTGAACTGTCTTAGGCCAGCAGCAGACGATAGTCTTATGTCCTGTGTTTTCACTTCACCTCGTTTGAATGCGTTGCTGTGTCTGTGTAAACAACAGTAACGATCACTGCCTCCCGAAACAACATTCTCTAAAATTTAGAAAAGACCCAAGACACTGCACTAGTGACTCTGGCCAAGCCAGAGAATACGACGGAAAATATTTTATAGAAAATTTTGGAAGACCCGCAGTCTTGTTTGCAATGACAGTGCGAAGTCTTCAAACGCGGTGAAGTGAAAACGTAGGACATAAGACTATCGTCTGCTGCCGGCCTAAGACAGTTAAGGGGTGGGGAATGTGGGTAAGTAAATTTTTTGTAAGTTAGTTAACGTGAGTCGGACGCGACAATACTGTTATACTGCCTAACGCGCGCAGCGCATAGTAGGCTAGCTAATTTTTTAATTTTACTGAGCAGTGTATGGCTTTTGCTTATTATGTATAGACTTTGCTTTAATATTACTTCGCCTAATGGAAATTAATTTGTTTCGCTGGTCCTCTATTGTTTTTTTTAATCTTGTTAAAAAGTTCTTCTATCTCGGCCTTTAATCATTCACATCTAAACCAATTTTGTCGCAGCGGTTTGAAATTATAGAGGATTGCAGATCATTGGTAAAAGACGAAAATAAATCGAAAACATTGAGGTATTCACTCATATTGCCTGTTGAATTCATTTGCTGTTTTACAAGCCTTTTACCCAACGTTCTTTCAAAATTTTATCTCTCAGAAAGTTAAAAAAACTTCGTAGATGCTTTGATGCTTACTTTTGTGCATCTATAAAGATTGTGGGACATGTAGGACTAAGCCCAAATGAAATGACGATGGAACAACGTAAAAGAGCTACATATTAACGTACTTAAATTTTGTGACGTCACAAGCCCCATTACCCATGTTGAACTGCAGCTTGGCCTCTCGCCTTGCGTTAACCTTGTAAAGTCTCATCATTCTTGGGTATAGATGACTGAGGAAAAAAAGAAGAAAAAATGGGAGGAGGAGAATCTCAGTCAAAGAGGCGATCATACATGCACGCAAGCAAGCATGATCAATAGCCTCTGCATATGCGGGGCTTAAAGACGTTATCTGTGTAGATGGAGCAGAAGAGAAAAAAAAAAGGTGGACGAAGGTGCCCTTGAAAGCTTTGGCCATTACGAGTTTGCGACTCTTAGAGGAAGAGTTCTTAGCTGTGGAGGATGTCTCTCCCAGTGCTTGTCATGCCCATTTATAAACGCGTTGACTGTCTCAGCACCGATAACGTCGGAAGTCAGTCTATTCTAAATGTTCAGTATGAAATACGGAATGAACTGCTGACTTAAGGTTGTTCTCCGAGCTTTATTTTTGAATTTTTGACTGTTGTTTCGCAGGCGATCATTGACGTCTCTTGCAAAAAGTCCCGTTGTAGGCACGTCGTTTCTATTAGTTGCCCGTGAGTCGTTTCTGTTCGAGAGAGATCAGGCCCGATTCTTTTAGGCGACATTCGTATGTGTTGTCGCTGCAGCTGAGGCGTAAACTTCATTGTCTGCGATGGACTCTTTCAAGGTCTCCTAAAGTACAGGCCTGGGTCTGGGCTTTTGTTTTAGTTCGTGACGTCACGAAGTTGGTCCCTGCGCGTCGCAGAAAACGATCGGTGCTATTAGTTTCAGTTATGGACAAGACATTTTTCAATGGAAAAGTGCTCAGGCGAAGTGTTTGGCAAGGTAAAGCATTTCGAAGAAAATTGCTTCAGTTGTGCCAGCTCTAGCCAAATTAGCTGCCTTAGAATAGCCTGTGCTTCCTAGTCTTGCGGCTTGCCTTAACTAAGCTTAGTTAACCTACTCATGGACTTAGATTATAATGAATAATTGATGAATTTGTTGCCCATGTTTCCCACTCTGAACTGAGGCCACTTCATCTTAAAAGTTTTTGTGAAATTTTACTTTAGGTCCAAAATGGAATTTCGATGTTTTAAAGTGATATATAGGAAACAAGAACCATTTAAACACATTTTACACGAATACTATTTTGATTGCAAATGCTTAGTTTCCGAGATATCTAACTTTGAAGCTCCTATTGTTTTCCTATGGGAGAAAATACCCGACGACCCCACAGGAATCTAAACTGAACTAAACCGACCCAACCTACCTTAACCTAACTGACCCTAACCTAACCTACCCCAAAATAACCTACCCTAACCTAACCTACCTTAACCTAACCTACCCTAACCTAACCTACCCTAACCTTATCTACCCTAACTTAACCTACCCTAGCCTACCCTAACCTACTCTATCCTAACGTAACCTCTTGTGGAGTCGCCGGGTATTTTCTTCCTTAGGAAAACAATGGGAACTTCAAAGTCAAATATCTCGAAACAAAAGCATTTTTTTTAGAGTAAATGGTATTCGAGTAAAATGTGGTTACGTTGGTCCTTTTAGCTATTTAATACCTCAAAATATCAAAATTCTGTTTTGAACCTAAAGTCAAACTTCACTATTTTAGTCAATGGCTCCCAGGAATCTGAATTCAGAATAGCATATATACCTGCCAACTCAACACTCCCAGGGTCACAGTGGGTTCCTGCTCCAGAACCTTAGCCAAACAGAAGCACCAGGAGCCACAGTTGGCTCTTCTTTTTAACTAGTGGACCCGTGCGTGAAAAAATTCACGCAACAATAGACACATAAATTTGCTTAATATAGGCCGGTGCGGAATCATCTCCTTTTTGACTTGCTTCTTCTTCATCACAAGAAATTTGTGATTACATTTTATCATTGAATGTACTCTCCTTACTAAACTACATATAAAGGAAAACGCTACGACGGCCAACTCAAATTAGCGTAAGAGATACGTGCTTTCTATTGGGTAGTACGCTTCAATTCGTCTTCAGCACACTCCTTCCCTCCCTTACATAACATGAAAAAAAAGAAAACTTCATTAGTAAGCGCTGAAACATCACTGAATTTCATTTCCGCTGCGTATCCAGAATACTCAGTGAGATAGCTTCAGCATAACAAAATTTTCGCGTCCAAGAAGCTGGAATGAATAATTACTACGTCTGCTGTACCGGAAAATTTGGTTTCTCTACGCTTCGCTGTTTTCCTACAAAATATGTACATCGTAAACCAAAAGAAAGTATAATTTCGATGTAGAGTTAAGTACCGTAATGAATATCAGGCTCCACGGGAACGGCAAGAGAAGCTGGAAGAGCAAAAACTGCATTCATTGTTATTAACGACTAGTGGACCCGTGCGTGAAGAATTCACGCAATAACCTATACGCAAGGAGCTTCTATAGAGAAGGAGGGAGCCAGTAGCCTAGCCAATTAAAGCTCAGCCAGTTGTCCCATGAACCAGTCGCATGTCAGTAAAGAGTCTCTTATGGCTGCAGCCAGTCACTTAAGCACCAATCGCATATCAGCAACTCGGTTCGTCTGCTGCTCCCTCGTGAAACTCAGTGCTCCCCCGTCTTCTTTACCAATGATCGTGTCAGCCATAAGAGATCTGGTTGACTCGCTGGCAAGTCCGTAACTGGGCCACAAAGCTCCCTCCTTCTCTATTGAAGCTCCTTGCCTATACGTTTACCTAATGCCTCTAGGCCGGTGCGGAATCTCCTCTTCTCTTATTTCCTTCTTAATTTTCTTATTTTCTTCAATGATCCTTTATCGTGCTGGCATCCTTAGGTCTTCTATATAGACAGGCAGAAGTAACATCTTGAGTAAAATACTCCAACAAACTTGAACAAAATAGCAGCGTATATGCAATGTGATCACTCCGTAGCAAAGATACCGTTGATACCGTCTTCCCACCTCAAATATCTGCTTCATTTGAGGTGCTCAAATTTTGACCTATGAAGAGAAAACTGCTTCGTCAGAGGAAAACAGTAAGCTAGAAG
>LQNS02277097.1:13993040-14012370 GCA_001587735.2 Parhyale hawaiensis
CTAGTGCTTATTTCGATTTTACGTTTTGTGACAGTGTTTTTTTCCTGTATTTCTACGTATCCCCTTTCATTTCAGGTTTTTAGATGTCCTGATGATGACACCAGTCGGCTGTCGAAACGTTGACACCAATTTTAAATTCTCTGTAACTAGTGCTATGTTTATACTCTCGAATTGTTTTGAAAAAATTTGATACAGTGGAGAAAAACTATTTTAGAGTGGCAGAGAAGAAATGTAAAATCATAACGAAACTAAATGCTGATGTGTCTTATCCAAAAAGTAATGAACGAATCATCATGAAATTTGCAGAGTTTCTGGAGCTATTGCGAGGCCCGAATGACCAAATCTTGTTGATAAGCGGCTCATAGTCTAGTGTGTTTGACAATAAGTTGCTTTAGTGTTTGTCAGCACATAAATCAAAAAAGTTACTGATGAAACTTTAAAAAAATTACAGGACTCTTTGATATAGCGCGGCACGAATGGCGAAATCTTGGTCTGCTGAGAAAAAAATCAGAGTGGGGGTATGCGCTCTCAGAGGGCTTCTCCAGCTGTGTAAGAGAACGTTGGATCGGAAAGTGGCTTCACGCGATAGTCTCTTGGTGTTGCTACGTAGTACGTAGCGTCTTGTGTCTTACTCTGAGAGTTTATATCTCCGCTAGGCAAATCACCGTCAACGAAAAATCTAAATTGGTTCAGAAGCCAGGTTTTTTAATCATTAGCAAAATTTGGTCATTTGTGCTCTTAACATTTATAACAGTTTGTGCAATTTTCTGTAAGATCCATCAATAACTTTCTGAGTTATGCTCTGACAAACACTAAGACAAATATACAATCAAACTCACAAGCGTATGAACGTTCGTCAACGAAATTTGGTCATTTGTGCCATGTAACATTTCAAATAATTTTTATAAATTTCATGAATAGCCGCTCATAACTTTGAGTTATGTTCCGATAAACACGAGGAAAACTATACAGTATAGGAAAAAACACAAACGGAAGTTCCTATTACCACTAAAATCTGGTCATTTGTGTCCGTCAACATTGCTAATAACTCTTGTAAATTTCATGAAGATCCGCCCATAACGTTTGGAGTTTTGTTACCAAGAAATAGAGGCAAACAAATAAGAGGGAACGGATCTTGACGGATCTTCACTAAAAGGTAGTCATCTGTTTCTCCTAGCATACCTAACAATCTCTATAAATCTTCTAAAGATCCGCCTATAACTTTTTAGTTATCTTGGTGATAGACTAACAAAACTGATATGTTCGACAAAACACATGCTCATTGGCGGAGGTAAATATTAGCCATATGCCGCGTCAGCTAAGGGCACTTCATTAACTTTTTTTTTGTGAATTAGAACAAAGAAATCTGTGTACATGTGTAATGTTTGTACAAACAAAACAAAGCATTTGGACGCTCGGAATGACCCGTGGGGCAACCCAGGCTGTCACACGAACTCTCTTTCAAGTGGGAGCCACTGGAGATTTCGCTGACGCTGTCAACCAAACAATCCCATAGGAATATCCTAGCTGACATTATTGTGACAGCTATTGGGCCGCGAAATTAAATTTTCGAAGCTTGACTTGTCTGGCATTTCATGCAGGTGCCCTGGCTGGCTTCGACCAGGTGATCCAAGTTTCAGCGGTTGGCTCTTAATCAATTAATTGTTAGACTTCCTTGAACTCATTAAAATGTAGATTTCAATCAGCTCAGTAACATCAACAAGATTTATAGTGACGACGTTCCTGTCTTTAGTTCCAGACAAGTCAAGTCATGTAAACTTGGCTTAGATCGACTTTAACGGCGCAATCGAACTTCTTCGTTGTATTCGATGATGAGCAGCTAGCCCACCCGATCACTGAATGGATGAACACACCAAGGCAACAAAGCAGACATTATTATTGGGAAAGACTAAATATATTGAACAAGTCAGGCACAGCTCTCACGCAACAGCGTCACTCCCAGCATGTGTGTTCATGCTGGGTGGTGTTGTGCCTTGTGATCTGGCGCATCGTCGCAGAGTTGGTGGGTCTGTTTTTTTGTATAAAATCTATAACTGCCCCAGTCTTCCACTGTCTGAGTTTTTTCCGGATCCATTTGTTCGGGTGAGGTATACTCGGCGGACTGGTGCTCTTCATGAGTTTGCCTTGGAACCGTTACGATGCCGTAAGGGCCAGTATTCCCGTTCGTTTTTTCCATCGTGTGTGGATGTTTGGAATGGTCTTTATGGCTTTGTCTGTGCTGGTGCGGGTATTGGCAGCCTTAAACGATCTGTACACAGAGCTATTCTGTGATCTCGGATATTTTTTTGTTTCATTCTTTTATTTTCTTCGCCCGCTGTATTGGTCGCGTGAGGGTTTCTTAACCTCATGGAGTTTTTCCGTTCCTACGTCGCCAGTCTGGTGTGATTTAATAATAATAAATAATAATATCACACATTTTGTATAGTGCCGGGGCCACACCATACATCCGCACCTGCAACTTGATGCGAGGATGTGCAGCTCCTGTGTCGCTATTGCCGTCGCTATTTATGCTACCAATTTTATATATGCATTGTAATACGGCAATGCTGTGCACTCATGCGTCCATTCCAGGTAAATGTAACGTCAACTTGACCGCATCTCTTACTGGGAAGATCAAGCACCCTGGTTCATGCTGCAGATAATAGCCACCATGCCTCATAGGAATATATGGCTGCAGTTGACCACGGAGCGGCAAGAGCTATGGCACCATCATCGGGAGGCTTTATGCAATGACCCGTGCCCCTCTAGCATCCTCTCCCTATTCTTGGGAAGGGTAAGCACCCACACGGCATCTGCGCAGAAGTCAATTGCTGAGTCAGCGCATAAAGCTTCACAGATTCTCGCATCTCTGGGTTGGCATTCGAACCTGGGTGTGCGAATGCATAGGTGGCTGCTACAAAAAACACGTAGGCATCAGAAGGTAAGCAATGTTCTCACGCGGGTTTTCTAGCCTCACGCGGGCAATATTGATGTCTTTGACATTGCCTGAAAATAGTGTTGACTGATATTGCAACGGCTTACAAGCGCACGCTTAGTTTACGAAATTTCATGATGAGGCCAAGCGCGAGTTGCTTCAGGTTCCAGTGCCATTGTTGCATTTACCTTTACGCGTACTGCTACTGTGTACTGGACATATTTACTGCTAAACAAGATTTACATAAGGCTTTCCGATTATTCATTGATTTCTTACATCCCCTGATGCAGTCAGCATCGCAAGTCTGTCCGTTGTTGCAAATTTTACGCGACCACTTCAGCAGCTGTGTTCGCGAATTCAGCCTCCTGAAACCGTTTGTTGCACCGGTAGACAACGCTTAGCTTTCTTTATGTACATTTTTATTTGGAAGCGTCGTAACAGTTCTCGTTGATTGACTCCTACCTGGTGAAAAGCCAATGCTGCGCTTCGTTCGTTCTTCACAATCAGTCTTAAAATTGTCCGAGCGATTGCGATTCGAAAAAATTGTTGTCACTCACTGCTTCGATGTGGGTTCTTATTCATTCCAACAGTTATTTGAAAGCATGGGTACAAAGCATTGAACTATACCTTGATACTTAGCTGACACCCCCTAAAGCTTTCAATCCTCTACTCTGCCTCCAGCTAGAGCGCCAGCAGGTAGCGGTAGCGGTACCTTCGTCCCCTTTGCGCACCGCAGCCAGAAAACCCAAGAACGTTAATTCGTATTGAAAATGCATACCCACTATGCCCGAAAGGAGCGAGCGGCTGCACCCAACTACAGATTGTCAAAGCTCTGACGTTAATGACGCAAGACTCAAATGACAGCTTTAGCCACTAACCATCTCTATTGTTAGTTAGATCAGTGTGAGACCAGATCAGTTAGTTAAATCAGAAGCGCTGACGCCGCTCCAAGCATTGCAAGACCCCAACGTGTGGCTGAGAAGTGAACAACTAACCTAAAGCCAGCGAGAGCAACGCTGGAACCACTTTATTAATTCTGCCACGTAATGGCTTACGGTTGCCTTATTTGTCCCACCAAGTCGGGGCGACTCCGAAGAGCTGTTGAACTCACTGAATTGTTAAGAGTGCTATCTCAAATTTACCTGAGTATTTATCTATTTCTTTTTGCCGAACAGCGTCTTCCCCCCGCACGGCAAACCCGCTGGAGAGTAGTTCTATAGCAGTTACTGTATAACCAGTTCCTTTAAGAAGACAAGTCTTCCAGTGCAAGTAGCACTGTTGTAGTAAACTGTTGACCAATTGTTCTCACACCTTCTTTTTTAGATCAAGTTGGAACTTTCACGAAGCATTCCTTTTGGGAATCACTACAACACCAAATAATAAGAGCTCTCGAAAGTGTCCGCTAACCAAAGTTATGAGGCGAATTGCATGACCATCTACAAGCTCTTGCAAGCTGGCAAGAGGGTCGTCGACATCGTGAGGGACTCCCAGGTGTCCAAGTTGACAGTCATGAAGGTCAAAAGCTTAATCAACGCTGACCATAGTCTTGATACTAAGTCAAGAAGTGGAAGTCCGAGGTCAGTGAAGACGATGGCCGACATCAAGAAGGCCCGAAATTTGATCAACAAGAACCCGAAGACCACGATCCCGAAGGTGTTCTCAAGCATATTTTAAAATTTGAGAGAGCTTTGGACTTAAACATCAAATTAATTCTTTAAATTATCTACTTTTTGTATAAGATTCCTGTAGAGTGTTGCTTAATAGTCAGAGTTTTTGTATTTTTATATCTATGAAATTTGAAATTTATACCGTGTATACAGGTCGCAGTGTTATAGCTCGGCAGTATTCGTATATTCTTGCCCTGATGAAGGCACTAACTTGACCAGTGTCGAAAGCTTGTCCCAATACAATAAGTCTGGAAAAGGCTGCTAATATCTAACATTTAGTTAATGTAGAAGATTCGAAACTTAACATCATACGCCAGAAATGTAAATACCCTCGTGTAGTAGTACAAAATTTTACTAGCTCATCAGGGACGCAATGTCTATATCGCGAAGAACTATTCTTGTAGTTTAACACAGGCTCGTGCGCCACTAGGGCGCAAAGTACGTCTCCTTTCAAATGATTTTTGTCTCAGCTTTCGTGCCGGGAGGTCTCAGATTCTAAGTGGTCAGTGCGCTACTGACAGGAAAAACGCGCAAGTTGTGCATCTCCAACCCCCGAGCACGGCTGAACGCTTTCGCTCAGCTACGAAGCACAGGGGAAGGAAACGAAATACAAGAAGTCTAGAGCGAATACTAGGTCGGCCACTTCGATCAGCGGCCTACATCCCGAAACAGAAGGGGAAGTATTGAGAGCCTCCCTAACTTTATAAAACTAAACTCGTCAGCAGGAACTGCGGCAAGCTGTAACATCTCCTGCGGAGGAGGCACCAGGGACTCTTAAGGTTGTGAGGCCCAAATATATTGTGGCAGGGGAAGGGCCCGCTATACCTTCGTGATATCACTGCTAATCTAATACAGTGAATTTTCACAAGTAACTCCCGTGAATCAATTTTAGCCTTTTCTCAAACGACTGTTTTCACTAAACTATAGTCATTTCATGCCGCAATCTTCGTTATTCAGAAAAATCTAGCGTTTCCTGTAATGAAAGAAGTGACAGTAGGAGATGACTAAATCATAATTAAACTATCTAAATTAAAAACCTATTATAATTCAATGAAATATGCAGTTTTGCTCTAATAACTTTAAATTAGTTCTCAATCCGTATCATCAATGCCATAACAGCAATAAAACTTTGTTATAGCAGCTTCAAACTTCCTGGGCCAGTCAGAGGTCCGTGCGTGAACCAACAGGGTATCCGTAGGTTCACATTCACCCCCATTGGAGACACTGCCCTAGATAGAATGACGATGGTTGCTGGGTGGGGTCGGCCAGTGCAGCACACAGAGTGCAAAGTGTCGATCAACATCACGCAATTATTTATCGTTGCAGACCAAACCGTTAGTGCTTACAGATACTTACAAGACTGATGCAGACCGCAGTGAACTAGGTTTTTCATTTTACGACTCTAGTTTCCGAGAAGTGCGAGCTAGGTCTCGCAGTGTCGAAAGTCTGCTGCTACTTTATTTGGTACTTGTGTCAATTTCTTTAGATTAGAGTCCTATTCTAGTTCTTTGGACACCGCTACATAATAACACAGTGGAATACAAAACTTTTCTATGCACTCGGCTTACACTCGGCACTCAGAGCCATATGCACAGCTACACACACTCGCCTGTACACACCTAAACGCCTTCACAAACCGTGTACACGAGAAGACATCACTCACCATGTACACCACAACACTACGGAAAGACACACATACTCACCATGTACACCACAACACTACGCAAAGACACACATACTCACCATGTATACCACAACACTACACAAAGACACACATACTCACCATGTATACCACAACACTACACAAAGACACACATACTCACCAAGTACACCACAACACTACACAAAGACACACATACTCACCATGTACACCACAACACTACACAAAGACACACATACTCACCATGTATACCACAACACTACACAAAGACACACATACTCACCAAGTACACCACAATACTACACAAAGACACACATACTCACCATGTACACCACAACACACCACACAATAAAGCTAAGCCTCGCACCATAATAGCCGCCCGCAGTAATGTATTCAAAGCTGAACAAATGGCGGCACTTGCTGAGGTGCTTCTCGTCCCCCTCCTCCTCCCCCCCCACTCCTCTTCCTCATCCTCCTTCTTCTCCACCATCACCTCCATGCATTCTCTGCTGCCACTACCTTCTATCCGCTTTCACCTAATTCCTGCACATCCTCCTTTCCTCTTTCCACTCTTTCTTTCCTCCATTTCTTCCTTCACCTCCTCTATCTCTCCCTCATCTTGTCCACTACTCTTACCATCTCCCACTGCATTCTCCATCTATTACGCCACCTTCACCAGTCGTTTTCCTATCTCTTTTCTACCTCCGACTGCACATCCACTTTCTTCTTTTCAATCTTGTCCTTTACCTCCCCCCACCCTCACTCTCTCTTCGATATGCGTCACTTCCTTCACTCTTTAATGCGCCTCCACTTTGACTCTGTCAAATTATTTTCCCTACTCTCCACATTTCATATACCTCATATTTATTCTCCAACAATGTACGAGTACTTCCCTTTTCTCTCATTTTTCCCTCCCACTCTTTCATTTAAACTTCTTTTACTCTTCCGCATACAATTCTTCTACCTCCTTCACTAATACCTCTCCCACATGCAGTAATACCACCTATGTTTTCTCCATATGAAACACGTCAACTTCCTCTCCTTGTGTGATTTCCACATCCTTCACTTACATATCTTTGACATTTAAGCCATGCATCTTTTTAACTTTTTTCTTTTCCTCTACCTGCGCCAATTCCCCTTCCTTCAACTCACCCTCCTCTATGGCTTTCAGCTCCTCTTCCATCAGCTCCTTCAATTACGCTTCTGAAAATTTCCTCACCATTGTTTTTTCATTCGCTTCATTTGAGGTGTTTCACATTTTTCACTTATGAGCTTTCTAATTCCTCTATCGCTACTCCTTCCTTTTACATCTCTTTCACATATACTCGCTTACACCTCGAAACTACCTTCTCTAGCTCCTGTATCTCGCGCGCTGCAGGCCATCCACCTCTTTGCTGATATTTCTGTTTCCTCCATCAATCACACCCACTATTACTCTTTCATCTTTTATCAGCCATCCTTTTTCATCTCCTTGTATACATTCTTATGAATCTCTTGTTATCCATTTTGTTTCATCTTCCATCTATATTATAATTCTGCTTGAGGCTCCATCCGTACGTGTGTCTGCACGTTACGCTTTATAGTATAAAGTAAGGGGAATCAAACTTGTAAGATGCTCTGATTTTCGATGGAACGAAGTTCAACCATAACTGTCTTCTTTAGCGCTTCTTGAAAAAATTTCAGTAACCTACAAAGCAAAAACATGAAGACCCTCTCAGTCATAACTTATCTATCGCTTTTGACTTCTTTCACAATAACTACATATAATTGCTCGCCTTGCTTGTGGCGCTTGACTTTCTTAATAAGGCCAGTCAGATATGAAGACAGGTTACGTTGCAGGAGAATAGGAGAAGGAGTCAAGTTCTAATTTTAACCGCCACTTCTAGGCAGATCCTAGGTAGAAAATTCATTGCCTGACTTGGGATATTTTCAACCTTTCTATGCATGATGCGGTTCCGAAGGCATCATAATTGAAGAGTCTTCTTTTCTGTTGAAATTGCAAAGGTTCCTTCATCATTCGGTAGGGGTAAATAGGATGATGCGGATTTGAGGTATCACTGAAGAACATTGCTGCTGTTCTGTGGAATTTGAAGAGATTTCAGTTGCATCCATAGCAGCGTCGATCACCTGATGGGTACGGAGAAACGTTCCCACGTTTCGCTAGACGGGATTCGTCGAAGACAATATCTCTCATAGAGTTTTTGTTCCTGTCAGGCATAAGCTATGTCGTATATTGTTAGATGAATTTCTTCTTAGATGTTCGACTGGGTCTTGGATAGAGTTTTTGTTCCTCTCTGACGTAATTCATTTCACTTAGCCATGCTTTTTTTAACTGAATCTTTTAGAAGTAGTTGAAACTTCACGCTGAGATGACGCCTTTTTATACTGAACCTACCTTGCTGCCAAATTTCGATGCTTGAAGTTCAACTGGAGATGGGTATCCAGTATGCGGAATCACCCAGAGCATTTCCGGTGGATTCTTTTGACTGTACTATATTTTCTTAGTGCTGCTCAACGTTTGTTCAGTTCCAAGCTGATATTTGCGCCTTATCTTGCAGGGGGATATTTTGCGCTCGTAAAACTCACGGCTGTACAAATTGCGTTTCATCAATGGAAGATCACTCCTGCAAGGATGAGACCTATCTTACAGCAAAATCTATACTAGGAACCGGAACAATAAAATGCTTAATCACAAAGTTACTGCCGCCATTTTTGACTGCGGGGCCCTCTGACTGGCGTTATATACGGGATGCGTTAGGTTAGAAGAGCTGCGCGTGGTCAAGCTAAAATGAGTTATAATAGCGTAGCTTAGGATTGCTATAATTTACAAAGTGAGAATGTTAACTAATCGTAGAATTCTCAAGGGTCACAAATGGGTTACGTTAGCGTAGACAATATAATTATTATGTTTGGGTAGACAGACATTATTCAGTTGGAAAGAATTCGCCATTTGGCAGTGGCGAGCGTTATTTTAGAAAGGGTGTGTTACGTTAGACTATCTGCCTTAGGTTAAGCTCGGGTAAATAGCAATAGCGTACCGTGCGCTTGGCGTGGTCTTGTTCATTTTGGCAGACATAGACTTTATTCAACCGTGGAATTTGCACGGATCGCGCTACTTATCTATCCTATTTCATCTCTTCTGCTGGTTTTTATTCTGTGATCTTACTTCAGGTCTCCTAACACTTTACGAAACTGCAGAATTTTCAACGCAAAATGTAACACATGAGAGTGTCTTCTACACTTAACTGCAGCTCTATGCAGTTTACTCACACGGCTGTCTGTGACAAATTTCCCGGTCGGAACTGAATTGATATTAATCAGCAAAGAATATAGTGTCAAAATGGTGCTAATGAGTTGTATTAAAACATGTCGGTAGACGATGTATCGTATCTGCAACTCACTTTCGAGCTACGAGTATGCACGTCAGGTGAACTTTCAATTCCATTCTCTATCAATACAATGCACTGAAATAGACGAGTCGTGATTAATTAATAACAACTGGGGCAAACTAATCATTGAATTTTCAAAAGTAACATAAGTAAATCAGCTTCCACCAATGCTGAATATTCTGAATAAACGTAGGAGGGGGAAATTTTTCCTTAGAATTACGTAAGTCATCAGTTTTTCACGTGCAGCAAAAACATTCCTAAAGCGGCATTTCTATCAGTAGCTTGAATATTAGGCTTAACTATGTTGATCTAAATATTACGCTAATAATTTTAGGATATATGCCTAAGTAAATGCTTACAGCATAAATACTAATCGAATGAAACAAAAGGCTAAGTGGAAAAATATTTCTTTAAGCTTATTTGGTTGGAAATTAACAATCGATTGGGAGCGTCAGACAACTAATTCGTGGCCACTCTTCTGTGTCGGTGCAGCTTCAGCTGCGTATGCTGCGCAGCACAACGTCAGACGACAGAAGTATGGTATGACTCAGGCCAAGCCCTCTGATGCCGGGGACACAATTAGCATGCGCAGGCTACAGACTTGAAATATGTATCGAAACGACGCATGAGCTACACATCCTCGCACCAAGTTGTGCGTGTGAATATATAGTGTGGTTCTGGTATAACACGAACTTGACTGAACGCTGAACAGACACTGCGGACACACACGAGGCCGTCGCCTACAGACAACTTCACTTTCGATTATCTTGTGCGAACGTAGAATGAAGCGCATCCTGAAGTGGTGACAACGAAGGTAATTTCTGCAATAGTTGATTGCGATATCTATGGTATGAAATAAGTACTGAAAAAGCACTCTTTTCTATATTTCCTTTTGGTTCGCTTTTCTACGTCAGTTAGTTTTTGGGTAAAGGACTGTTCACACGATGACATTTCGCACGTGTTGCTACAGCTAATACTCCCAACGAGTAGCCGCGCCCGTTTATACAACAAAACAGTGCACAAATTACTTGCTTCTAATTCACTAACAGTATCAAGAGATGCCGAAACTTTACTCATTGTAATTGCTGTGCCAACGCTATGATGGCTAGTCTTTTAACAAATCTTTTCATAGAAATGCAACTATTTGGTATTTGTTCAAAAGTATACAGATTGTCTCAAAGTCAGATCAAGAAAATGCGCGCTGAGTCTCCAGCTCAGGATAGAAAAATCTGATAACGCCTTACTCAAGGTGATCTGTAACGGGCCTGGTTACAAACTATCTAACATGTATAGCCGATGGCAGCGCATACTCTTTCCGAGCAGGGGCCAAACAATGGGCCGCAATGCAGTGTAGTTAATAATGATAGCATTGTTATTTCTCGTGTAACACAACAAAACATTCAGCTCATTAGCTGAGAGAGCTCGTTCTCCTGACTGCCTTTAGAAGTGATTATTCTTGACCACCACTTTCTTGGTTCTCCTGTTGAATAATATGAAACATGAAACTTGCAGCTACAGTATTGTCCTAGTAGCATTTTCACTATAGATCTCCCAATAGGCACCTCTCTCGACACCGTTTTATTTTAAGCTGTTTTTCACATCATTCGTATAGCTACATGTCTTCTACCTCCTTCACTAATACATCTCCCGCATCTAGTTATACTTCTTCGCTTAATATATCTCCCGAATCTAGTTATACCTCTTCGCTTGCTTGGTTGATGTCTCTGTGCTGATTTGTAGCCTTGAACAGAAGAAAACACGTCTGCTGAGCGGCAAGAGGGACTAAACAATTTTTAAAATCTAATCTTAAAGAGGTCTGAAGTTCATTTAAGCTAAAGATTGCACTTCATTCCCTCAGTAAACTTTTTCTTTGAGTACATAGCGATCAAATTGAGCAGCAGATCAACAAAGGAAAAGGTCAAAGTATTCTTAGGAACAGAACTGCGATGAGTAGAGAAGGATGCGGAAGGTTTCGGTGAAAGAGCTATTTTTTTTACCGTCATTTAATGACGGGGCTGGCCACTACATAGAAGAATAACAATTAAAGCCTTTAGAGGTTCTTTGTGATGCTAAATAAAAATCAAATTTTTGACCCTGTGGGTTCAGCGTGCGTACAATTTAGCCAAATTTCAAGGCTAAAATATCTTTCAAATCTTTGATGAAGTTCAGAAATATCATTAACAATTTGATGGTCATTTCCAATAGCACGTTGATAAACTTTGAGAATTCAATATTCAGCAAAAATGATTAATGTATTTAAATATTTGGCATTCCCTTACACCTAAACTTCCGCTCCGCTTACATTTTACTGAACCTTCTTTGAACTGAAACTGCAAGCGCTGAAGTAACACGGAGAAGGAAAGATGTAGCGCAAAACGATATTACGGTTGAGCCACAAACTTACACTGCTTCGTGTCGTGACTACGCGTACGTCAGGCGTCGTCGCGGCCTCCATTTTTTAGGTGACCTGGCTTCTGTTCTCAAAGAGGTGGTAGTCTTCTTTATTGCGGGGTTCGAGGTCAACGAGGTGTTCGGCACCCGTCCCCCCCCATCATCTTCCCGTACGAGCCAATACACAGTGCCTTGACCCTCCCGCACTGCATTTTTGCAGCTATTGTATGGCTTTTGGCTCCTACAAGCAATCAGTTTCCCACCTATATGTGTGCAACTCGCTTTATACGGCCTTCCCTTCCGTGCATTTCTGGGAGGGCTCCTGCTGCGTCTTCGTATTTCTTTCCTCTCACCCTTCCTTTGTCTATCTCCCTTCACTACCTTATTCCCCTCCGCAGTTAGACTCTGAGACAACAACAATAACAATTACGACTGAGACTTCAGAGTTATATTGCCAGAACTTTCTAGTAATTAGTTCTGAAATTGGTTTGCAACTGTTAGCGACTGGGAATGGTCTCAATGCAGTTCATGGCTGAAATAACAAAAGATTGTGTAGTTACGTGACTCTCATGTCAAGTGACAAGCATTAAGAGTGACGTCAGTTGTTTCAGCCAATCAGCGGAATCAATTTTCAGGACGTGGGTACTAGCAGAGTAAAAATCATCCGCTGAATGGCTGATATAACCGGTGATGTCAAATGTGATGCTTACCTCGTGATCAAAGAGTCGTGCGATTAAAGAGACTTCTGCAGGTTCAGTCTCCCATGCAGACATTAATCTTAGTTGTTCTCTGGAAGCAGAAACTCCGTCGAAACCGCAATGCTGGCAGCACAAGAGCGCTACAGACACAAACAGTGCAGGGGTGGCACTGCTAATGCTCTGATGTAATTTTTATGACAGGACATACTTGTAAAATACAGCTCACACTGGTCTAAAACAGTATATATATATATTTTGTTGCTCCGGATTCGTGATATCCTGCCTTAAACCTCAATCAAAGCGGTAATGTTTCTGTCCGAGTTTGACTGTTTCCTTGCCTGTCTGTCACTAACATAACTCAAAAAGTTATGGATGGATCACCATGATATTTACAAGGATTGTTAGGTATGTAGGAGCAACAAATGATTAACTTTTAGTGAAGATCCAGTCGTTCATTTGTTAGCCCATCTACTAGCTTTTTTTTTATTAATAGGTATCAAAAATTTACAGCCAGTTCTTCATGAAATTAGCACAAATTGTCCGGATTGTTACGAAGCACAAATACCCAAATTCTGGAGTTGATCTGCATGTCCGTTTATATATTTGTCTCAATGTTTGTTTTTAAGCTTGTCTCTCATATAACCCAAAAATTTAAGAACGGGATTTCACGAAATTTGCAGGAGCTGCTAGGAATGTTAGGAGTTACAATGAACCAATGTTTAGGGCGATCTGTTGGCCCATTTGTTTGTGAATATGTTTTTCTTAATGTTTACAAGAACAAAGCTGAATAATGGTTGGGGACGGATCTTCAATGACAATACAAGAATTGTTAGGAATGTTAGGAGGCACTAATGACCAAATATGGTGATGATAAAAAAGAAAACCTGGACTTAAGACAAATTCTAATTTTTCATTCGTGCGTTACTTAGTGGAGGTATGGGCTTTCAGAGTGCTTCTATAATTACCTCCGCGAAGGAGGTTATATTTTTGTCGTATTTACCTGTTTGTCCGGCAGTTTGTCTGACTGTTTGGTTGTTTGTTTGTCTGTTACCAAGATGACTCAAAAAGTTTTGGGCGGATGTTCACAAAATTTACATAGATTGTTAGGTATGATAGGAGTAACAGATGATTAATTTTTGATGAAGATCTCTTCCGTCGTTTCTTTATTTGCCTCTTGTTTTTATCCCATAACTCGAAAAATTGTGGACGAATTTTTATGAAATTCACATTAGTTGTAAGGTATATTATGAACAGTAATTGACAATTTTAAGCGATGATCTGTTTGTTCGTATATTGTCTCTATGTTTGATATGATGCTTGTTAGCATAATACCTAAAAAAAATATGAACGGATCGTTATGAAATTTGCAGGAATTATTAGTAACGATGAAAGACATTAATGATTAAATTTTAGTAATGATCAGTAGTTTGTTTGTGTGTTTCACTGACGTTTTTAAAGGCACAACTTCAAAAATAATTACAGAAGTTGTCATTATTGTCAAGAGGCACAAATGATGAGATTTGGTGGTTGATAGAAATGAAATAATAATTTCATATCTAATTTGAATGTTTCGTAACCGTGCCCTTCCTTGGCGGAGGTATGCGCTCTCAGAGCGCTTTAGTTCACCAATGGACGCTAATTTCAGGCTTATAGCGGAAACTTAGCTGGCACGTCAGGTTTTTGGAACTTAATACTTGATATTTCTGTAGGAATAGCATTATAAAATTATGGCACTTCTGTAAATGATCCTCACGAGCCTTCTGTAGCGTATCACTGATTCAGTACAAGGAACAGCACGTGACTACCTGAAAATGCTACTTGATAGACCAATGTGGACTTTAGATTTTATCTGACAAAGATAAACTTGAGGAAATACAGTTGAAAAAATTTCAACCGGGAAATGCTTGTTACCAGGGTATAGTGTTCTCCAGCTACTGAGCTTTTCAATTATAGCCGATTCACAACTTCGACGAGTCTTCACTATATAATATTATACGGAAAATATACAGCAAATTTCCTGGAAAATACTGTGGAAATAATAATGTGATAATCTTCACATATTATGAAATATAAGGCTTTGCATTGGCCTACTGTGTAAAAATTCATAAAAATATATAAAAAACGAAAAAAACGTGTTTCTGGTCTCATAAATCTGTAAATTTAATTTTTCAATCAAAAATCGCGAACCACATGTCAGTAGTTACTACTTATAGCAGTTTTCATGACAATTTTCAAATGAATCGGATGAAAAATAAATGTCTCATGACTTGCACCAATAGAAAAACTTAGTTTTTTAGTACGGCCATTCAAAGTTTGGGTGTCATTATTACTGTAATGGTAACGTTTTGCTTCAATCCTATGCCCCGACTAGCAGAGTTGAGAAAATGATTTGTTTTCACTTTTCCGTGATTTGTAAAGGGTTATAGAATGGAAGAATGGAATAAAAAAATGCAATTTTTGACCATTTTACAGGTCAGAGCCTCCTTGTGATTAACTGAGTATTGGAAGAGTTGTTCATAGTACAGGGAGGGCTTACAGATGTTCAACTACACGTTAAATAATTAAACGAAAATAGCATCCGTATTTCGGGGAAGTTCAATTATTGCTGGCCGGTCATGAAATCTGTGATACGCGATAAACGAGAAACTGCTGACTCATGAAATCTACGGAATGTTGTTTTCGAGATTCAAGAATACTAAGATGTTGCTAAGATGTTACTTTTTCTTCAAACGGCATCTTGTACACTGCAGAGCTTACACGAGAACACGCTCAAGCCGTCATCATGGGGAACAGTTCCGTCAAGATAAGCTCATCTCATTAGCTTAAATTTGTCTCTACCTAAAGCTGTAGCGTAGTGGAGCGAGTCTCCGGGGTTAATTCTAAATCGATTACCCTTTATACGGCAGGAAGCTCCATCCTGCGGAAAGCAGGACTGGGATTGGGGCTGTTTTAAATATAGAAATCTAAGCTCAATGTTAACGTAACAAACAAGTTAAAGCAAATGAGATGCGCTTTTCTAGATGGACTTGCACCATCCGATGACTCTCCTTGTTTACTTGTGAGACGTTACAAAACGAAATGTTGAAGAAAAATTCAAAATGATTCTGAAACTACAGTGTGACCCACGGTAATAATCCAACAATTTTTTATTGTTTTTCTTTTAAAATCTTCTATCTGACGAGAATTATGTTTTCATTTGGCAACACTGAGTGCTTAACTCATCTGGCAATATTTGTTTACATTCTGAAGAGGTTGGTTGCAGAACATTCCTTTGTTTAACAGATATACTGTGAGCCACGCTATTAGTCCAGTTAAATAATATTCAAAATGGGACGTGTTAAAGATCTAACAGACGAAGAGAAACAAACCATTATCAAAGAAACGGCCAAAGAAACGGTCAAGAAGACCTCATGTGCGTCTATTGCCAGGATTTTAGGCCGCCATGTTACAACAATTCAACGTTTTTGAGGGATCCTCAGGATTTTAGGGCAAGCTCCACCATCGTTTTCGCCGTCATCAAGGCCGTGGTAGTGTTAAATTGTGGGCTGGGATTATGGATCATGATGAAGTTGTAGGTCCAACAATGGTCCGTGAAGGAGTTAAAATCAATTCTGCTAATTATTGCGTCTTGTTCCTTGGCTTGACGACCAGATATTGGATCTTCTCAAAGAGCTGGTTTTCATGCAAGGCAATGCACCCTCGCATTCAGCCAGAGCTACAAATGAATACCCTGATTCTTTGGGGTTCAAAAACCAGAATTTGATAATGTCGCGACCCGATTCTCCAGATTTGAACCTAATTGAAAATATGTGGTCTATCATCAAGCGCAAAATTTATGCAGAGGGTAAGCAGTTTTCTTCAAAAGCAGAATTGTATGAGGCCATACAAGTCGCTGCAAGCTCCATCGATGGTACTACTATTAAGTAATTGACTTATTTCGTTAATGACCGCATTTTTGAGGTTATAAAACGTAATGGCTGTTACATTAATAAATGAGCTTACTGTTTCTTGTTTATTTTGCCTTGTTTGCTGTTGCAATATGTTCTAAGTATTTTTGAAGTATTATTTACTGATTAATAACTAAACTTATACTTAATTTGTCTTTTACTTATCATATTTAGCTAATATTGATACCTGAGTCTAATAACGTGGTTGGTGGATTAGATAAAAGTAACTTTATAAATGTTATCAAGCAAACAATTTCTCAAATAATAGGATTATGAACATTTTACATAATTACTCTGCGACGTACAATAGAAATATCAAGTTATGTTAACAGGAAATAATAGTTTTAAAGAAAAATCAAATTGGATTAATACTGTGGGTCGCACTTCATGATTTCCTTTCCATCAGTACCAGAATTTGATCATTTGTGCTTTTTGATAGTAATAGTAGTTTTTGTAATTTTCTTGAGGGTCCGTTGATAACTTTTTGAGTTATGTTGCTGACAAGCATCAGTCAAACACACAAACAGACCAACCGATCATTACCAAAATTCAATCATTTCTGTCTTTTAATGTCTTTACAATTCCTGTAAATTTGATAAAGATCGGTTTATAACTTTTTCGGCTTGTTTAGCAATGAAGTTAAAATCAAACACAGCCTAAGAGGTTATGACAAAAATTTAGTCATTCACTCTTCGGAAATACCTATCAGCTCATTTAAATTTTATGGAAACCCGTCCATACCTTTTTGAGTTATGGAACTAAAAAAAGGCGGACAAACAAACAGCTGAACGGACATTCATCAAAAGTTAATCATCTGTGACTCCCAACATGCCAAACAATCCCTGTAAACTTCATAAAGATCCGATTCTGCATTTTTGAGTTTTACAGATAAACAGACAGATAAAGAGACAAATTAGACAAAAAATATAACCTCCTTGGCGGAGGTAATAAGCACGTAAATGAACAAGCAAGTAAATGAACTTAAAACGGCTTTAGTATAATATAGATAGATTGATTGTAGAACTTTTACAAAAGATGTCAGAAAAAAAAACTCATTTTAGCCTATATCTGAGAGAGTAGACGAATGGTTGTGTAAGTCAAGGATATATTAAACTCAGATCCTAACGTAACGTAAATTTCAGAGGTTCCTGTTTACGTGCATGTAGCCCAGGGCACACCGCCCCAACTATTGCAGTTCTGGCGATGCCCAAGTAAGTTATTCTCTAGCAGCCCGCACTGTCATCGCCCTACGAAATTTTAAATAATATTTTGTACTCACGACTTTCTGCGCCTCTGTAACCGCAAATTGACACGGGTCTTTGTGGGCGCGTTTTGGCTGGCCTTTGGCAGTGGCCAGCCGTAGCAGCGATGTATTACGCACTTCTGCAGCCGCGGTCACTTCATTGCGTTGCTGCATTGGTGTTGTCTAGTCGCTGAAGTGTAGGAGCAGAGTCGCCTATCCTATGTTAGGAGGAGCAGTGTTCCCCAGGACTGATCCTGTAGGTTACATTAGCCGTTAGCTAGGACTTCATGGCGTCTGTCTTTCGTGCCCACTTAGCCTGATTTCATACGATTTCTGGTATTGCCTCTGTTTGTTCTTCTTCTCCTTTCCCGATTTGCTTTTCCCATACGCATTGTTCCTGAATGCCTTCTACTGTACGTGGCTATTGACAACCATATGTCCTTTCCTTCTCTTAGAAAAGTGAAGTACTTATTTAGGGAGGCTTAAACTTTCTTCTCCTACTACTGTAAGAGCTGAAGCTTATAAATCAGATGAAATAATCTGGTTTTGTAGGCTATTTATTCTTGATATATCAGCATTTTTGCTTATATGCCTGATATTTTGACTTATAGTTATTTTCATCCTGCAAAATTACCAATAGAAATTGTAACTAACGACATTATATGATAATCAGACCCTATACGATGCTGTGATGAAATAACGTACCTAGTGACCTCGTAGCAATTTAACTCTCCATATCAGTACAAATGCTCGCCCCTTGAGCGCTGCCACACCCGGTGATAGCCAAGTTCGGGGCCCTGTTGGTCCGCCCCACGCTCGGCGCCCTCAGCTGATATTATGATCATAAATACGAATAACACTGATATAAATGTGAACCAATGGCAATGAAACCAACTAGCAGGACCCTTGGAAGTAACACGGTTAATTAACGTTTTCATTTACCTTAGCTTGACGTGAGCCAGCGTTTCTAATTCAACTTACTTTATCTGAACCAAAGTCTAGCGTTTAGAAATGTCTACCGTCACACAGTCCGTCTACCTTAAAACTCATGTAAACTCTTTTAGTGTTCTGATCTTACATTGAAATACGCATTTGTTCCGTTTGTGAAGGCTTTTGATGCTCACATTCGAGGTGGAGGTTTTCTAATCCACCTAAGTTCAAGATCTGGATTCGATACCGCGCCTAGATGTGGGGGTTTCTAATGGACAGATCACTTCTTCGACGTTTATTGGTACGAATTAGAAGAAACAATATGTCGCAAAAAGGTTGGAATCTGAGAGCTTATTTGAAGTAAAGTAATTTTAATTATAAAATTCAATGTAACGTTCAAAAAGCCAATCCTCATGCCTGCCTGACGGCAACACTCAAAGCTCCGAAAACGATGAGGCAATACACGTGGC
>LQNS02277097.1:14085477-14097569 GCA_001587735.2 Parhyale hawaiensis
ATAGATAGATAGATAGATAGATAGATAGATAGATAGATAGATAGATAGATAGATAGATAGATAGATAGATAGATAGATAGATAGATAGATAGATAGATAGATAGATAGATAGATATACAGATAGATATACAGTACACTGTTCAGAAGTTACTTGACTCCTCCTCGCATTCTCCAGTGCTTATCAGGAGCATACAGGAAGACACTCACTTCAGAGTAGCAATAATGCTGATGACTGTGACTCACATGAGACGATACCGTCCTCTTCAGCAACAATGAGAACAATTAGGACCTCTTCGACCTTGCCAGTCCTGGAATGTTGCTCAACAAACAGCGATGGAAAGAACAGGATGCTGGGAGCTCGCGGTGGCCTGTAATTAGTCTGGCACTCACGCTTGCTCTCACGTAGACGTGCGTATCCTCGAGTATATTGTACTCTTTGCTGAACGCCACCTGCCGCTTGTGCCAGTTTGTGTACTCGTATAAATTTACAGGCTTGTTTAAAAATAACAGTTTATGCACACCTGCGCTGTTCACCATAGGAACCTGCAGATACTGCTAGTTGAGCACGTGCGGCCACTTCCCGCCCTGTCATAATGAGGTATAAGAAAGTACTGAAGAGCTGCGGCCTCCAGCCTCTCATTAGCCGTGCAGTTGGGCCAGAGATGCCCGCCATAGTATACACTGCCGATCCCGCTAATAGCCTTACATGTTTTCCAAATGTATTTCCCGAATTCTTAAATTAATTTTGAAAACACTTGTTTAGCTTGGCTATCATGATATAGCAACATCGCGGTGTTGTCTGCGTTTCAATCTGACACGTCGCGGCTCACTTCCAGAAGGTTCTTACTGTTTTGCAGCAGACCACGCTAATGCTAATAGCTGTTAACCTATCGGGTTACAATTCTTTAAGAAATCGCGATGAGAGCATCTCCACATAATACTGCAGCTAAATTAGGCCCCATCTCGAAACTTTAAAAAGGTATTTGAAAAATCCGTCTTCTCGGAAGCAATGATCAAATCATGGCGTTTTATGAAGTGTCACAGCGCGATTTGCGCAAAGTTAACAGAATTTTACGATAGAAGCCCGAGCAAACATCACACAGAATTTGCAAGGAGGCAGGACTCCCTGATATTCCATTAGCAACATGAAATCGATTGTTAAGGAGCATGGCCCGTAACAAACCTTCTGGAACAAGACCTCCTTTGACATCCAGACACAAGAGTTTACGGGTAGAATGGGCTAGAACGTACATGAAACTCGATATGCGGCATGATATTTTCAGTGATGAAACTCGTGCAGCCCGTGACGGCCCGGACGGTTGGGCTTTAATATTGGTACTAGGAGAGGACCAACGCCATCAACGAGTCCCAATCCTGCTGGGAGGTGGTGGTGTCATGATATGGGCAGTGATAATAGGTAAGAAGATGAGTGACCCCATTTAAGTTCCTGAAAGAGTGAAAATAACTTCTGCCACGTATTGTGAGATGCAGGAGTCTGTGCTTTTTTCTTGGTTGAAAGATCTTCCACAGTCTCTTTGTCGCCAGCTCGTGTTCATGAAAGATAATGCACCATCGCACTCTGTAAGGTTGTCTAAGGCATACCTGACTTCAATGAGGTTCCGAGACGCACTCTCGTCGTTCGCAACAATTTTGCGTCCAATTAAACTTTCCTTCGAGCGTCACTACTAAGATTAACATCAACTACCTAGCCTAACCTAACCTAACCTAGCCTAACCTAGCCTAACAAATTTTCCCCAAGGATGCTAGTTTAGCCTACGACTGATTTGTATTGAGTACATCCCCATACGTCACAAAAAAATAAAACATTGTATACATCGAAATGCAAGGTTCAGCGAAATTCGTTTGGACTATCAGCATTTTGCGCTTCCAGGAGAAAAATACCCATACAGTCCAATATACAGGTCAAGGAGCAATATGGTGTCAGTTTAAGCTGCTATTGCTCGCTGGTCGTCAGTGTGCTGCTTGACTTCTAAGACTATTTAAACTTCGTATCCGTGATACGGGTAGGAGCATCAATATAAAACAACTTCTGTTCCGTGATTCCCTCGTATCCTTAAATGGAGACGACACTCTTGTCGTAATGGCTTTTTGTTGAGTGTGCTCTTCGATAGCTTGGTCTTCACGAAAGAAATATAATCTCTTATGGAAAAGTTGCACAGTGTAGTAGTGCCATGGTAGAAGTATAGCCCAAAGCGTCTGTAAGTACACTTATGGCGCAGAGAAACCCTGAACACTACCGGTTGGCTTGTTCGCCTTTGTTCCTGATTTCACCTCCATCTATATTTTCTCCAAGGCATTGTCACAAGTCCCGGCCAGAAAGAAGTTTCTACAAGTGTATATAGATAAACTCTTCCAAAGAGGTATTTCCACAAGGAGAAAAATAAGCTTAAACTATTTGAAGAAAAAGTTTCACTCACATAAGGAAATTAGAAATGATATAGTCGGGGTCTACGGAAATCCACAGAACAGGTGTGTAATGTTTTATTTATACCAGGGCCCGTACCATGACTACGAAGATTGAGAATGTGTAATACCTGTGAGCAGTATGAGCAACTCTTGGAGTAGATATTTTACTGGGGGCGACTCCAACCACGAACGCTGGCAATGGCTGATTTATCAAGTAGCGTGAACTCTTCCAATCTTAATACGGCCAACTTCGGCAGTCAACCCGCACCATATCAGTACAAGCTAGCTCACGGAATCTGGTAGCAAAATCTTTAAGCAAATTTTGACCCTGAAATAAAAAATTGACTAAGGCAAAAAGTCTAATATTAAATAACAGTCGACAGAATTAAAATTTAACGTTTCGGGACTAAGAATCCCATCATCAGAAAAAAAAGGTTAACCTACAATCTATAAAGTAAAAGAATTTTCTTTGTTGTCTAATAATCAGGGAGCATTGATGTTAACGGGGGGAAGTCTAAAACGCAAATGAACAGAGCTGCGTGGAGGAGCTGGATGTCAGCTTCTGTACAGTCGGCAGATTTTAGGCTAAGTGTGCACGGTATGAAGCGGTACAGCCGAGGTTATAATGTTGAGGCTAGGTTTGGTGCTATGAATGTGGAGAGACTCTAGTGTTGTGAGCTCGATGGAATTGATTATGATTATTAGACTATAAAGAAAATTCTTTTATTTTATAGATTGTAGGTTAACCTTTTTTCTGATGATGTGATTCTTAGTTCCGAAACGTTAAATTTTAATTCTGTCGACTGTTATTTAATAAAAAATTGACGTTCAAGATGGGACGGATTAAGGAGGTTGGTATACAAGATACCTAGTGCTATAATAATCACCTTTTCTGAAGAATTGAAATTTAAAATTTAGTAGACGTGGGCAGTATGCACAGTTAAAACAGTTGAAGAAGAATATGAACCTGATACCTGGCACCTCCTCTCCCTCCTGCTACCAGCCAGAATGGCAGGAAATATGCACACACAAGCTCCGGTAGTAATTAGTGAACAGGCGCTCTCCAGTAGTATATTTACTCCAAGGAGCAATATAAACCAACACCTGCTGTTCGCCAGCTCGTATCATGAATACGCAACTTTTGCCTGAGGAAGAATGAGAGCTTTACGTGCCGGAAACGGCTGGACGGAAGGCAGTAGCTACAAGCAGAATGACAGTGACGATTTCATCTCTGTTTGCTGCGTGCAGGCCGAGGGGCGGCAGTAACCGAATCACAATTAAGTCATGAAGAGAATACGAGCCTTAGTGTCCTTTTTTTCTTCTTAGTTGCCTAATTTTTCCAGGCAAAAGTCAAAATTTCTAGGTAGACTGAAAATTGTGTTTCCAGATTTGTAGTTAAACACCGTATAAATTACCACCACGTTCATATCAATACGTAATTATGTACACAAGCACATACTGTAGATACACTTGCATATCAGAATATTTTAACAAAAACCAATTTGCATCATATATCATGCATATGTATTATACGCATACATATATTTTTTAAGAATTCGTGTGGTCCTGCTCTACAGGGATAAGATAAACAGAAATTCGATCCTCGAAGAAACAAACGTAGGTTGTTGATAGAATGAGCACCACCTCAATTTCATTGCACAGACCATACAAGGCAGCAATTAATAAGCTTCAAAGTTACTAAAAATGGGCGGTTAATTTTAATCGGTGCTTGAAACGAACGCACATGACGCATACTTACAAAAAGATAACATATCCGTGAAATAACTGCAAGAGTTTTGTCTTACGCTTTCGGAGTCCCAAATGCGTCCCTTTTCGGCTTCCGTTCGCTTTCTTCTCATCCATTTTCTTTTTCTTTTCTTCGATATATATATTTTCACTAGAGATGATGCTGCCCAAGCAGAATACACTTCAAAAGAGAACTTCACATCCTCACTGTTTCCCTGGGTTAATGTTTACGAGAATGCTAAACTGTAGCTAGAATAAAACTAAGGGGGTCAATTAGATTTTCCAAGACTTTTATTTGTGGACCGACTGTTCAGAAATTTGCACAGTTTATGAAATTTTGGAAAGGAAACGCATTTTGCTGCTGCAACGTTTTCGATTTTGGCCTTAGTTTTTGGAAAGATGAAAAAAATAGTTTTTTTTTCACTAAAATTTCAAAAAAACATAGATGTCTATGAGTTTTAGTGCTAGAACAAAAACTAAAAACTGAGGCAAGCTTAGAATCTTTGCAAAATTTAAGAAAAAACTGATTAATCCTGGTTTTTATGTGCGATTTTTGATGACTAACTCAATTTTTCATTAAAAAGAAAAATTTTCGGTATTGAAATGTGAAAAATGTAAAAATTGGAGATATCCCTTCAATAGTTTATCAGAAACTTTTCAAGGATTCCAAAACTGTCGTTTTTAGCTTGAAACTCATTGACGTCTATTCAATTTTAGGGGGGAAACTCACATATTACACGATAGGTAAAGAACGTAAAATATTGTTGTGAAATGTCATATAATGCACTTTTTTGTACTATGAATGAAGTTTGAATGCTGTAATAATGTTGCGTTATCAGCTAGAAATGATGTGAATGCATAGTTCTCATATTCTTTACCTACGAATTACTAAATTTTATATAATTAGACTTATTACGGTATATGAGTATTCACTATGAGGATCAACACAGAGTTCAGAAAACTTTTTATTTGTGAGTCGAGTGGTATAATATTTGCACAGTATATGTAATTTTGAAAAAGAAACCCATTTTGCTCCTGTTGCAACATCGTCTTTTTCGTGAGAGTCTTTTTTACAGTACGCGAGTACGGACTAAGCCCGGCCATATGTCCGACACGCTTGTCACGTACACGCTATTGGTTTTAAGAACGTGCCTGACTTTTATCTTAATAGCATACGATAAACAAGCCGTTATCGGTTGCTGCAACGTAGAGATGATTGGCTATTGGTTAAGACCTACTACCCGAATGAAGGCAACAATTAAAGCGACTGCTGCAATAGCCCAGCGTGGATAAGCAGCGTAACACGACCGTCCAAAGCATCTCCAGTATTTGTGGGGAAACTTTGTAACATCTGCAGGGGGTGTACACATGTATAGTTTACCAACTGAATAACTAAAATTAAAGTGAGTATGCTTTCACGTTTATTTTTTCTTTAGAAAATTAAATATTTTTCTTCTCTAATGTTCACATTCATAGACGAACTACTCTGATTTATTTCTCTATATTAGGGGAAGAGGGTCTCGAATGATTGACTAGGCTTCGGGTATCGTGAAGGTTGTGGGCTTCTGGGACCGATTGAAACTGTAGCTATATATTTTTTCTCCTTTGCCGCATACGATGTACCAAATTGCATACAAGATATTGTGATCATAGACTTGAGGTTGCTGTCACTTTATTAACCGAGTTTGGAGCTCCAACAGCTGCACGAAGAGAATGAATTTATTAGCCCTCCCTGCTAATTAGAAAATTGTGTAGATTTGCAGGTTCGCGCGTCATTTCTACTACAGAGATAGGAATGAATACAGTGTCTTATATGTGCTTGCTTATTAATCAGTCAATTTCCCCTAGTTCAATTTTAGTACGCCACAGAACACGCGGATGTCCAAATCAGTCTTAAGAGTTACCATAGTAGAACTATAGCGATGGATGGTGCTCATGTATGAGGCATATGCAAGTGTGGATATGTGGTCACGTTCTCAAGCAACTGTTTTTTGTCACATGCTAGGTGCAGCTTTTCTTGTACTAGCGCGAAACATGGCTCTTGATATTCTTCGTTTTGCATTTTTAGCAGAAGGAGAACGGTAATTGGTGAAAATAGGAATTTTGGTATTTTCTAAACTCTTGAAATAAGTTTTAGCTATAAAGTCAACTGGCACAATATGTCGTCTATATAGTAGCAAAATTATGGCCACCAGAGTGAACACTAAAGACGTAATGATGCAAGTTGCTTGCAGTACTGTTTAATTAACACGCCATAACGATAATTAGTCAGAATTGCTAATCCTATCGTATTATCAAGTGATCGTATAAGCATTCAATGAAGTAAGATACACAGCGTTCGGAAGGTAACGTATCATAAGGCAACAAATGTTTATTTTATTTTTTTTTCCTGTTACCGAAATTCAAAAACTGTTCCAGTATTGGACGTAGAGTATAGACGTGCAACTGGAATTTCGAAACCATGTCAAGTATTGCAGATATTCGTACTTTTTCTCCTTGGAATAGCATTATACGACTCGTCCGAACGTTTTCCAGTGTGTGTTCTGCAGGAATAGCACTGATGAAGTTCAACAAAAGGAAGTGATTTCCGGAAATTGGGACATGATAGACAAGAGAGGTCTTCATATTTGGGATCAGAAGGTGGAACTGATGAAAATATATCGCAGAGAATCCCAGAAACAAATTACTTGTTCCCAGTGTAGTCTGTTGGGTGTTAAACCATATCTAGTCCAAGCTGTGCAGCGTCTCTACAAAAACCGTTTCTCCTTATATTTAGGAGCTCAGTAGAACAAAGTAGCCTTGTAGCAAAATAACACCGCCTGGTATGTATACGTCTAAGATTTTCAGAACTTCATTATTTTCAGTCCTGCTAATATCTTGCAGAACAGCGTTGAAAAAACTGGTGCCTCGGTGCCTAACCTGCGGTGTCGGGTGTCATGGCGGCGGCAGAGGAGGCACAGAACATGTGGATTCGACACTGCGAGAAGGAGACCAGCGTTCCTGTCCAGGGCACAGTCACAGGTGATATGTTATTGTCACAGGCCGCTGTCGCAGCAGCAATTTCGGCGGAGGATGAAGCATACGATGTTAAACGGGCTGAAGTTAGTCTAGGTGTGTGCCCAGCTTTGTATATCTGGGGCATCTCATTAATGCAAAACTTGATGCTCGTGCGGACATTGCACGGCAGATTAAGAGCTCGAATATTAAGGGCCTCAGATAATAAATCGGTTTAATGCCTGCACTCGGAGTGGGAAGATTCCACCATTCAAATCATATTACAATCCAATATACTGCAAATTTCTTTGAGCCAAATTCACGAGACATTTCATCGGCAAGCCTTTTGTTGCTTATAACGAAATATTTCGGCGGTTGGTGGGTGTTCCCAGATACACAAAAGCTCGTGATGTCTTTGCCTAGTATGATGTATTAACGTCTTCATATCCTTGCTCGTAAACGTGCATATAACCTGCAGGTGAGAGCGGAACAATCTATAGAATAACCCGTTGCTTCACGGGATATACAATACTCTCTCCCACATTATCAGAGTTCGGCGCTCAAGCAAGGGTGGGTTAGGTTTCTCTACATCGGCGATGACGTACATGATCGGGAAAACCTCTAGCTGCTGTGTCTATCACCTGCTGCTGCTGCTGCTGCTGCTTAAACGTTCTGTCTTGCTGCCTGCAGACGTGAGCTGATCAATCAGTATCGTTTGTCGTTTCTCTCTGTTGTCTTAATGTTCCTTTTTTTCGCCTAATTTATTGATTTATTTATTTTTGCTGCTAAATTAAATTATGATGCTTTACTAATATCATGAGGCTTTACTGAAGGTACAGTTGGCCTACAATTTGTATATGTGATCCTGTTACTGTATTGATGATTGACTTCTTAACCAAATATACATATACCATGATTACAGTATTGGTACAAGCCCCTTTGCCAAGTTACCATAACTCGGTACTCCTTCTAAACACTGATATTCATAAAAAGGTGTTTTTCACCTACCCGGTAAAGGGGTAAGCAAGTGTCACTAGCAAATCTCTGCAAGTTTGCAGCAAACTGTGCTTACTTTCTTTTCTTAATTTTTCCGCTGTGTGAGTACAAACTGTTTAGTGCAAACGATGTCTTCAGGCATAGACTGAGTGTATTTTAAATTTTCCTTGGGCTTGGCCTCATCTCTGCATGACTGGGCCACTAAGCTAGCGCAATAGTGTTGCTTACAATGTACTTGTACGCGTATTTATGTGCCTACTGTGTTCTGAATAAAAAATTATAATTTTTGTCATAAGCAGAAGCCTAGCTGTAGTGGGAACGGCGTGTATGTCTGTTCTCCCTCACTCGCCTCCCCGGCCTTGAGATGGTGCTGCCTTACCGGACATGTCCAAACAGCCTCTTGCAACCCATGTGTCTCCTTTGGCTTTAGAAATTTGGATGGGTTTTAGGCAACGCCGGCTTTTCATTAAGTCTGTTTGTGAATCGGCATTTGTGCGCCTAGGTGATGGTGTATGCTCACGGACTCTGGCCAAGCTTGTTAATTTTAATATTACAAGTGTGCCCAGCAGACAAAAATGATCGCACTTCATAATTATACTTCCGCACTAATCATACTATCGTAACTAATTTCATAATGAATGAAGCACTGCAACTGCTTCAGTTCTGCTGTACAGCACCAACCTTCCTCTCTTCCTTTCACTGACGCACAGGAAAGTAATTCTTTTTATTTTAGCAGGCAATCAAACATCGCTCATCTCATGAATTTCAACTGCGGCATAGTAATGGGCATTGATATTGCTGCAGTCTAATTTTTTCGCTCCAGAGGAAAACTGTTTCGTCAAGCAAAAACCATAGCCAGATAAAAAATTGTTGCAACAAGACCCAAATGATCGTCTTCGTAGCTCTATTGTGCTCTGAAGCACCTCTTTCCCATTAGTTTGTTACTAATCACAGACTGAATTTACGCATCGCAATCGCTGAACAAGCCAAGTTTTCATATCGGAAGAGAGTACAAATCAAGATGAATAACAGTGCTACTAAATACTGTAAATATTTTTATTGCCTCGAATTCAAAGCTAGCAAGCAGAAGTACATTAAAGCTTGAGGCTACCATACTCCTGTCATCATCTGCAACTTAGTCTAAATTTTCTCATTGATTTTAACGGATCGTGACAGCATGACCGCAGCCTTCACCCTGACCTATTTTTCTCCTTCTTCCATCAAGCGTGACAAAACATAGACAGATATATTGATAGATGAATAAATGAGCAATTAATGCAATACTTCAAGAGCACAAATATGCTAAGGAAATTTTCGAAATGCATGAGATTCTCGTTATAAGTCATAGATCCGAGCAAGAATGTAGTAATACACATCACGTTCACGTGGCCTAGAGTAAAACCTGTGCTGTGTTGAAATCAGACTTTCAGTGTCACCCGTGTTACCCCGACCACAACCTCAAATTTTCAGGGCTGTGAACTGGGTAAAACCAAGGAGGTCCTTTGTTGGGGCTTTTTGGATAAAACCGCCTTTGTTTACAAACATTGTACGCAGTAATTGATCAATTCAGGAAAAAGAAGCAAGTATTCCATGGTTGATATATATTTGATGAAAGCCCTTTTGCAAATTTTTTGAAATTTTTATTCCAAGAAACAGCCGAATTAAGGTATCGCCAGCAATGATTAAGCACAAGGTTTCCATAGATTCCGCTGAGATCGCGTCGCATTTTTTTACGCCGTATTTTTGAGTCAAACTGTGGTTTATACTCTCATTGCAACACGCATCGAAATTCGAGGTTTCTAATAACTCTGAAAGAAAACGAAGAGTTTTGCAAAAGTACCACAATATTTTTCTTGCCTTTCAAAGGCTTAAATGGGAAGGAAACAATCCTGGACTGAAAATTCACCTTGCACTTCATCAATAACAAATTTCAGTTTATGTAAACTCAATCACCTCAGTGAGATAAAGGATACCCGTGTGAATAGTACGCTTCTTGGAAGTTAGCATTACAGCTGCAGAAAAAGTGAACAAATCAAAACCAAGATAGACATATCAAGTACCTGGAACAAAACATTTTGGTCCTATATCGGAACCTGTATAAAACAAATCCGACCTAAAACGAGGACTGCCAGTAATTCAAAAGCAAGGACTTTAATCCGATCAGCATTATACCTGTAATATTTCTAGCAGTTCCTTTAACATTTTATGAAAATGCGTAATAAATTTTCGTGTTTTGCTGCTAATAAGCAGGAAAACAAATAGAAAAACGACACTGCCGGATCATCGCGAAAATTCAGTCATGGGTTTCTCGTCGCATGCACGACGCTTCCTGTAAAGTTAGCAACGATCTATCCAATACGTTTTGAGCCGTGTAGCTAACAAACACACAAACGCCGCCAAAAGCCTAAGTTGAGGTAATAAACATGTAAACAAAGAGACAGATAAATACAAACGGGTTATTTTTATAGAGTGTGAGTATTGTTATTATCTGTAGTAACTTGTCCCTCCCTAATAAGACGCCAAACAACAATAAGATGCCGGAAATTAATATCAATTTCTGGGCAAACAGGGGTTGTTGTCAGTGCAGGTCCGCTAGCCACGGAGGTTTAATAGAAGGAAGCAGTACAGCCACGGAGCTCGGTGGCTCAACTTCTTTTGGAGGCAGCAGAATCGTTCTTTGCAAGGAGGTTCGAGTAAGCTACTCCAACATCCTTGGTTGCTTGGCTGCAGGAATGGCTAGGAGACTGACTGGTGGGAAGAGAGCAGCAGCCGAAAGACTACAGTAAAAGAATTCCTTGGCCAGTACGGTGAAACGTGGCTGTGCTTCCTCCTTCTACCAAAAGCTACTTGCCACTCATAATGTTTCTGAGTATTAAATAAATAATGTTATAAGCAGTCAACGCTGGATCGGCAGTCTGAGACGCTCCTAGTTTTGTCGGACTTCGAGGTTACAGTGCGGGGTTTTGTACCAATTGGAATGGTTTGGAGCTAGAGGAATAGCTCCGTCTGATATCCGCGATTTTGTATCTTACCGTCAGCAAAGTGTGGTCGCTGTTTCAAACGTTCCTCTGGTAGCGTGTTGAGTGTGGGCACTAGCGTTACGCTCTCTTCTGTGGAAAACACTAAGATCAACAAAGCTACCTATTTCGCTCTGATAGCAGTGATTTGCGCCCATGGTATACAGGGTTGTTGCCCAGTCCTTACTAAAACATCTGTCATGGATTAATGAACAGTGCTCTGCCTATCGCAAGAAAGTAAATGCACTCCTCTTACTGAATCATCGCGGGGCATTGGCTGCATTTGGACATTTCGTTAAAAAAGCCACTGAAGCTGTAGTTTATGAGTATCAGACTGTAAGGTGCCAAGCTGCTTATGTCAATTAGTATTTTACTCCGGGAACAGTTTCTAGCCGTGTGGCTAGGGGTTTGGTCACTCAGAAATTGCTTGTTCACAATCTAGTGAACTGCATAGGGTTGCGTCGCCCCCTTTCCAGTGGGCAAAATAAGAATACAGTCCACAGCTCCAACGAAAATTATAAGTATGTAGAAATACGCCGCCACAACTCTAGCAGGCAGTATAGGAATACAACGCCACAACTCTAGCAGGCAGCATAGGAATACACCGCCACAACTCTAGCACGCAGAATAGGAATACACCGCTACAACCCTAGCAGGCAGTATAGGAATACACCACCACAACTCTGACAGGCAGTATAGGAATGCACCGCTACAACTTCAGCAGGCAGTATAGGAATACACCGCCAGAACTCTAGCACGCAGTATAGGAATACACCGCCACAACTCCAGCAGGCAGTATAGGAATACACCGCCACAACTCTAGCAGGCAGTACAGGCATACATCGCCACAACTCTGGCAGGCAGTATATAAATACACCGCCACAACTTTAGCGGGCAGTATAGGAATACACC
>LQNS02277097.1:14156391-14186102 GCA_001587735.2 Parhyale hawaiensis
TATATATATATATATATATATATATATATATATATATATATATATATATATATATATATATATATATAGAGTATATGACAGGCGTATATGACAGGCACCATCCCTACTTGGCTGCATGGAAGTCTCATCCGCAACAGTATCCGCAATATATATATACCCCATTATCTCAAAAACTAAGGCCTAAAACAGAAACTTTGTTTGAACAAAATATGTTTCTTCCCGAAAATACACATTCTGAACAATTTTCAAAACATTCAATCCTCAATTGAAAATTTTGAACCACCATGCCTCTCCTCATAAATGTACCAGTAGCTAAAGTTTTACACAACTCTTTTTTTAATGTCCTCATCATATGGAATAGGAAAGTACATTGTAGAGCAGTGAAAGAGAAATGTACACAAACACTTCTCTAGAGGCTGGACTATGCCTCCTGATCATAGCAGCTCTGCACTGAGAAAATCGTATCAATCGCAGCAGATTGGTTAAGGAATGGACGCGTTACATTAGACTGGATATGAAGCAGATTGGGGCAAAGCTGAGCAAGTGGGATGAAATAGTCAGAAGTTGACTGAATAATGAAAAAGGGATCCAAAGTTGCGGACGGTGCTGCTTCCGAAAATAGCTCAGACACTCTCGTCAGCTTAATTAATGTACTTTGTTAAGTGCTGCCAGAGCAAGTGGCCTGGACGGCCCTGTGACGAATACTTGCTGAGTAACCATAGCCTACTACGTATAGCGGCAGGTACCTGCAGAGCAGACATACTTTGATACGTCCAGTGGTAGGTACCTACAGAGCCAATGTAGCCTCCTCGTACGTCATGTGGCAGGTACCTGCAGAGCGAGACCTACAAGAAGAACCACCGAGCTAATCGTATCGTGATGAACGAGTTCGGCACTGTGGGGGTGCCCGACCCCTGCCTCAGTCTCTTCGGTAAGGTTGCGGCGTACTTCATACCCAGCATTTTCAAGACGGTGAAGGGCGACAACTGCGTCGTGAATGTGGTGCAGGTCACGGACGAGCTGCTAGCCGTGTCGGAACTGGACGCCGTCAGGGTTGTGGACCTGAACACCCTGGAGACCAAACCTCAGCTGGTGAGTTAATGCAACATTTGAGCCGCACTGCAACTTTAGTGCTGACGGCTTCTCTAGATGCCATTATCAGTTATTTCTTCGCTACTAACGGACTGTGCAAGTACGTTTGCTACTGACGGACTCTGCTGCTACCACTATCAGTTAATCCTTGGTAAATATCCGTCTTATCCCCATTCAAGTAATGGGACAAGAAGAGGATTTCTAACATAATTGAGGTGTGCTGAAAACGAAAATAACATTCATATTTCAGGAAATTAAGCACACCAGGCCTACCCTCACCTAATCTACCCGATGTTATGAAGGGAGTTTATGCCTAACTACCCGAGAGCACGGCCAAAAGATGGGAAATTTGAATGTGTAGGAGAGTCCATTATGAAAGTGGCGGGGGAAGACCGAATTTGCTCAAGCAGAAATGCGCGCCAACGTGTTAACTAAGAAGCTAAAATTACGGAAGTATGATAAAACAAAACAGAATTTCTACAAAGAAAGATATACATATACATTCTGAATGAGCTATTTGCAAAGATAGAGAACATATTAATATAATTTTAAACTTCAAGTGGGGACTAAGACGAATATTAACCTAATCCTTTGCTACGGACGTACTCTGCAGATACCACTGTCAGGTAATTCTTTGCTACTAACATACTCTGCAGATTCCATTATCAGATAATCCTTTAATTGTTACTACTAAGGTAAAGTCAACTTAGACCACACTCTCACCTGGGAAACCCACATGCACTGGTTTGTGCTGCGGGTATAGGCCAACTGGCCCCAGGTGAGTAAGTGAGTATATCTCTAGATATAGCGCATTATCTGTTCATGTTTCAGTAGTTAAATCCAAATTGATTACCTGTTACCCAAAATCCTATTCTTGCTCCACGAAATAGTTTTCAGCAATCTTAGGCGTAATCGGGTTGCGACTAATGTCTGAAATATTTTTAATCTAAATTGGTGAAAGAAATGCGCATTGATGAATTCTAGATCAGTTAAAGCTACTCAGCTAAGCTTACCATGCTCTCGCCGAGTTAAACGGTAATGCATGTAGTTTTCAGTACTGTTAAGACCAAAAACCTCACGACTTCGATGTTAGACTAGAATAGTAAAGTAGTTACCAAGCAAAAGTGGTCGAGTATCCAGTGGAGGGTAACTGGACTAATGAGGCGGTGAAGCGGAAATATATACCGCTTCACCCGAAATCGTTGCCGCATTTCCTTTACCGTAATCGGCTGAAAATTACGGCATTACCGATACCGGATTTTAGACACTTATTAAGGCGAACGGTAACGGTGTTAGCCAGAAATGGTTAAAACAGGGTTTCCCAAACTATGGTACCCGTACCACTTGTGGTACGCGAGGGCCTTCCAGGTGGTACGCGAACACTTTCGGGGTCATGAACGATTTCAAGTTAGTTAGTTTTTACATCATAAAAATATTCACTGCCAAGTCCAAGATAATCTGGCAATGGTTTGTAACTGTTGCCGCGCGCCACAAACCTGGTCCCAGGAGCCCACGGTTAAATTCAAACAGTACACTTACTTAATGCGCTAATTAAAAGGTAGGTCATATAAAATGCTACTTATACTACATATTAGCGGCTAATATGTATATAGTATTAGTTGCATTCTAACGATAAGAAATCAACAACATTTGTGGCTGACGGCGAGAATCCAGTTACGGGTTGCGCGGAGCCTGCTCCCACCCGACGTTCGCCCGTCACGCTGTTCCCCAGCTACTGATTTTCCCCTCGACGAGGGAGTGCGAGCAGAGGCCATCAAGTCGAAAAGCCGGGACCGTCTTGCTGGGCCCGGGTATGATATCCGATCAGCTGTGAGCTAAGTCATGCCCCGAATTAATAATTAATTAGCTTTTATTAAGAACACAATGGGTTCACAAAATATGCTTACAAGCTTACAAGTACAAACAAAGTAGCCAAAATTCAACCTAGTAATTAGGCCCAGTCACAAATATTCACCAGCTGGTGAAGAAGAAGCAGATAAGGCCCTCGTATTGAGTTGTGGTTTTCTTAGTTGATTTGCGTGTTCTATTTGTACAAGTATGGAAATTCAGTAATATACTGTATGATCGAATTTAGTTTCTCTGGAACCAGGTGGTACGCGGAAACTCTACGGGACCTCCAAGTGGTACTCGTTCACAAAAACATTGGGAAACACTGGGTTAAAATACTGCCATTTCTGGTACGTTTCGGTGGAGAATGTTGTACGATCGGAATGAAAAGTTTCTGCAGTTAGATTACTGATTAAAGCGGCTGACAATAAATATTATCTATCATCTTAATATTATAAACTGCTTCTTGTATTTATTTCGTGACCGCATCTTAATGAAATTGGCGAAAAATAAGCCAGGTTATCCTTCATCTGAAAGCACTTCTTGCTTCAAACAATTTTTGAAATTGAAACAATAAAAATATTTGCAACTTTTCATAGCTCTTTGCTCTCAGTTCACGACGAATAAATTCAGCAGATGATCAATGAAGCCCACACGAAGCGATGATTTTTCACGGGGCAGTAGACACACTTGTTTCTTTTATAGATTGTTGTCTGTTTTACGGAGCAGTTTTCACTTGAAGAGACAAAATTAGATGTACTGAAGGCTAATCCTTGGGCATCTAGGATATACCGCGGGGAAGCTAGATTATAATTCTGCTTGAGACCACATCCGTCCATGTGTCTGTACGTTTCACTTTTCAGTATTAGCAGAAGTTTCAACTTGCAAAAAGTTTTTGATTTTCCCTGGAAGGAAGTTCAACCAAAGCTGTGTTTTTGCTCTGACTCTTGAAGAAATTTTCAGTTAATTTCGAAGCAAAGAAATGAAGTTCATTTCACACGCATCATACACGCAGTATCGATTTTTGTATCTTCTAATATTTTATTTACTGGGGTCGCATAACGATCCACATGTGGTAAGATTCATAACCAGGCTACAATTCACATGCTGTTCTGAACTGCTCCATTCTAAAGCATTTTTGAAGCGAAATAAATTAAAAGGTGATGTTTAAAGCATTCACGTAAGCTGGCAGAAAAAGTGCCTTTGGCGACATGATACAATTATTAAAGAAACGAGCTGAGTGTCGTAGTTGGTGGGAAAGCATGTTTAGGCACATTACTCTTTTCAGTATTAGAAAGGGAGCAATCTAACTTACAAGAAGCTCTGATTTTAGTTCGAAAGAAGATCAACGATAACCCTTTTCCTTTTGCTTCTTGAAAAAATATATATATATAAATCAGGCAGTTTGAAAGGAAAAACATGAGTTCATCTCACCTATATCATATATACAGTTTTTTTAGTCCAAATAATATTCGCTTTTGGGGGCGGCTGATGAAATTAAAGGGCCAGATATGCTTTGAGAGTTCAGAGCGGATAGTAATGGGCATCTTCACTCTAAAATAATTTTTTGAAATTAATATACGTCGTCTATAGAAACACAATGACCTGCTGTGAAAAGAGGATTACGACACTGTGGCTGAAAAAACTGGCCGAGTCCGTTGGACTGTGTTGCATAGTTATCGCATCAAACAAAGAAGAGAAATTATAGGTTACTGGTCAATGTTCACGTGTATTGTAAAAGTGTTAGAAAAATAATAAATCGAATTTACCGGCAAAAAATTGAAACATGTATACATTATGAAGGGCTAAATTATCTGTAACTGTTGGAAACAGCGCTTAGAAAAGTAGTGCAGATGAAGAGGAGGGAGGAGAACAAACCGCTTAGAAAATTAATAAACGCGTGCATATACACAGGATAATAATGCAAAAAGTAAAGTCGTACCAATAGATCTTTATCAAGACACAAGCGCGAACTTTTTCGTGGCAGAACAAATGCGAGATTCACTTGTGACATCAGACCAGTAAGAGAGGTTAGATGAGGTGTAAAATAAGAGGTGTAAGGTTGACGGACTGCGTAACGGTAGGCAGGGTTAAGCGACGGACACTACTGGAGTCTAGACGGGGTGAGTTAAGTTGGAAGCGCGGCCTCAGGTCGTCGAACTAAGGTAAGTGAAAACAATAAACCGTCAAGTTCTTTGGCTGCCGCTAGCTAATCTTCATCCACATATGCCTACGATAATTTTCTTTTGTGTAACATTTACCAGCACTTCAACTAAACTAGTATACGATAACTGTGTACATCTGATCGTGATTTTAGGGAATAGTTTGAAATTTCCTCTGAGGAATTTATTTTAAGAATAAATTACTACGACTATTTACACGGTGGACTGTTTGTGTAAAATAAATATAACTAGAGGACTCTGAGAGCTCATACCTCTACCAAGCGAGGCAACGGTAGCAAAAAGTTCAAATTGGCTCTGAAACCATAATTCCCTTTGTATAAACTCCAATGTTTAATCATTTGTGCCTTTTGATAGTAATAATAGCTTGTGCAATTTTCTTGAAAATCCGTTCATAACTTTTTGAGTTATAATGGTAACAAACGTTATGACAAACATGAGTCAAACGAACAAACAGATCTGCAACAAATTTTGATCATTTATGTCTTTTAACATTACTAATAACCCCTATGAATTTCATAGAGATACATTTTTTTCAGTTATTGTGCTAACGAGCATAAAATTAAAAACTTTAACAAACGAACGAATTAACGGATCATTGCCAAGATTTGGTCATTTACTCTTTGTAATATACCCAATAACTCATGTAAATTTCATAAAAATTCATCCATAATTTTTTGAGTTATGTCATTGAGAAAAATGAGGTAGACAAACAAACAAAGGGATCGACATATCTTCACCAAAATTTTATCATCTGTTTCTCCTTACATACCTAACAATCCCTGTAAATTTCGTCCAAATCAGTGCTTAACTTTTTGAGTTATCTCGGTGACAGATAGATAAACACGACGAAAACATAACTTCCTTGGCGGAGGTAAATATCGTTTTTATTTTAGTTGCAAAATGTAAAATTTTACAGTGAAATGAAGCGCTTTTTTTTATTTCAGCATATGAGCCGATTTTTAATACTTGTTCAATTTAATTAGGAAAGTTTCAAGGTAATTCAGAATAATTTGGTGATTTTGTTTGGTTATTTTGAGTTTTGCTATTTCAAAATAGCCTTGCAGCATATTAGCGCTTTATTACTGGATTACCGATACCGCTGACAATTTTTTTCAAAAATTACTGCTTTACCGATACCGGAACTTAGGAAATCCATTACCACTTTACTGATACTGAGCTACCCACCTCTACGAATAACTATTTAAAGGCAGACGTGCAAAATGACAGCACCGCTGTGGAAAATACTACTTTAATTATTTGCAAGCTGGTGACCATTTGATTCTCTAACGTTTTGATTTTTCACAAAAAAAAACTAAAATTTGTAACTCTTTGTCACAAAAAATATCGCTCAAGCAAGTAAATGGTTATAATTTTGCATCCGTAATGTCTTTTTTGCTCCTCAGTATAACAAAACTTTACTAAGCTGCCCCTTATATTTACGATAAAAAAATTGTAATGGGCTGCACCCTTATTTTCACCCTATTTCTTTAACCTCAGCTCAAATACTCGGAGTACGTGTCGGTCTGGCGGGGCACTGCTCATCCCCACATCGAGGGCTCCACCTCCTACAACCTCGGCTTTGCAGTAGGGATCGCAACGCCCCCAACATTCACCATTCTCTCACTGCAGGACGGCAAGGTGCAGAACTCCACAATCATCGCCTCGGCTCCCTACAGGTGGATGTTCGCCCCGGCATACGTGCACAGCTTTGGCATCACCGACAACTATTTCATCATCGCAGAGTCTCCTCTGGCCATGGACGTTAGAGTTCTTTTGCGGCCGGGTTTCACTGGAACGACTATCTCAGAAGCTTTTAAATATTACGATAAGGAGCGTACGAAATTCAGAATTTTATCCCGCAAGAACGGTAAAGAAATCCGACGAAATATTTACGCCCCGGGATTCTTCAACTTTCATTACTTCAACTGCTTTGAAGCTGAGGGCAATCTTGTCATTGATTTGTGCGCAGTAGATGGCAATATTGTATCCTCAGCAACAATGGAGAACACCAAAAATTACCTTGGTGCACCGAAATCTAATGTTAAGCAAGAACCTAGGCGATACATCATCCCAATTGAAGATTTGGACTCCGCTCCGGTGGAAAAGAACCTACTTAAAACCTGCTCGTACGCCACCGTGAAGAGTGGCAAACCCTCAGCAACTGCCGTGAAGCGAGTCAATGGAGACCTGCACGTGACCGGAGTGGCGCTTGCTGACTGCTACATTGAGCTACCTAAGATCAATTACAAGTTCAACAAGAAGCCCTATACCTATGGCTACGGCTTAACCGTTTCCAACTACAATGGCAACATTGTCGACTTCGACATTTTGGTGAAGCTCAACATGCGGACTGGGCAGAAATGGACTTGGCATGACCCGCAGTTTTGGTGCTCAGAGCCTTCGTTTGTGGAGGCACCCGGGGCTGCGAAAGAAGACGATGGCGTCCTTCTGAGCATGCTAATTAGTAAGACTAATGTAAAAGAAATAGCAGTGGTTGTGGTGGACGCCGCCACAATGGCAGAGGTTGCCCGGGCTACCTTCACAGCAAAAGGCACCGTGACCGCTTGTTTCCACGGCCAGTTTATTCGTGCAGACACGAGTGTCCAGACTTTGTGATCGCTCGTTTACTTAGTTTTGCAATCCACAGCAACTGCATTCATAGATTTTTCTTTTAAATGATCCGGGATAGACCAAAAGCAGGCGTGTCGTAGGAATAGCATTATTCGAAAAATAATGAAAAATTGACTCTTGACTTGACGGGGTACGGCCAATTATTATGCAGGGTACTAATCAATATTCCAATGATAGACACTTAGATGTTCATATTGGATGTTCAGGAAATTACCCTAAATTTTTACATGTTAGACTCATTAAACGGGTAAGTGTTAGGTACAAACAGTGACTAAATACTTGAAAACAAAAGGCATAGTGAGAGAAGCACCAAGTAACTAAGTGCTACAATTTTTTTTATCAAATTGTTCTCAACTGATATGTCATCGATTTTACGCAAATGGTACTGAAACTTGCAATGCTTAAATTTTTCCCCTGTGATTCGTTACCCAATAAGGAAAGCTGCAACTGCAAAATTGCTGATCAGGCAAATGCAATAATTCTAGCATCTCGTTTCATTGAGCAGCCGTTGAGATACTCGGAAACCTGCACTACAGTGAACTTAGAACCTCCTGCACGCAGCCAGTTCTAACGAAAACACGAGAGCTGCCAGAAAAATTCTACCTTTTGATGTGCCGAGCAAAGCGGCCGCGATTCCTGAACGCTCGAGGCGGTTGGATGCTAACGACATTTTCAAGACAGCAAAATTAAGACCATGAGGCTTGACATGTCCGAGACTTCAGCTAGGTGCGTTGGCTTGATCACATTGAATCGCGCTGCAAGGGTTATAAACAAGCCGATTATGTAGAAGCGCCTGGAAATTGAAAGGAGCTTAACTGAGTCTTTTGTGTCTCAAATATATTTGATTAAGGACCAAAGTCTGAAACTTAGGTCAACGGCTAGATACCAACGCACTTGTCTGAAGTACCAGACAAGTCAAGCCTAAAATGCCTCATTTTGTGGCCCAACCGGACGTGCCCTTATTATGCCACGTGAGCTGCATTGAGACGGAAGTAGAGAGAAATTGGACCGTTCGGGTCACCACTGCCGTCCCTTTTTTTAACCCTTTCAAAGCCGGCGATCGAAAATATGAACCACAATGCATGCCATGCATAAGGCGTCGTAGAACAAAAAATTAAAACACTGATACGCAATTCTTGTTCAAGTTAATCATTCATAATATGCATCACCATCAGTAACAAGTTTAATGGGTATTTATGCACTAGTTGGTATCACTAATAGCATTCGTTAGCAAGAAAGAAAAAACATTTATTTCTCATATTTAGACTGCATCCCACAAAGTTAGGACACAGCATCCTGAGGTTTTCATGCTTAGTACAAACATAAGAATAATACTTAAAATAATAGAAGAGAGAATTGGCATTAGGTTTGCAAAAATCTAGTGCAATGCCTGCATCCTAATAACGAGATGATATTGACACTATTTTCCGTTGCGAGGAGCGTTGGTTACACATAGTTCGTATGAAAAAAAAAATTTTTTAGAGTATGAAATACAGTAAAGTGTGCAGCCTAAAGTGGGCTACTGGAAGTCGTTGCGTATTGGTAAACGGAACGTTTACAGGGATTTAAAAAAAAAAGAGGAGAAAAGTGCGATGGAAATTTAGAATATATAGACCAACTAACCATATTCAGGAGTGAATGTGAAACTAAGATTTATTACAAGAAATAATAATAATAATAAAAACTTGAAATAAAATAGAATAGATGAATTAAATTACAGTGAAAGAGACGCTGTACCTTTCCAATTTAAATAATTATATAACCGTGATTTTTCCTATTTGTGATAGATAAGGATTCATTGGTGTTGAACAGCCTATGGGAGCATTAGAAAAGAAAAGTAATCAGAGATCAGGTTCAGAAAATATGAATTAACTAAGGTGTTCGCTATGCTCGACAGAGTATCTGTCACGGTTATCTTAAGAATTTTAGCAAAGAAGCAGAGCAAAAATAAATCATTCGGCCCATCTCCTGAAACAGAAGGGGGAAGTATAGAGAGCCGATCAAACTTTAGAAAAGAAGAAGTAGAAGAAAAAAAAAGAAATCTCGTCAGCAGGAACTGCAGCAAGCTGCAACATATCCTACGGAGAAGGCAGTTAGCGGTAATATGACCATTACTGTACATTAGATTTAGCCAACTGCGTTACTGCACTAGTCATATTATCTTTCCCTTTATAGTAGGTACAGTTCCCGGTTTTGTAGATGGAGGTTTCTGGCCCGTTGTTTCCTTTATCACTTTGTGTGTTAATATGGTTGTGTTTTCATTGTTGTATTTTATTGATATTCCGTTTGAATTTGAAAAATGGGAAGTGGTACAATCTGCGTATGGGTATACCACTGTAAATAATATGAATATAGAGTGCTTTGTTTAAGATTTCTTGATTCGGTTATGTTCTTTGATAAATATTATTCATAAATGATATCATCTGCTTTAGATAAAATGTTGCCCACACTGAGTATTTTTCTCCTTGAAAATTCTGTTCCTGAGGTCATGAGGGCTTGGCCAGAAACCAGAACAAACGAGTCATGACCAAATTTCACTTGATGCTTATCAGATCGCTGTCGGAGATCCATAAGTTGATGTACCAGGCTTTGCATGTGTTCTGTTCTCTGTTTGAGTCGAGCTTCTGGAGGACACTGCTGGACGGCATCGCAAGCGAGGGGTGCTGGAGGCAATCCAGTCCTGGAATTGAGAAACCTTGCCAAGCAGGCCGTAATCAACAAACTTCAGTGTCTGTGAATTTTACAGTTTTCAAAAATAAAACCTCTCCGACGTGCCCTGCCTCTACGCTGTGGATGGGCCCCATCTGGACTACGCGGCCGCCGCCGATGGACCAAGTGGTGTACCTGCTGCTCGGCGCTGGACTGCACCAGAATGGACCAATCAGGGCACAACACCCCTCCATTGAGGCGTCCTTTCTTGCCTCTCTTGTCCCCTCTCTCTTTTGATATGCTTTGCTATCCTTTTCTCTTCGGGGCTTTTCCCGCTGGCCTGGAGTTGCCTCTTTTAAATTGGCCAGCATCTCCACTACTGTGCTTCTTCCTTTGCTCTTCCTCTGTTGTGACGTGCACGGTCTATAGTCTCACTGATGTCACTGAATTTTATATTGTTAAACGTTTAAACATCAATTAACTTGATGTGAGCTTCATACTCGGATGTGACAGGAAAGACTTGAAGCAGAAACATTACTGAAGGGAATATGAGCTACTAATACGCGTGAGCGGGAAAACGCGGAAACGGCAAGCCGGAGAAGAAAGCAAACGTATCGATTATTGCGTGATTTTTTCACGCACGGGTCCACTAGTTACAAAATTATTCCATATTCTAATGTATCCTAACACCTCTATGTCTTTATCAAGACACATAGGCGAACTCTTAGCTGGCAGAAAAAATGCAAGGGGCACAAGTGACATCAGAGAGTACTAAGGGAGGTTAAATGAGGTGTGAGGTAGACAGACTAATTAACGGCATATCCAGGGCTAAGCTGCGGACAAAACTGTATTTTAGACGGGGTGAGTTCAGTTTGAACTCATGTCAATCTAAGATAATGAAAATATTATTTAACCGTACAAATTCCACATGATACCTTTACCTAGAAACTAGAAAAGAGATACAATTAGAAGGCGTAGTTTATAATATCATTAACAAACAACCTTGATATTTTGAACTAATTCTGTACTAAACTTTCAAGAACGATGTCAATTTATTTTATAATATAAATGGTCCGATTCGATATCTACTATGATAGTCTACAGGGGTTTATTTGAAGTCCTGTTAAATTGCCGATTTCACTTAACTTTTTTACTTTAAATGACCTGTAAGGGACCTCTACTTGAGTTTTACCTCTTAACCTTCATATTTGAATTACATTAGCCATTACCTTGAGCTTGATGCCTAACATGATATATTTATTTCAAGAACTTGTTGAGTCATAATTGAAAGGCAAATGAAAAAAGTGAGCGTGTCTTATGATATAAACAAGAATAACCAAAGGTGCTAAGGTTGCCGGCAACCGTCAGATGATTAGAAGCGACACCCTACTCTATGCTTCTACAGTATTTTCACTAATTACCTCTGCCAAGGAGGTTATGTTTTCGTCAGGTTTGTCTGTCTCTTTGTCTGTTTTTCTGTATGTCATCAAGATAAATTAAAGAGTCATGGACGGATTTTGACGAAATTACAGGGATTGTTAAGTATATTAGGAGGAATAAATAATTAACTTTTGATGAAGACCCGTCCATCCGTTTGTTTGTTTGTCTGCCTCATTTTTCTCAATGCCATAACTCAAAAACTTATGGACGGGTTTGTATGAAATTTACGTAAATTATTAGGTATAAACACGAAGAGTTAATGACCAAATTTTTGTAATGATCAGTTCGTTCGTTCATGTATCGCTGTATTCAGTTTTATACTTGTTTGCATAATAATTCAAAAAACAATGAATTGATCTTCACTAAATTTGTAGGAGTTGTTAGTTATGTTAAAAGACATAAATGATTCAATTTTGGTGCAGATCGGTTGGTTCGTTATTAGGTTTGACGTATGTTTGTCATAATGTTTTTTAGCAGCGTAACGCAAAAAGTTATCAGCGGATCTTCAAGAAACTTGTAGAAATCGTTATTACTATCAAAAGGCACAAATTTATAGATTTTGGAATTGATACAAAGACAGTTATGGGTTCAGAACCAATTTGAATCTTTCGTTACCGTTGCCTCGCTTGGCGGAGGTATGCGCTCTCAGAGTGCTCTGCATAGTTGCATATGTACTCAACTTGACGATGTGCCAATATTTCGGTCACATTTACCTCACTGATAATGTATGCATGGCACTGTTATCTCGGCGTCATATGTTCGGTTCACTGTCAGATGTTCCCTTCTCAAGATGACGATGTCACCAAGGGCACTTACCTTAGCGGGATATTGAGACTGTATATGAGAGGGTCACAACTGTCAGTTCTTCCACAAATCTTGTCATCGGCCCCATAACTGAGGTCGATTGCAACCATATACTCTTTTGAATCCTTCCGCGCATATATCTGCCGCATAAACCAGGACATGAGGGTTTTCCAGTTCGATTATGCAGTCAAAAAATAAACAGTCGACTCGCTTCATAGAACAAACCGTCTCAACGACCAGCCGTATGATGTAACCAATTCTGCGGGGACGGAATCACAAGTAATGCATCATACAATGTTGCTTCGCTTATTGCGAACAACGTTCCGCATATTGGGAACAATACATAATAATATATACTGTCATAAATTAGCTTCTCATTTAAGCATTAGAAATTTAAATTCAGGTACTTTTTAATTGTACATACTACTAAACTATTTCGTGTTTGGAGGCATTTATAACTTCAAGTTCGCTATAGCAGGTTCCAATTTAAACATTTTTCAGAAGGCTGCTTATATTGCCAACAGGTTGCGTTAGCATCGCCTCTATTCCACCAAGTCATTCAGACTTTAAATTATTAAATGTCTGCTTATTTACTGCTGGTAAATAATTTTTATTTGTTAATTAACTTGCGTAATAACAAATATGAGAACAAATAACATTAACCGAGAAATTTTCCAATTACCTCCTTCAAGGAGATCATGTTTTTTTTTTGTTTTTTAATTGTTTGTCTGCCTATTTTTTCTTAGGGCCACAACTCAAAAAGTTATGGACGGATTTTCATGAAATGTACATTAGTTGTTAGGTATAGTAGGTATAATACGAAGAGTCAATGACCAAAATTTTTCTGATGATCTGTTTGTTCGTTCGTTTGTTTGTCGTTGTTTGATTTTATGCTTGTTAGCACAGTCACTTCAAAAGTTATGGATGGATCTTTTTGAACTTTACAGGAGTACTTCGTAATGTTAAAAGACATAAATGATTGAATTTTGGTAATGACTGGTTTCTCCGTTCGTGTGTTTGACTTATGTTTGTCATAAAGGTAAAATCAACTTTGAGCGCAACTGGGAGACCAACACGCACTGGTTTGTGCTGCGTGTATAGGCCAATTGACTCCAGAGGAGTAAGTGCGGCTGCAGTCAACCACGGGTCATCAAGAACTATTGCGCCAAGTTTGACGGAAGATTCAAATGACCCGCGACCCCCCACCCCCTCATCTCTGAGGAAGGCAAGTTCCACCACGGAGCAATGCATGCACACAACTGCCGAGTCAGCATACCTAGACCAGCAAAGAGCTCTCGTGCCTGGGTTGGCATCGAGCCATCGAAGTCATAGACTGTGAGCTGCGAACGGAAGTATGCGGCTAAGGTGCATAGTGTTTGCTAGCAGCCTAATTCAAAAAGTAATGGACGGATTTTCAAGAAAATTACCCAAATTGTTCATACTAGCACAAGGCACAAATGATAACATTTTGGTGTTGATACGAAGAAAATTGTGGTTTCAGAACCAATTTGAATTTTTCGTTACCGTTGCTTCACTTGGCGGAGGTATGCGCTATCAGAGTGCGCTAGTTAGCAATATTTTAGAGTGGCCAAATCAGGGGCTCCCGATGTGGATGGGTTACTCTGAGGATCTAACTTTTTGCTTCGTTGATCATCTATCCAACCTGCACACACAATATAATAAACACCGCCGTGTGTTTATTTGTTTATGTATTGTTATGTAGGTATCGTTCGTGTCACAATCTTAAAGAAATAGATGGGTGAAAAATAGGTCTGGCTGCAGATTTCATAAATCGATGACCAGGTTGCAGAAGATGATGGAGGCTGATCCTTACCCTTTTATCTGAAGACACGTTTTCCTGGAAACACTTCTTGAAATTGGAACAATACGTATGCAGCTTCTGGAGTTCGATTTTATAACTTTTTTCTCTCAGGTCACGACGCGTAAATTCTGCAGATGACCAATGGAGCACTCACGAGATGATTCTTCACGGGTTGCAGACAACTGTTTCTTCTAGCTTACTGTCATTCTCTTCTTTTACAGCAGTATTATCCCTGTTCACAGGGGGTCGCTGAAGCAGACCTTGCTATTCCATGTATTTCTGTCCATTACCATGTGTTCCTCCAGCTCCATATCACGCATATCATCACTCACTCTGCCCAAAAATTTCAGCACTTCAGTGAAGCAGATATTTAAGTTCGTAAGACCGTTTCCTGGCTACCGAGCGCTTACATGTATACAAACTGTGTGGAGTTACATTCAAGTTTATTATAGTGTTTTACTCAAGATTTACGTCTGCCTCTTACTTTATTGAAGACGCAAGCCTAATTAAAAAGGAAGATAGGGAACGTATAAGAATTACGAGACTACTACAGTCTCAAGAGCGAAGACGCGCTACGAATGGAGAGAAATGAATCGTCTACGTGATACAGTCAAGAAAGACTTGAGGCAGAAAGGTTACAGAAGTGAATGAAAGCTGCTGATTAGCGTGAGCGGGAAAATCTGGAAACGGCAAGTCAGAGAAAAGAAGACCTAAGATTGACAGCACGACTATGGATCAGTTAAGAAAATGAAGCAATTCAGAGAAGATTCCGCAACGGCCTATATTAATAAAAAAAATATCCATTATTGTGTGACAATTTTTCACGCACAGGCCCACTAGTACAGATATAAAGCGCATTCGGGATGCTGCGAGCAAGTCTTTCTTTCATTGTCATTAATAGGAGACCAGCAAATGCAGTGCAGAGTTATTTTTTAATTAATGGGCTCATTAATAGCAGGTATCAATTATACATACCTAAAATATATGCAATACTCCCAATCACAATTTCTCAACTATAAATGTCTCTTGCAACACACCAAAATGATAAATTTCACTTATACGGGAATCAGCTAGAACATAAGCACAGACATACAAACACTGATATGTACAACACCAATTATAATAATAACTGTAAGTCTGCTACAAAGAAGCTTACGCATACCTCACCTATTTGACAAATAAGCTCTTCTTTATACGGTACCAAATATAGTTGGATTCTGGGCAAAATAGAGCCAATACATTTCATATTAGTGAGCAAATAATATGTACAGAGGAACTGTACAGTTTTTCAGGGTCATAGTTGAGGTTATCGCAGCACACGTCACGCCGGGCAATCATCTCATGGCGGCCAGCAGGGCGCGCGACGACGGAGTCGGACGTGCAGTAGGTGGTTAGAAGTGGCTCCTTACAGGCGGTGCAGTGCTACGCCGCGCTATTGTTTATGCAGCCACGGGCTCAAATTGATTGATCAGGGGACATACCAGCTTGTAAAGCCGGGACCGTATTGTACATCACAGTTACAACATGTAAGTTTATTTACGAACCTCAAACTATCATTTGATGTCTAAAAGCGCAGCTGATTTCATTTAAGCGCCATCCAACGGGCTCTCTCATACGACGCGCTCTTATTTTCTTATGCAAAGTTCTTTCCTCTTAGAACTAGAGAACTATGAAAGCGCAAGGCAACAGTAACGAAAAATTCAAGTCGGCAATAAAACAACCATCTTTTGTATCAACTTCTAAACTTGATCGATTGTGCCTTTTGGTAGTTGGCATTTAACACTTTCTACAATTTTCTTGAAGATCCGCTCTCAACTTTTTGAGTTACGCAAACAAACATTATGACAAACACGAATCAGATATACAAATGAAGCTACCAATCTGCACTAAGATCTAATCATTTATGGTTTATGACATTACGGACAACTCCTGTAAATTTCATAAAGATCAATTTAGAACTTTTTGAGTTATTGCGCTAACAAGCACAATATCAAACAAAGCAACAAACACACGAACGAACAAACAGATCATCACAAAAATTTGGTCTTTTACTCTTCGTAGTAAACCTAACAATGCCTGTAAATTTCATGAAGATCCGTCGATAACTTATTTGAGTTATGGCATTGATAAAAATGAGGCAGACAAACAAACAAACGGATGAACGGATCTTCACCAAACGTTAATCATCTGTTGCTCCTAACATACTTAACAATCACTGTAAATTTCATCCAAATCTGTTCATAACGTTTTGAGTTATCTTGATAACAGACAGGCAGATAGAATAACAAACAGAGAAATCCAACCAAAACATAGCCTCCTTGGCGGAGGTAATTATTAGAAGTGTGGGAGTCAAAGTTAATTTTTCTCACCTAATGCTGAGATGCTGCAAGTGACGAGACAGTAAGTCTTAGTGTTGTGACGCTGGTAAATCTGGCCCAGACCTTCATGTCGTTAAGTCCAGAGTGTGGCTGTCGCAGCTTACGCTTAACAGAGCACTTGTTTGTTAGCTCGCACCAGACGAAGGTAGGTGCGCCACACGGGCACGGTACTTTTTGGCGCCGATGTTTTGACGCAATGATTTTTTTGGCGCTACATATTTTGCTACTGATTTTATTCATTGAAACTGACTGGTTGTAATTACTATAAAACCTTTCATTTTATATAAATGTCTAAAAACTAGCATTGAAATAGTCGCACAATATATAAAATGCTCTCGTCAACTTTCATATACTAAAAGAAGATAAGATCAACAGTAAAATTGACTAAAGTTATTTATTTCCTGCATTCTAACCTAACGTAACCAAACCTAACCTAACTTACCCTAACCTAACTTAATTGGACCTAACCTATCCATACCTAACCTAACCATACCTAACCTAATCATATCTAACCTAACCTAACCTTACTTAAACTAACCTAACTATTAGACGCCAAAATATTCGGTACCAAAACGTCGGCACCAAAAAAAAGGGCACCAAGAAATATTTTACAGACTAGTACGAGCATTTTCTTGGGTTCAGATTGTGCACGGGACACTTCACAGTGAGTCGTGAATGTTACAAGCGCTGCACTGCGTTTAGAAAATATCACGAGGCAATAAATTGCTACTTTTCCCACGCCCCCAAGTTTAAGAACTGTTTCTCAGTCACTACTGGACGCTGATTTTAGACATGCAACTGGAATTTCGCTACCACGTCCAGTTCACAAGATATTCGCACTTAACATTCTCATGTCAAGAGCATTGTATGATACGTTAGAAAGTTTTCCCATTGAGCGTTCTGCAGGAATGGCACTGATGAAATACTAGAGACAGGACGTGATCACTTGAAAATAGGATGTCATGGAAAAACAAACTTCAGATTTCTCTTCACACGGTTGAAAGAATATCAGCAACAAGTAGGTAGTGTTTTATTTTAATCTGTTGAGTGGTTGCTATCCTTATCTATGCTCTGTTCAGTTTATCAAGGCAGTTCGGCCGTGGTCAAATTCCTCCATAGCAGTGTTTCCCATTGAGGGAGGGGGGGGGCGTATATGAACCTACGGACTCCCTGTCGATTCACGCACGGACCCCTCACTGGTTCATGGTGTTTCAAGCTTCTGTTGCAATATTACGGTACTTTTAGCAGAAAGATGATAAAATTACAGAATATTTTAGAGTTATAGGAGGAAAAATATACGCTGAAAAAGCTCATATTAATCTTTTACGTTAATTTTTTTTAATTCGACCATTTTAACCATGCTGTAGTTACCAATAAATCATTTGCTCCATCACAAAAACTTAGATTTCATTCAAAAACGGCGAGAACAGCATATGCTAACCATCATTCAATGCAAATGATCATTTAGGGCGACTCAAAATAAATTCAAGAGAGTTAATGATGAAAACTCGTCATATGTGAATAATGGGCTGAGCTGGGATGTCACGTGACTGTGACATGAGTAATTATATGCTTGCCGTACGATGTTATGCCTCTGCAAGTTCTGTACTAACTGAAAAGCAATAGCCTGGATGCCATCGACATCTATAATACTCACTCAGTACGTAATATACTAAGTTGATGCCATTTTAATGGAGGGGGCTGTATGCTTCCGAGCGATTTCGCAGGGGGTCCGTAGAAAACTGAACTATAGCGTTGCAATTGTATGAGTATTTCTGAGATTTTTCGACCCATATCTTAGCCCCGCCCACTTCCTGTATATCATTCCTAACTCTGAGAGGGGTGTCTGTGTGCATTTCTCTTTTACAGCTATAGGTACCATGTATTTTTCTGTTCCATATGAGGAGGATGTTAAAAAAGTTGGGTTGAACTTTCGCACATAGTACATTTGGAGGGGGGAGGGCAAAATTATCGTTTGTGGATCGTTTGTTCTAAAATTTTGCAGAGCATATGAATATTGTTTTCTTTTTTAAGAAACGCATTATGCTCTTGAAACTTTCTTATTGAGGCTTTAGTTTTAAGTTAATAATTGTTATATAGTATTATGTATTTTTGGAAACTTCAAATGAATAGAACTCAATGAGTTTTTATGTTAGAAAAAACGATGGCAGTTTTGAAATCCTTGAAGCATTGCTAACAAAAATATAGAACCGGATTTTACATTTTTGCTTACATAATTTTTTTCATCACTTTTCAAAACCGAAACCTTTGTTTTTTTTTTCCTATAATTACCTAGGCCAAGGAGGTTATATTTTCGTCGTGTTTGTCTGTCTCTATCTGTCACCAAGATAACTGAAAAAGTTCTGAACCAATTTGAATGAAATTTACAGGGATTGTTAGGTATGTTTGGAGGAACAGATGATTAACTTTTGGCGATGATATGTCCATCCGTTTGTTTGTTTGTTTGTTTGTCTACCTCATTTTTCTCACTGCCGTAACTCTAAAAATTATTGATGGATTTTTATGAAATTAACATGAGTTGTTAGGTATATAACAAAGAGCAAATGACCAAATTTTGGTAATGATCCGTTTATTCGTTTGTCACTGTTTTTAGTTTTATGCTTGTTAGCACAATAACGCAAAATACAATGAATAGATCCTTATGAAATTTATAGGGGTTGTTAGTAATGTTAAAAGACATAAATGATTAAATTTTAGTGCAGATCGGTTCGTTCGTTTGTATGTTTGACTCATGTTTGTCACAACGTTTGTTAGCAGTATAACTCAAAAAAGTTATGAACGGATCTTCAAGATAATTGCATAAGCTGTTGTTATTATTATCAAAAGACACAAGTGATTAGATTTTGGAGATAGTACAAAGAAAATTATGGTTTCAGAGCCAATTTGAATTTTTTGCCACCGTCGCCTCCGTGGCGGAGGTATATGCGCTCTCTGAGTGCTCTAGTTTAGTAAACGATCCACTGAAATAGAAAATGGACAATCCAGTCCTATAGATTTGTTAGAAATGCTTCAACGATTCCAAAACTGTGATTTTTTTATCTGGCATGAAAACTCATTCAGTTCTATTCTTTTGGAATTTCCAAGAAATAATTGTATATATATATATTTCCTATTATCATCGGTCCACAATTGGTAATTTTGCCCCCTCCCCCCTTCAAAATGTACCAGGTGCGGAAGTTTACCCAACTTTTTTTCAATGTCTTCATCATATGGAATAGGAAAATACATGGTACAGCTGTATAAGAGAAATTTCTACAAAAATTCTCCCCCCCCCCCCAATAGAGAAATCTCAGAAATGCCCATGGAATTGGCACAGGTATAGAGGAATTTGACGGCGGCCGAATTGCCATGAGAAAATGGACAGAGTATAGTGAAGGCTGTGCTGCCTTGCTACGAAGACTTTTTCTTCGTACGAAAACAAAAAAAAAAAGAAGCCCCGTTGCTGAATCATCCAGCCTGCTAAAAATAGAGCTAAACTTTTCTAAGCAAATACCATAACTACTGCACTTCTCGTAGAAGCCTTCCATGTAAGACCTGACCTCATCTTGCAGAACTGCAAGAGCCTACGGTGCTGAGCGTCATGGCGGCTGCCGAGGAGGCTCAGAACATGTGGACCCGACACTGCGAGGAGGAGACCAGCGTCCCTGTCCAGGGCACAGTCACAGGTGATGTTAATTACAGACCGCTGTAGCAGTAGCAATCGGTGTAGAATCAGAGTAATCAATGATTTATGCCATTGTTGTTTCCGCTTCTTATATTATGGCCCATAGTGTTCATTTGTAAAGTCAATCTATCTACAGGGCGTTACCTTTATTTATGAAAATAGAATTTTTTTACTTAATTTTTCAAGATGAGTGTCTAACTTTGAAATATCAATAATAACTAAATGTATGGCTATGTTGCCAATATAAACAGCACTTCTAAAATAAATATTTAGCCATCGGTTAAGTTTATCATACAATTTACTTATTTACGAGTTTTTTACTGTTACCTCATATTATGCAACAAGCTAATTAAATCGTCTTAAAGAGGAAATAAATACAAGTGAACAGGAATATTGTTATTAAACGTGCAAAACCTAGAAATTATAACCAAAACAATTCAATAAACACTGAAATAAGAGTTCAGTGGTGGCAAACATAACAAGTTAATTTTGAACATGACAACCTCCATTTTTCATGATTTTTTTAAGGCAATTCTCAACAGACTTTGTCAAGTTTGATATTTCAGATGGTGGAATCGAATCTACTGCTGTTTTTACTGCATTCCACAGGCTTACTTTGCTTGAAAACTGCCGACTACCTTCATAGACCTTCCCTTTGATCATTGCCCAGAGGTTCTCAATGGGATTTAAATCGGGGCTATTCGCTTGCCAGGTCATAATCCTTTTTTATTTGAATCCTCTATCCGCAAGCCAGTTAGCAGTGCACAGTGCTCGGTGTGAGGGAGCCTTACTGTGCTGAAGTACCAATTTGGATCTGGGTGCGATAGTCTGCTCATCAAGCCATGGAATCAAGTTGACTTCAAGAAACTGGCAGTACCTTTCTGCATTCAGTTTAACTCCTTCTGCCACTTCAAGTGGACCAATAAGGATGTCACCTAATATCCCGGCCCAAAACATTATACCTCCACCGCCCTGTTGAGGTCGGTCATGGAGGATCCATTCACACGCCCATCTATCTGAACAATCAAGAGTGGCTCTGCATTCGTCAGTAAATATGCCATTGTAGAAATCAGTTTTCATGCTCTCCTCGGCCTCTTTGACCCTATTTTCTTTATGAGTTCTTGTTAGAAGTGGTCGTTTAATTGTTTTTTCACTTTCCCTACCTTCTGCAGAACCTCACATCTTGTGTTTCTGCTTAGTATTGGGACTCCAGCGTCTTCAAATATCGTCTTACTTGTAGAAAGTTGTTTTCTAGCAATAGAAACCTTCAAATGTTGCATATCCCGAGCAGCCAATTTCCTCGTAGAGGCTCTAGCCGGAGTTTTCATGTTGACTTTACCTCCAATTGCAAAAGCCTTGGTGATCACGCTGTAATTTCTTGGAAACTTCGAGTGTTGTCTTACCAGAAGCCAATAACGAGGTCACTTTGATCTTTTCTTCACTTTTAAACCACATTTCTTGCCCATGTTGACTAGAGAGTGATGTTGCATAATCTGGGGTAACAGCAGAGCCCGTGCGATAAGCAAATGTTGCCAAAACGTGGGAAATTGTTCCGTTTTCTTTTTCTCTAGTTGTTTTTATAGTTACAACATACCTGTGCACTAACTTACTATTCACATTTTGAATATTTGACACTTATCTTGAAAAATAAGTAAAAAAATTATATTTGCATAATCAAAGGTACCGTAACGCACTGTATATAGCTCTGTGTATCTGGGACATCTCTTTAATGCAAAACTCGGCGGTGCAGTGATGCAAACATTTCACGGTAGGTTAGGCGCTCAACTACCACTGGTAATAAGATATTAAGGCAGTTTCTTAGCTGCTCCCTGAATGTCAAGATTCAACTTGTCCAAACTTATTGCCCTCCGATATATTTCAACTTTCTTCGGGTCAAATTCAGGAGACAGGTCATCAGCAAGTTTCTCGCTTCTTATTATGCTATATTTCGGTGACAGGTAGGTACTCCCAGATACATGGGAGCTAGTGAAGTCTTTGCTCGTATGATGTAGAATGTCTCAATAATCTTACTTGTAAATGTGCATATAGCCTGCAGGCGAGAGTGGAAAATTCTAATTACTCGTTGTTTCACGGGATATTCTCTAACCCACATTATCAGAGTTCGGCGCTCAAGCAGGGGTGGGTTGGGTTTCTGAATGTTGGCGATGACGTACATGAATGACCTCTAATTGATGTGCCTAATACCTGCTACTGTTTAAACTTTCTGTGTTGCTATATGCAGACGTAGGCTAATTTAGTCTAATTGAGAGACTGTATAGAATCTATTTTACATAATTCCCAGTGAAGCCGATACAAACGACAAGAGGAAAAAGGTAGCCGTTGGGAAGACAGCAGAGCTGAGGAAATTCATTTTAAAGAAATACAAACTTCTCGAACTCTACGAATTCAATATTATTTCAAAACAATCTTGTACTACTTTTCGTAATATTCTTAACTATGCAATCAAGAAATCTAAGCAAATCTATTATCATAGGCAATTGTCGAATGTCTCTCCTGATGTCCGTAAAACGCAGGGACCTCAAATCAGTGGATTGGTCGTGGGAAACCCGTTGGCCTAGCGAATGTGGTTTTTGGAACTGAGTCGCTTTGTGGAAAGAATTTGATGAATCAATTTAATGATTATTTTGCATCAGTCGCCATGAAGCTGGTATCAAGTCTTCCAAACAAAATATACCTTATGATTTTGCTTCACCACACGTTGAAGAGTCTATTATCTTCGAGCCTGTAACCCCTGGTGACGTAAATGACACAGTTAGGAAAATGGGAAAGAGGCGTTGCCACATGAACGAGATACAGCCGAGATACCTCCTATTAGCATAGCCCTTTATTAGTGAGTACTTGTGCTCTGTTCTCAATGGCTATGTAGTTAGTGGGCGTTACCCTGATAGCCTTAAGATTGTGAGTGTCATTTCAATTCATAAGTCTGGCGATGTAAATCAGGTCGGTGACAACAGACTGGAAGTATAGTTTAACATCATGCCTGAACTGACTCCTTTCCGTAGGCAACTCACATCTTCTTCCAAAATTCTTTTTTTACATCCAGTCGTGTTTCAGATTTCGAAGAACGGTCCCTTAGCTCAACCCCTTATATTCCAATCCCTGCGACTATTGACTATATCACACAACCAATGGTACAAAGTTTCTCGACTGCTCTACTGAAGACAGAATAATGTATGTAAGCTCTCACACTTTCTTCCGCGGTCGATTAGTTCACTGTCATGTGTGTAAACATAGCGCAGTTTGCTTATCTCGTCTCTAATCGCGGCGACACAGCTGCGCGGTGAAGATATACTGCATCAAGCCCTCAAAGTCCTCTCTGATAGTTTGTTCAAAAACTTCCTTGAAAGTGAAACGTCACTACGTCTGTATTTGAGAAATAAATTCATAAAAATAAAAGCTCCGAGTATATTATCTTTGTTGAATACACGGCAATATTCATCAATTAATGAAATGAACTGTGAATATATATATATATGTATATATATATCCGTATAGGTGGGCAGCAATTTATTAATCAGGCAAGTCTCGTTGAAACGGAGATGACATGTGGATTTTACGCGTTTAGTTTCAAGCCTTTCGAGTTTACGAAATGCTTTTTTTACTTCAGCACGAGAGCTTCGTACGACAGTGAAAAAAAACACTTGGCATAAACAGTTTTAATAGGATCTATGAACGACGTTTCGGGTACCTGTACCCATAGTCGTGCAGAGTAAAATCAAGGCGGAACAGTAGACACGCGCTTATAAGCCTACCGGTCAGATGTCAACTACGGTAGAACTTGTTCCACAATTTATGTACAAAGGATGATGCAATACTTCAAAATCTTACGTAAGTTTTTCAGAATTGTCTGCTGGAAGCGTATAAACAAGTTGATTGCCAATACAACTACAAGGATAGACGATAATTTCTACTTAAAGATAGAAATGTTCAGAGGTCAAAATAAATGGAAATAATTTGCTGCGGTCAGTAAGGTAAAATCTAAAGAAGCTGTAAATTGGTCTGTAATTGGTCTGTATGCTGCAAGAAGGTAAAATTTATGCAAGCTGAATGACTAGACAATTTTGTACCTTTGACAAGCGATTTGTACTAAAAACGCGAGCGATTTGTACTAAGGAAGAGAACAATTTCTACTAAGCGATGAACTATAAACGATTTGTACCGGTATGGTCTACGATTTGTACAAGTTATTGCACTAGAGTTACATGCTATAGCTATCTATTTGAAGATAAAAAGATAGAGGTCAAGATAATTTAAAAATTATTTACTGTGGCAGTAAGGTAAAACCTAAAGAAGCTGTAAAACAGTAAAACCTATTGATGCCGTGAGAAGATAAAACTTATGGAAACTGAATGACTAAACAAATTTGTACTTATAACAAGCGATTTGTTCTGAGAACTTGAGCGATTTGTACTAAGGAAGCAAACTATTTATACTAAGTGATAAACGATAAACTATTAATTTCTAACTGATACGCTCTATACTATTTGTACAAATTATTGCACTGCAGTTACATGCTAGAGCTAAAATATTCGTAGGATGCGATCTCGACCTTCTTCTAGGTTGTTCAGGCTGGGTTTTTCTTCCGTGATGTTAAGCGCTTCGAGCAAGCAAGAACTTCTCATTCTCGAATTGCTTACCTTGATGATGAGTAAAAAGAGACAAACATGAAATTTTGCATATATGCTTTAGTACATGAAGCACAGAGGTGAGTGAAGGTAACGGAATACTAGGGACCATTGCGGTCCTGCTATTCTCTCATTAGCATTATGATCACTAGCATTATTATCTTTACCATTATAATATCTGGTGTAACAATCTTTTACTGACTGCGACCAAAAGGTTACCTATATTTTAGCCCAGTTTGTATGTCTGTCTCTTTGTCTATCACCAACATAACTCAAAAAGTTAGAAAGAGAACGTTACGATAATTACAGGGGTTGTGAAGCAGTTCAAAATTAACCGATAGCTAACAGTTAGTGTAGATCCGTTCAACCGTTTGCCTGTTCATTTGTTTGCCTCTTTTTCATAGTATTATGACTTAGAAATTTATGTTCGGATTTTTATGAAATTTATACGAATTGTTTGGTATAGTACGAAGAGTGAGAGAGTAAATTTTTGTAATGATTTGCTCGTGTGCATTATCTTCGTATCATCTTTTATATATCTGCAAAATGACTCATAAATTTACGAATGGATTTTTATAAAATTTAGAGGAATTATTGGAAATATTAATTGACAAAAATGATCAAACTTTGGTGTTGATCGGTTGGCCTGTGAGTGTGTTTGACTAATATTTTTATATTTGTCAGCATGAAAAGCTAGAAAGCACTATATGAGAGCGTATACCTCCGCCACGGGCATAGGAAAGAAGCACTGGTAGGAAAAAAGCCCTGATGGAAAAAGTCCACCCGGAAAAAAAGCCCCGGTAGGAAGAAAGCCCCCGATTATCTCCTAATGTACATCTATTACTCGTAGCCTACTTACCTAGTTATTTTGAAGTAAATTAAATAAAATAAGTTACATTATACTGTACTGCATTTACCTACCCTAACATAACGAAACCAAGCGTAACCTAGTCTAGGTTTTTCTAATTGAACGTAGCCTAATCTAACCACAATTAACTAAACCCAACCTCTTCTTATATAACATTACCTAGCTTCTTTTCACCTAATTTAACCTAACTTCATCTACCCTGTCCAGACCTGACTTTATCTCTTCCAACCTAACCTAGCCTCACCTCACCTAGTCTCCCCTAAACTAGCCTCACCTAACCTAGCCTCATGTCACCTAACCTCAGCAACTTGCACTGGGATTAAAGCCCTTTCATACGATGGGGTATGCCCGCAGGGCATGTCCAGAGACATGGCCGTAGGATAGTGACCGTGTCCGCGCTTGCTTCTTTATGTAAAGAAATGGCGCAGTACCCGGCATGAGAGGGCGGGCGATTGCAATACTTGAACGTCAACGCGCCCTTGTTTTGTTATTAAAAACGCGCCCCAGTCCTTTACAAGGTAACACGTCCTCTCCCAACCCATCTGTGTTGAGTGCGCTGACAAGTAGGGCATGCGCTGCTCTCTAGCAGAGCGAAAAAGAGAGCAAAATCGGACGTGTCCCTAGGGCATGCCCCATCATGAGGAAAGGCCATAAGAGAAAACCAGGTTTCGCCCACTTGACCTTGCCTAATGTTTTGAATCTTTGGGTAATTTCTTTGTCCGATGCCCGATAGGCCCACAAAGCAAAAGAGTGTAACGAGAAGATTCAATGAGACTATAGTAAAGCTTAGCCGTGACGGCATCGACGAGTCGAAGTATTTGAGGGTCTTCGTAGGTTGGGTTCTTAGTCCCAACAAATAATGTAAGTAGTGTTATATTCTTGACGCGAGAGAAACCGTATTAATAGTTATTGCTCAAAATTTCTGTACTTGATGACAATAATTTTACTGTGTTTTGTGTCTGGGTACAACTCATGTAGCTGGCCAGTCAGGAGCGAGAGATTGAATGAATTAAGTCGAACAAATACGTTGATCTGTTTAAATAGATTTTGTGAAGAGCACTGTAACTGAAAATTAAGTGTAGATAGGCCTAAGACTTCAAAGAAGATAAAGCAAGGGGCCATGCCGGGCTAGATTTTGCTTCTATTGCTGTGAAAGTTTCCACCAGCCTCCATAGAAATTTTCTGTGGATAATTGTTTTTTGTTCAATTAGTATATATACTCTTCGTTTATTTATGAGCCTAAGGGATGAATTTAGGTATTTGACGCGAGATTGATTAAAATACTCATAGGATGCTCAGCCGGAGTGTTCGTCGACGTTGACGTTATTGACAACATCACTTTTTTGACGCTACTAGTTTCTCGTGAGTCCTCCCGTTACGCTCTTCGCCTCCTGGCTAGGCCTAACTCGAGATACCCGATCGTTGGACTTCGAACAAGTCCCAAATGTAATATTATTGGCTCCTATGCATATAGTCTAACCTAACCTCACCTAACTTCATCTCACATAACTGAACCTAACTTAATTTAACGTAACATAACCTATTTCAAGGGTTCTCACTGCACACGTTCGCACATGCAGATGCTAAGTCAGATTTATCTTCGCACAATATCGTTCCTGGTACTTGAAGATGCAGTTTTCAAATAAATGAAGACGGCTCTCATATATAGTCTTAAGAAAGAGCGGGGCTTTTTTCTTCCCGAGGTTTTTTCCATGTGGCTTTTCTCCACCGGGGTTTTTTTTCCGGATGCCCTCACCACACGAGGGAACGGTAATAGAAGATTCGCATTGGGCATGAAGCCATGATTTTCTTGGTGTCAACGCTAAAATCCATTCATTTGTGCCTTTTGAGAGTATTAACAGTTTTTGTAATTTTCATGAAGACCCATTCATAGCTTTTTGAGTTATGCTGCTAACAAATATGAGTCATACACATAAACTAAGCCACCGATCATCTCTAAAAATTTAATCATTTATGTCTTTTAACATAAGTATCAACTGCTATAAACTTCATATAGATCCAGTCATTGTTTTTTGAGTTATTATGCTAACAATCATATAGTTAAAAACAGTGCCAAACGAACGAGCCATCGGATCATTACAAAAATTTGGTCATTTACTCTTCGTGATATACCTAAGAACTCAAAGGAATTTCATAAAATTTCGTCCATATTTCCCCTTGTGGGCAGGCATGTTGTTGAAGATTCCTTTAAGAATCAAAGAAGCGGGTGATGGTGACCAGTCCGGGCAGGATGAACGACCGAGCAGCGTGTGGTCGATGACCAGCTGACTGACATCTGTCTTGTGCGACAGCAAAGACAATCGTGATAATGACCCAATGGGCACGGTCCGTCTAATCACCTTTAAATCTAACGTGCACGTTCATCCAGATGAGTTCAGGTTCATCTTCCAAATTACGGATTCAGCCGAATTAAATCTTCAACCCTCAACTTTCTTCATGACTTAAAACAGAGACCCGCGGAAGGGGCAAATTCAACGCCGCCATTTTTTATAGCCAGCGCACCCTAGAGTTTTGATATTTTTTTTACTTCTAAGTCAACCTATCTGCCTAAAAAAATTATTATCAAGAGTCAATTCCTTCTTCCTGTTTTTGGGCGAACAGACGACAAAATTAATCGTAGTCACTTTTGATGGCCAGCTAATTCTAGTTTTTTTTGGCCTGGGACGTATCTCGATGAACCCACCAGACTCTCTGCAAAAATTTATGAACATTGCTCAACTTCTTCTACCACTTTTCTGGTGGACAGAAAAATATATAAAATATATGCTTAAATCTTCAATAAAAACAATTAAATAAGGTTCACAGACTTTTAGTATTATACTGGATGGCCCGTGACCAGTTGAGTCAACATGAGCATGTTCTTCGCTTTTGTAAAAAAAAAAAAACAGGTGTTATTCAACAGGTCACAGAACTCCCGCTATTTGACTGTTCACTGTCGAGGCAATCGCCTGTAGGGGTCAACATCAATAGCTCGTTTGATTCTCAAAGAAATATTCAACACTCTGCCTGAAAGCAGGGGGAAACAGTTTAACGGATATGTTACGTAGTATACTTGCATTTCTTGCATCACCTTTGAACTTAAAGTGCACGTTCATTCAGTGAGCTCAGCTTCACTCGAATTGAGTCTTCAAGCAGTGTTCTCAGACTTTTAGTATAATACCAGAAGATGATGCTCTTCTTCAATCGTCTTAGATACTGTTACTGGTTCGGTAAATAAAATTTCAATATTTCCGTGCACTCGACGTAGCTATGAAGTAGTCGGTATCCAGGTCACGGTGCTCCATAAATATCCGTCTTAGTCTGACTCCTGAACAATGACATAATTTATATTGGATGGCGGTCTCGAAACCTTCCCAGTGGTGTACCTCCACCTTGACACTCGACTTTCTTCCCATCTTAAAGCAAAGAATCCGTGTGCAAAGAAGTAAATAAATAAAGTTCACAGATTTCAATATGACATATGTGGTAAAAGAAATAAATTGCTAATGGCCTAGCGTATATGACAGGTACCATCCCTGCTTGGCTGTATGGAAGTCTCATCCGCAACAGTCCGGCCGGCAAACGTGTTGGCACTTCTCACTACAATCATCTCTTTGACGGTCTCAGTCTGCTGCACATGATCACCATAGAGGGAGGCAAGGTCC
>LQNS02277097.1:14211915-14228741 GCA_001587735.2 Parhyale hawaiensis
GTACTGGACCTTGCCTCCCTCTATGGTGATCATGTGCAGCAGACTGAGACCGTCAAAGAGATGATTGTAGTGAGAAGTGCCAACACGTTTGCCGGCCGGACTGTTGCGGATGAGACTTCCATACAGCCAAGCAGGGATGGTACCTGTCACATACGCTAGGCCATTAGCACTTTATTTCTTTTAGTATCTACGTCATATTTAAGTCTTTGAACTTTATTTATTTACTTCTTTGCACACGGATTCTTTGCTTCCAGATGGGAAGAAAGCCAAGTGTCACTGGTGAAGGTACACCACTGGGAAGGTTTCGAGTCCGCCATCCGATATAAACTATGTTATCGTTCAGGAGTCAGACTGAGACGGATATTCCACTCTAAATAATATGCAACTCGAAAAAAGTCGACTCGCCACTATGATGAATGTAATAAAGTCAATGCTCTAGGTAACAATATCCACTATAAGCTCAACTAGTCTGATTTACGAGTACTAATTTGAACAATGATGCAAGAGAAGTGCAGTGATACCCATTTATATCAGTCGAAAATACATAGTTGTCGAGATATATGACACTGAAGTTCTGGTCGTGACTTTGAGACTGCGTAAAACAGCAGACCTAGACTTCTTGAATGAAGTTCCCATTGTTTTTCTATGGGAGAAAATAACCGGCGTTACTATAGGCTTGCTAGCAACCCCATATAACCTTTAACGAACCTACCTAACCCAATCCAACCTAACTAAACCTAACATAACCCAAAAGACCTATGATAATAGGTTTTCCATTAGACTGTGCGACTGTAGTTATTTTCTCTCATTGAAAAAATAATAAGAACTTCAGAGTGAAATATCTCGAAAACTATGCATTTCCCACAGATATAAATGGGAATCACTGCCCTGCTCTATAATAGACTACTATCGATATCTAGAAGTGAATTAGCTGGTGGATATGGTGCTTTTTTGAAGAATAATACCATATTTTTCTATGCTGGCTATTTCTAAATGTACACGTTTGTGATCTTTTGCTCTAAAATTTTCTGCAAGTGAATCTGTGTACCTTCTTGATAGACTAAGTAAATGGCGATTATATAAGACAGTGCCTGTTTCTCAGGTATATACCATTTTTTGACAGTGTCTACATAAAATTTTGTAAACGATGTTTCTTGTCCTACAGGAAATATTTCCTTTAATTGAATAAACCGCTTTCTAATGTTCAAAAGTTTTACCTTCTCTCAGTTCTCTGATATGTGGGCATAGAGGGTATTTCTTGTTGCATTTGAATGTTTAATTTTCTGAATTAAAGAATTATTTATGTTTTCTATGTACGATCTCGGTCTATTTCTAAGATTTCTCACTTTATCGGTGTGCTACTACAGTAAAATATTTCTATCTATTTCTGATCGAAATTCACCTAAGAATATTTTATTTTCAAGATTTGCTGTAAGTTTTGTAGGGCTTTGGAATAGGTAACTGCCAATGGAATCTATACTGTACATATTGTCTGTTTTTCTTGATATAATTTCATTGATGAGTTGCTTCATGCTCTTACCGTCTGCTTGGTGTTGTTTTGTTATTAGTTCTTTATTGTATTATCTTTTCGTCAAGTGTGATTCTATTTCTTATCTGCATTTCAAACAATCTTAATTGCTGCATATTTTCTCATTCTCGTTGTTAGTTCGCAGGAAATCTTCCGCTAAGTATGCCTTGGAAGTGATGATGTTTGGTACAGACATACATGTGAGTTCGTTTCTTTTGTTAAAAAGATCTGTTACAAGTTATTATTTTCTAGTTTTACCAAGTTATTCAAAATTTGACTTCTCAATAGAAAATTTTAAACCAACCTGATTTGATGTTTCCGTTTGTCTGTTTGTTTTTCTATTTGTCTGTCTCTGTGTATATCAATATAACTCAAAAGTAATGGACGGATTTTGACAAAATTTGCAGGGATTGTTAGGTATGTTACGAGGAACAGATGATCAACGTTTGGTGAAGATCCGTCCATCCGTTTGTTTGTTTGCCTCCTTTTTCTCAATGATATAACTCAAAATATTATGGACGGATTTATATCAAAGTTTCGCAAGTTATTAGGTATATCACGAAGAGTAAATGACCAAATTTTTTAAACGATGGGTTAGTTTGTTCGTTCGTTTTCACAGTTTTTTATTTTATGCTTGTTAGCACAATAAGTGCCAATTTATTCTTCATACCATAACTCAAAATGTGATGGACGCAATTTCATGAAATTTACACGAGTAGTTAGGTTTATTCCGAAGAATGAATGGTAAAATTTTTATGATGATCTGTTCGTTTTTTGCTCTGTTTGATTTTATGCTTGTCAGCACAATAACTAAAAGTTCTGAATAGATCTTTATGAAATTTACAGGATTTGCTAGTAATGTTATTGGACATAGTTGATTAAATTTTGGTTGCAGATCGGCTGACCCGTTTGTGTGTTTCACTTATGTTTTTGTCATAATGTTTGTTAGCAGCATAATTAAAAAAAATAAATTTGGATCTGGAACAAAAATTTCAGAAGCTGTTAGTATCATCAAAAGGCGCAAGTGATTAAATTTTGATGTAATGAAAATCATTGTTAAAAAGCAAATTTAAATTTACTGTTGTCGTTGCCTTGCTTGGCGGAGGTCCCTGCTCTCAGAGCGCTATAGTTTATTAATATAATTACGAACATTTATTGAAAGCTTGAATCACAACCTATAAATATTTCCAGTTGTAGGCAGTCTAATTACCTTTGCCAACGAGGTTATGTTTGTGCCGTGTTTGTTTGTCTGACTGTTTGTCTGTCTCTTCATTTGTCACCAAGGTAACTCAAAAAGTTATCAACGGATCCTTACGAAATTTATAGGGACTGCTAGGCGTGTTAACAGTAACAGATGATTTACTTTTGGTGAAAATCCACTCATCTGTTTGTTGGTCCGCCTATTTTTGTTAGTAACATAACTCAAAAAGTTATGTACAGATAATCATGAAAAATACATTAGTTGTTAGTTATATTACGAAGAGTGTAGGAGTAAATTTTTGTGATGATCTGTTCGTTCGTTTGTCGCTGTGCTTGATTTTATGCTTGTCAGCCCCATACAACTCAAAAAGTTATGATTCGATATTTTTTAAATTTGCAGGAATAGTTAGTAATGTTGGAATATATGAATGAATAAATTTTGTTGATGATTGGCTGGTCCGTTTGTGTGTTTGATTTATGTTTATCATAATGTTTGTTAGCAGCATAACTCAAGAACTTGTGAACGGATCTTCGAGAAAATTACAGAAGCTGGTAATACCGTCAAAGACACAAAGTATATGATTATGGTGTTGATATAATGAACAGCAGGTTTTCAGAACCAATGTGAAATTTTTCGTTACGGTTGCCGCTCTTTGTGGAGGTATGCGGTCTGAGAGTGTGATAGTTAAATAACGAGTTCTCCAACATGCAGTTGTAGGAACTGCAGCACTCTGAAAGTGCATATCTCCTTCGAATAAAGCAACTTTAACAGCAAATTTATATTATTCTGAAATTATGCTTTTTATCACGACCAAAATCTAGAGGTAAAGCCTAATAACAAGCAACGATTAATTGCTTAAATATTTCGGAGTGGATGGTTGTCAAATCGCCAGCAGCAGCGGCTACAGTGGTGGACTGTTTTCTATACTTATTTTGTTTTCGTATCGTCTATTAGTTAAGCTTGTTTTTACTTTAGTTTTTTGTAACATGAGGAGTTGCCCCCCTCTTCAGGTAATTTCTTTCCTTTCCTACCTGTAGAAACAATAAAGATTATCCTTACTTGTGCTAGGAATTGCTGCCATGCGACTTCTCTAAATGGACTGAGCCTGAATATAGGTGGCAAAACGTTAACTAAAGATAATAAAAGTTATAAAAGTTAATCTTTTATATGGGGATTTGAATAGGCCAAAAACAAACATACATTCTATATGTATGTATTGTGTAGTTGATTCTGTCAATGTGTATTCGATTGATGTGTTTAACTATTTCGTCATATAGTTGCCCATGCAAATTGTTTGAATTCCAGGTTAGAAGACGTTTAAATAGTGTGAATGATAACAGTGATAAAGTGCCTCAGGAGCGTACAAAGTTTTATAGGGTTTTACTTTTTTTAGGAAAATAGTCTGAGAAATTTAAATGTGAACTTCCATTTATAGTTCGCAAACACTGCGCTGAAATAGATTTTGGAATTATTCTCAGCGATGAGTTCACTATAACCTAGTTTTCCATATTTAAGCGTGTTCTTTTCAAGCCTTTAATCCCTACAGTTGTATAGGTGTTGAGCACGCTGGAAAGTCCCTCTTAGCTCTTCCATCTCGGTCTGCTGTTTGCATACACGCTGAATCTTGCAATGTCCCTGTAAAGCTGAATGATATGAAAGTGTTGGAGTACATCTGATCAAGTTACACTGCGTATTTGAGAGTCATTATACATTCTTAAATAGAAACCTCAGTTCAACGATAGTCAGGCAGCGTTCCCGTTGAATATCATAAAATGAATGTATGTTCGTTTAACAGTACGATTCCCTTATATCGTCACATGTTTTGTTTTGTCATTATTTTTGTATCGTGATTTTCTGGTAACTCGTAGATAGGTTTTGATTATTAAATGTTTATATATTACACGCACATGTATATACTGACCAGCTTAAGTTTGAGAATTAAGTTTTATTTATAAATTAGAGCTGTGGTTCTTAACCTCTTTCGAGGTACCGAACCCGTCATGTTCCATACATGCATTCATCGAACCCATCGTAGTCGGAAAAATAAAATTAGTTTTGTTTTTCTTCAGCCTCAGAGCATATGTGTAGAATAATGTACTGTATTAGTGCGCAAACTGAACCATTCACCATTGGCGCACAAAATCTCTGCGTTCAAACAATGAAACCTACAAGCAGAGCGTGACGTCGCGAATCATGCGAGTGGGATGAACCGAACCGCCGAACCCCTGAAACTGACTCGCCGAACCCCTGGGGTTCGATCGAACCCAGGTTACGAATCACTGAACTAGAGGTAAAGCCTAATAACAAGCAACGATTAATTGCTTAAATATTTCGGAGTGGATGGTTGTAAAATCGCCAGCAGCAGCGGCTACAGTGGTGGACTGTTTTCTATATTTATTTTGTTTTCGTATCATCTATTAGTTAAGCTTGTTTTTACTTTAGTTTTTTGTAACATGAGGACTTGCCCTCCTCTTCAGGTAATTTCTTTCCTTTCCTACCTGTAGAAACAATAAAAATTATCCTTACTTGTGCTAGGAAGTGCTGCCATGCGACTTCTCTAAATGGACTCAGCCTGAATATAGGTGGCAAAACGTTAACTAAAGATAATAAAAGTTATAAAAGTTAACTAAAAGCTAGACATGAATCAGGCTACAGGAAATCTTTTATACCCAGTGAAACGATAGAATAGTAGGTGCGCGTTTGTGTGTGTGAGCATTTGTCGTGTGCGGTTTTGTCAATGTGCGCATTTGTCAGTGTGCGGCTTTGTCAGTGCGCGGTTTTGTCGTGTGCGCTTTCGTCATTGTGGGCATTTAAGTCGTGTGCGCTTTTGTCATGGAACCCCTGCGGGCATGCCCCATCGTGTGAATATATATAGGCCTTTAATCCCACCTCTAAAAACGTTGAGTGCAAGTTGATGAGGTTAGGTGACATGAGGCTAGGTTTGGTGAGGCTAGGTTAGGGGAGAGGCTAGGTGAGGTGAGGCTAGGTTAGGTTGGAAGAGATAAGGTCAGGTCAGGTCAGGACAGGGCAGGTGAAATTAGATTAAGTTAGGTGAAAAGAAGCTAGGTAATGTTATATCAGAATAGGTTCGGTTTAGTTAGTTGTGGTTAGATTAGGCTACGTTCAATTAGCAAATGCTAGACTAGGTTACGCTTGGTTTCGTTATGTTAGGGTAGGTAAATGCAGTACAGTATAATTTAACTTCTTTTATTATAACATACTTCAAAATAACTAGGGGAGTAGGCTACGGGTAATAAATGTACATTAGGAGATAATCGGGGGCTTTTTTCCTATGCCCGTGGCGGAGGTATGCGCTTTCATAGTGCTTTCTAGCTTCTCGTGCTGACAAATATAAAAATATTAGTCAAACACACTCACAGACCAACCGATCAACACCAAAGTTTGATCATTTATGACGATTAATATTTCAACTAGTTCATCTAAATTTTATAATAATCCGTTTGTAAATTGATGAGTCATTTTGCTGATAAATAAAAGATAATACGAAGACAATGCACACGAGCAGATCATTACAAAATTTACTCTCTCACTCTTCGTAATATACCAAACAACTCGCATAAATTTCATCAAAATCCGAACATAAATTTATAAGTCATAATGTTATGAAAAAGAGGCAAGCAAATGAACAGGCAAATGGTCGAACGGATCTTTACTGTTAGTTATCTGTTACTTTTAACATGCTTAACAACCCCTGTAAATATCGTAAAGTTCTCTTTCCAACTCTTTGAGTTATGTTGGTGATAGACGAAGAGACAGTTATACAAACTGGGCTAAAATATAGCCTCCTGGTCGGAGGCAGTAAAAGATTGTTACACCAGTAATTCTAATGGTAAAGATAATGATGCTTGTAATCATAATGCTAATGAGAGAATAACAGGACCGTAATGGTCCCCAGTATATCCGTTACCTTCACTCACCTCCGTGCTTCATGTACTAAAGCATGTATATAAAATTTCATGTTTGTCTCTTTTTACTTATCATCGCGGTAAGCGCTTCGAGAATGAAATGTTCTTGCTTGCTCGAAGCGCTTAACATCACGGAAGAAAAACCCAGCCTGGACAACCGCATCCTACGAATATTTTAGCTATAGCATGTAACTGTAGTGCAATAATTTGCACAAATAGTATAGAGCGTATAAGTTAGAATAGTTTATCGTTCATCACTTAGTACAAATTATTCGCTTCCTTAGTACAAATCGCTCAAGTTCTTAGTACAAATCACTTGTTATAAGTACAAATTTGTATAGTCATTCAGCTTGCATAAGTTTGACCTTCTCACGGCTTACATAAGTTTTACTGTTTTACAACTTCTTTATGTTTTACCTCACTGACCACAGCAAATAATTTCAAAATTATCTTGACCTCTATCTATAGCTATAGCATGTAACTGTAGTGCAATAACTTGTACAAATCGTAGACCATACCAGTACAAATCGTTTATCGTTCATCGCTTAGTACAAATTGTTCGCTTCCTTTGTACAAATCGCTTCCTTTTTAGTACAAATCGCTTGTTAAAGGTGCAAAATTGTCTAGTCACTCAGCTTCCATAAATTTTATCTTCTTGCAGCTTACACAAATTTTACTGATTTACAGCTTCTTTAGATTTTACCTTACTGACCACAGCAAATTATTTCCATTTATTTTGACCTCTGAACCCTTTTATCTTTAAATAGAAATTATCGTCTATCCTTGTAGTTCTATTGGCAATCAACTTGTTAGTACGCTTCCAGCAAACAATTGTGAAAAACTTAAGTAAGATTTTTAAGCATTGCATCATCCTTTGTAGATAAATTGTAGAATAAGAACTAGTTGGCATCTGACCGGTAGACTTCTAAGCGCGTGTCTACTGCTCCGCCTTCATTTTACTCTGCACGACTATGGGTACAGGTACCCGAAACGTCGCTCATGGATCCAATTAAAACTGTCTTATCCAAGTGGTTTTCTTTCACTGTCTTGCGAAGCTCTAGCGTTGAAGTAAAAGAAGCATACCGTAAACTCGAAAGGCTTGAAACTAAACGCGTAAAATTCACAGGTCATCTCCGTTTCAACGAGACTTGCCTGATTAATAAATTGCTGCCCACCTATACGAATATATAAATATATATATTTATAATTTACATATATATATTCACAGTTCATTTAATTAATTGATAAATATTGCCGTGTATTCAACAAAGATAATATACTCGGAGCTTTTATTTTTATGAATTTATTTCTCAAATACAGACTGTAGTAACGTTTTACTTTCAAGGAAGTTTTTGAACAAACTGTCAGAGAGGACTTTGAGGGCTTGATGCAGTTTATCTTCACCGCGCAGCTGTGTCGCCGCGATTAGAGACGAGATAAGCAAACTGCGCTATATTTACACACATGACCGCGAACTAATCGACCACGGAAGAAAGTGTGAGAGCTTACATTATTCTGTCTTCGGTAGAGCAGTCGAGAAACTTTTTACCATTGGCTGTGTGATATAGTCAATAGTCGCAGGGATTAGAATATAGGGGGCTGAGCTAAGGGACCGTTCTTCGAAATCTGAAACACGATTGGATGTAGAAAAAGAATTTGGAAGAAGATGTGAGTTGCCTATTCTATCTAGGATGATTAACGGGAAGGAGTTAGTTCAGGCACGATGCTGACCTATAGTTATTGTCTGTTGTCACCGACCTGATTCACATTGCCATACTTATGAATTGGAATGACACTCGCAATCTTAAGGCTATCAGAATAACGCCCACTTACTACATAGCCATTGAGAACAGAGCACAAGTATCCACTAATGAAGGGCTATGCCAATAGGAGGTGTCTCGGCTGTATCTCGTTCATGATGCAACGCCTCTTCACCATGTTCCTAACTGTGTCATTCACCTCACCAGGGGTTACAAGCTCGAAGATAAAAGACTCTTCAACGTGTGGGGAAGCAAAATCATGAGGTATTATTTTGTTTGGAAGACTCGATACCAGCTTCATGGCGACTGATGCGATGTAATCATTAAATTGATTCACCAAATTCTTTCCAGAAAGAGACTCGGTTCCAACAGCCACATCCGCTGGGCCAACGGGTTTCCAACTACCAATCCACTGATTTCAGGTTCCCACGTTTTGCGGATATCAGAAGAGACATTCGACAATTGCCTGTGATAATAGATTTGCTTAGATTTCTTGAATGCATAGTTAAAACATTACGAAAAGTAGTACAAGATCGTTTTGAAACAATATTGAATTCGTAGAGTTTGAGAAGTTTGTGTTTCTTTAGAGTGAATTCCCTCAGCTCTGCTGACATCCAAAAGGCTACCTTCTTCCTCCTGTCGTTTGTATCGGCTTCACTGGGAAGGATGTAAAATAGATGCTATACAGTCTCTCAATTAGACTAAATCAGCTTACGTCTGCATATAGCAACACAGAAAGTTTAAACAGTAGCAGGTATTAGGCACATCAGTTAGAGGTCATTCCGATCATGTACGTCATCGCCGTCATTTCAGAAATCCAACCAACCCCTGCTTGAGCGCCGAACTCTGAGAATGTGGGTCAGAGAATATCCCGTGAAACAACGAGTTATTCGAATTTTCCACTCTCACTTGCAGGCTATATGCAGATTTACGAGTAAGAATACGGAGATATTCTACACCATACGAGCAAAGACTTCACTAGCTTCCATGTATCTGGGAGTACCTACCCGTCAGCGAAATATAGCATAACAAGAAGCAAGCAACTTCGGGTCCTAAATTTGACCCGAAGAGAGTTGAAATATGTCGGAGGGCAAAAAGTTTGGACTAGCTGGATCTTGACATTCAGGGAACAGCTAAGAAACTACCTTAATATCTGTTTACCTGTTTGAGCGCCTAACCTACGGTGCAATGTCTGCACCACCTCCGAGTTTTGCATTAATGAGATGTCCCAGATACACAGAGCTATGTACCTAGATTAACTTTACAAAATGTACACTAGAGGCCATAGTATTAGGAGCGGAAACAACACTGACGTAAATCACTGATTACCCTGATCCTACACCGATTGCTACTGCTACAGCGGTCTGTAATTAACATTCACCTGTGACTGTGCCCTGGACAGGGACGCTGGTCTCCTCCTCGCAGTGTCGGGTCCACATGTTCTGAGCCTCATCTGCCGCCGCCATGACGCTCAGCACCGCAGGCTATACACAGAGGCACCAGTGCTGTCTCGGCTGTTCTGCAAGATGTGGTCAGGTCTCACATGGAAGGCTTCTAGAGAACTACAGTATTTCTGGTATTAGCTTAGAGAAGTTTAGCTCTGTTTTTATCAGGTTGTGTTATTCAGCAACAGGGCACCTTTTTTCTATTCTTTTCGTACGGAGAAAACGTCTTCGTAGGAAGGCAGCACGGCCTTCACTATACTCTGTCCATTTTGTCAAGGCAGTTCGGTCGTTGTTAAATTCCTCTATAGCGGTGCCAATTCAATGGGCATTTCTGAGATTTCTTTATATAGTCTTGGCTCGGGAAGGGGGGGGGTGTTTGTGGAAATCTCTCTTTTACAGCTATAACATTTATTTTCCTATTCCATATGATAGAGCCAGTGAAAAAAAGTTGGGTAGAGCTTCCGTACCTGATACATTTTGAGGGGGGTGGGGGTTGTAAAATTATCGATTGTGGACCGATGATAATAGGAAATATAGATATATATATAAATACAAGTATTTATTGGAAATTCCAAAAGAATAGAACTTAATAAGTATTCATATCAGACAAAAAATGACAGTTTTGGAATCGGTGAAACATTTCTAACAAATCTATAGAACTGGATTCTCCATTTTCTATTTCGTTCCATCGCTTACTAAAACATTGGGAAAAGAAAAGATTCGGTTTTGAGCTGTGATAAATACACACAAATTTTATTAGTAACAATGGAAAATCCGGTTCTATAGTTTTTTTTTTAGCAATGCTTCAAGGATTTCAAAACTGTCATCGTTTTTTCTAACATAAAAACTCATTGAGTTCTATTCATTTGAAGTTTCCAAAAATATATAATAATATATAATAATTACTAGGTTAAAATTAAAGCCTAGATAAAAATGTTGTAGGAGTATAAGGTGTTTCTTAAAAAGAAAAAAATATACATATGCTCTGCACAATTTCAGAACAATCGATCCACAAACGATAATTTTGCCCCCCTCTCAAAATGTACAAGGTGCGAAAGTTCAACCCAACTTTTTTAACATCCTCTTCATATGAAATAGAAAAATACATGGTATAGCTGTAAAAGAGAAATGTACAGACACCCCACTCAGAGTCAGGAATAATATTCAGGAAGTGGGCGGGGCTTAGATATGGGCCGAAAAATCTCAGAAATACCCACACAATTGCCAACGTTATGGTTCAGTTTTATACGGACCCCCTGCGAAATCGGCCTGAAGCACACGGACCCCTTCCATTAAAATGGCACCAATTTAGTATATTACGTACCGAATGAGTATTGTAGATGCCGTTGGCATCCAGGCGATTGCTTTTCAGTTAATACAGATCTTGCAGAGGCATAACAACATACGGCAAGCGTATAATGACTCATGTCACAGTCACATGACATCCCATAGCTCAACCCACTATTCACATATGACGAGTTTTTACCATTAAATCTCTTGAATTTAGCTTGAGTCGCCTTAAATGACTATTTGCATTGGATGATGGTTAGCGTATGCTGTTCTCGCCGTTTTTGAATATAATCTAAGTTTTTGTGATCAGGCATAAGCATATATGGGTAACTACACCATGCTTAAAATAGGTGAATTATAAAAAATTAACGTAAAAGATTAATATGAGCTTTTTAAACTTGTATTTTTCCTCCTATAACCCTAAAATATTCTGTAATTTTTATCATCTTTCTGCTAAAAATGGTGTAATATTGCCATAGAAGCTTGAAGCACCATGAACCAGTAAGGGGTCTGTGCATGAATCAAGAGGGAGTCGGCAGGTTCATATACGCCCATTGCCATGGAGAAATTTGACCATGGCCGAACTGCTTTGATAAAATGAACAGAGCATAGATAGGGATAACATCCACTCGACAGATTAAACTGGAACACTACCTATTTCTTGCTAATATTCTTTCAACCTAGTGAATAGAAATCTGAAGTTTGTTTTTCTATGACATCCTATTTTCAAGTGATCACGTCCTATCTCTTTTATTTCATCAGTGCCATTCCTGCAGAACGTTCTCTGGGAAAACTTTCTAAAGTATCATACAATGCTCTTCCCACGAGAATGTTAAGTACGAATATCTTGTGAACTGGACGTGATAGCGAAACTCCAGTTGTATGTCTAAAATCAGCGTCCAGTAGTGACTGAGAAACAGTTCTTAAACTTGGGGACGCAAGAAAAGTAGAAATTTATTGCTCGTGATACTTTGTAAATGCAGTGTAGTGCTTGTCTCGTGCACCATCTGAACCCAGGAAAATGCTCGTGCTAGTCTGTAAATTATTTCTTGGCGCCCATTTTTTTTGTGCCAATGTTTTGGCACCGAATATTTTGGCACCTAATATGTAGGTTAGGTTAGTTTAAGTAAGGTTAGGTAAGGTAAGGTTAGGCAAGATTAGGTTAGATATGATTAGGTTAGGTATCGTTAGGTTAGGTCTAGTTCGGTTAGCTATGGTAAAATTATGTTAGGTTTGGTTACGTTAGGTTAGAATGCAAGAAATAAATAATTTTAGTCAATTTTAATGTTGATCTTATCTTCTTTTACTATGTGAAAGTCGACGCGCGCATTTTATATATTGTGCGACCATTTCAATGTTTGTTTCTAGACATTTATCTGAAATAAAAAGTTTTATAGTAATTTCATCCAGTCAATTTAAATCAGTGACAAAATATTTGGCGACAAGAAAATCATGGCACCAAAACATCGGCGCCAAAGAATCGGCGCCAAAAAGTGCCTTACCCGTGTGGCGCACCTACCTTTTTCTGGTGCGAGTTTATAAACAAATGCTACTTTAAGCGTAAATTGCGACAGCCACACTCTGGACTTTACGACATGAAGGCCTGGGCCACATTTACTAGCGTAACAACACGAAGACCTACCGTCTTGTAACTTGCAGCGTCTCAACATTAGGTGAGAAAAATTACCTTTGACTCCCACACTTCTAATAATTACCTCCGCCAAGGAGGTTATGTTTTGTTGGGCGTGTCTGTTTGTTATTCTATCTGCCTGTCTGTTATCAAAATAAGTCAAAAAGTTATGAACAGATTTGGGTGAAATTTGCAGGGATTGTTAAGTATGTTAGGAGGAACAGATGATTAACTTTTGGTGAAGATCCGTTCATCTGTTTGTTTGTTTGTCTGCCTCATTTTTATCAATGCCATAACTCAAATAAGTTATAAACGGATTTTCATGAAATTTACTGGCGTTGTTAGGTTTATTACGAAGAGTAAATAACCAAAAAATTTTTGTGATCTGTTTGTTCGTTCGTGTGTTTGTTGCTGTGTTTGATATTGTGCTTGTTAGAACAACTCAAAAAGTTCTAAATGGATCTTTATGAAATTCACAGGAGTTGTCCGTAATGTTAAGAAACATAAATAATTTGGTTTTGGTGCAGATGGGTATTTTCATTTGTATGTTTGATTCATGTTTGTTTGCGTAACTCAAAAAGTTGAGAGCGGATTTTCAAGAAAATTGTAAAAAGTGTTAATAGCTAACTATGAAAACGCACAATCGATCAACTTTTGGAGTTAGTACAAAATAATTGTTTTATTACCAATTTGAATTTTTCGTTACCGTTGCCTTGCTTAGCAGAGGTATGCGCTTTCATAGTTTTCTAGTTTTAAGAGGAAAGAACTTTGCATATGACAATAAGAGCGTGGCATATGAGAGAGCTCGTTGGATGGCGCTTAAATAAAATCAGCTGCGCTTTTAGACATCAAATGGTAGTTTGAGGTTCGTAAATAAACTTACAAGAAGCAACTGTGGGATAAAATACGGGCCCGGCTTTACTAGCTGGTATCTCCCCTGATCAATCAATTTGAGTCTGTGGCTGCATAAACAAGGCAAGGGCGCGACGTAGCACTGCACCGCCTGTAAGGAGCAACTTCTAACCACTGCAGGTGCGACACCACGCGCCCTGCTGGCCGCCATGAGATGGTTGCCCGTCGTGACGTGTGCTGCGATAACCTCAACCATGGCCCTGAAAAACTGTACAGTTCCTCTGTACATATTATTTGCTCACTAATATGAAATGTGTTTGCACTGTTTTACCCAGAATCCAACTATATTTGGTACCGTATAAAGAAGAGCTTATTTGTCAAATAGGTGAGGTATGCGTATAGGCTTCTTTGTAACAGACTTACAGCTATTATTATAATTGGTGTTGTACATGTCAGTGTTTGCATGTCTGTGCTTATGTTATAGCCTATCACCGTATAAGCGATATTTATAATTTTGGTATGCTGCGTGAGACATTTATAGTTGAGAAATTGTGATTGAGAGCATTGCATATGTCTTAGGAATGTGCAATTGTTACCTACTATTAATGAACCCATTAATTGAAAAATAACTCTACTAATCACCCCTGCACATATGTTGTATTGCATATTTCTAATAATCCGGGGGAAGGGCACTGCATTTCCTAGTCTCCTATTAATGACAATGAAAGAAAGACTCGCTCGCAGCATCCCAAATGCGCTTTATTTCTGTTCTAGTGGACCTGTGCGGGAAAAACTTCACACAATAATCGATATTTTTTATTAATATAGGCCGTTGTGGAATCTTCTCAGAATTGCTTCATTTTCTTAATTGATCCGTAGTCGTGCTGTCAACCTTAGGTCTTCTTTTCTCTTACTTGCCGTTTTCACATTTTCCCGCTCACGCGTATCAGCAGCTTTCATTCACTTTTGTAACCATTCTGCCTCAAAACTTTCTTGACTGTATCACGTAGACGATTCATCTCTCTCCATTCGTAGCACGTTTTCGCTCTTGAGACTGTAGTGGTCTCGTGCTTCTTATACGTTCACTATCTTCCTTCTTAATTAGACGTGCGTCTTCAACAAAGTGAGAGGCAGACGTAAATCTTGATTAATACACTGCATTAAACTTGAATGTAACTCCACCCACTTTGTATACATGTAGACACTCGGTAGCCAAGATACGGTCTTACGAACTTAAATATCTGCTCCAGTGACGTGCTGAAATTTTTGGACAGAGTGAGGGATGATATGCGTGATATGGAGCTGGAGGAACACATGACAATGGACAGAAATACATGGAATAGCAAGATCTGCTTCAGTGACTCCCTTTGAACTGGGAAAATACTGCTGTAGAAGAAGAAGAAGAGAAAGACGGTAAGCTAGAAGAAACAATTGTCTGCTACCCGTGAAGAATCATCTCGTGAGTGCTCTGTTGGTCATCTGTAGAATTTACGCGTCGTGACCTGAGAGAAGAAAGTTATAAAATCGGATTCCAGAAGCTGCATACATATTGTTCCGATTTCAAGAAGTGTTTCAAGGAAGACGTGTCTTCAGATAAAGGGATAAGGATCAGCCTTCACCATCTTCTGCAACCTGGTCATCGATTTACAAAATCTGCAACCTGGCCTGTTTTTCGCCTATCGATTTCTTTTAAGAGTGTGACACGAACGATACCTACATCGGTATTACTGTATATAATAATTCACGTCGTGTTTTTATTTATTTATTTAATTATTTATTTATTTATAACTATATTTATATCTTTCCTGTCACGCTCTATGGGAATAAGATAGGAGAAAATTCAGATTTCAAAATGCGAAAAAAAAGTGGGGTAACTCGCAATCTTTTTCTTCGGCGAAAAAAAAAGTTGGGTACCTTGCAATCTTTTTCTTCAGTATAAGATAGGGGAAAAATGGAACTAATGAGGTAGGAGGAAATTCAGATTTCAAACGGCGAAAAAAAAAAGTTGGATACCTTGGAATCTTTTTCTTCAGTATTAGATAGGGGAAAGATGAGGAGCCCAAAAGACGGCGGGGGTTTTGGTGAAGTGTTAATTTTTGCCGTCATTTATAATGACGGCACGGGCCACTAGTATAAATATATAAAGAATTAAACACTTGACGGTGTTTATTATGTTGTGTGTGGTTTGCTCTGCTATCTAGAAGTGCAAGTTGGATAGATGATCAGCGAAGCAAAAAGTTAGATCTTCAGAGTAACCCATCCACACCGGGAGCCCCTGATTTGGCCACTCTAGAATATTGCTAACTAGCGCACTCTGATAGCGCATACCTCCGCCAAGTGAAGCAACGGTAACGAAAAATTCAAATTGGTTCTTGAAACCATGATCTTCTTCGTATCAACACCAAAATGTAATCATTTGTGGCTTTTGATAGTATTAACAATTTTTGTAATTTTCTTGAAAATCCGTTCATAACTTTTTGAGTCAGGGCTACTAGCAAACAAATGCACGGTAGCCGCAAACTTCCGTTCGCACCTCACAGTCCTTGATTTCACTGGTTCGATGCCAACCCAGGCACGTGAGCTCTTTGCTGGTCTAGGTATGCTGACTCGGCAATTGTGTGCGTGCACTGCGCCGTGGTGGAACTTGCCTTCTTCAGAGATGAAGGGGTGGGGGGGTCCTGGGTAATTTGAATCTTCAGGCAAATTGGGAGCCATAGTTATTGATGACCCGTGGTCGACTGCAGCCGCACTTACTTCTCTGGGGCTAATTGGCCTGTACCCGCAGCACAAAGAAGTACGTGTTGGTCTCCCAGTTCAGGGTGCGGATGCGGTCAAATCAAAATTGACTTTACCTTTACCTTTATGACAAACATAAGTCAAACACACAAGCGGACCAACCAATCATCACAAAAATTCAATCATTTATGTATTTTAATATTACGAACAATTCCTGTAAAGATCATAAACTTCCATCCATAACTTTTGAAGTGATTGTGCTAACAAACAAACAAACAAACAAACAAACAAACAAACAAACAAACAAACAAACAAACAAACAAACAAACAAACAAGCAAGCAAGCAAACAAGCAAGCAAGCAAGCAAGCAAGCAAGCAAGCAAGCAAGCAAGCAAGCAAGCAAGCAAGCAAGCAAGCAAGCAAGCAAGCAAGCAAGCAAGCAAGCAAGCAAGCAAGCA
>LQNS02277097.1:14255580-14266504 GCA_001587735.2 Parhyale hawaiensis
TCGGATCTTCTTTTTTTTTCTCTCTTCATTCTTTCGTTTTCTTCACCCGCTGGGTTGGTTGCGTGGGGGTTTGTTAACCTCATGGAGTTTCTCCGTTCCTACGTCGCCAGCCTGGTGTGATTTAATAATAATAATAGTTGGTATCACTGATAGCATTCGTTGGAGCGGTAATGTGACGTTACTGCACCAGCCATATTATCTCCCCCGTTCTAGTACAGTTCCCGGTTTTGTAGATGGAGGTTTCAGGTCCATTGTTTCCTATATCACTTGAGTGCAAAACCACGTGATAGTTGGCATTGTTGTGATTTGGAGCTTTCGTTGCAACATATTTTAAACTTAGTGTGTAGGTATATTTGTGTTTCCATTGTTGCATTTCATTAATATTCCGGGCGTTTGAACTTGGAAAAGGAAAGTGGTAAACTACGGGTATGATAATACCGCCATAAATAATTTGAATATATTTTGTTCAGATTTCTTGATTCGGTCATGTTTGACCTGTGATGATATTATTTTAAAAATGAAATGTTATCGTTTGCCCACAGTGAGTATTTTTTGCCTTGAAAATTCTACACCTGAGAGGTTAAGACAAAACATGGATGCGTTGTTCGTGAGCTTAAGCTTGTCCAAAACTAACAGACGAGTCATAACCAAGTTCCTTTTGCTGCTTAGCAGATTGCTGCCGAGATCCATCAGTTGATGCAGTGAGCTCTGCAATTGTTCTGTTCTCTGTTGGGGCCGAGCGCCAGGAGGGCACTGCTGGACCACAAGCAGTGGTGCTGGTAGGCGATCAAGTCCTGGAACTGAGAAACGACATAATCACCAGACTTCAGTCTCTGTGAATTTTACAGTTCCCGAAGATAATGGAGTACATGCGATTCACAACCAAGGACAAAAACAGCAGGTCTACAAGGCGTGCATGTCTGCCATGGCGAAATCTGCTGTTCACAATATCACTGAAGGTGTCGTAGGCAGGAGGCAGAAGCGTCTCGAGGTTGAGAGAAGGTATGTTAAATGATGATATAAAACGTTATATTCGAACATACAAAAAATTACGGGTCACTACACAAAACTTTTCGGATAATCTTCGCAGTGCCACTGTACTGCGTACAGCCCAGAACTGTTGCCTCAAAGTTTTGTAAAAGGTTGCCGATAGCTATGCGTGCCTTGGTCAACTGAGAGTGGTCATGGGAAAGCATCGAATAAGGTCATTTGCCGGGTGTGCGGAGTGCGAGAGGCAATATCAGAATCTCAAATTTGCACAAATTCTATCATGCTGATGTGCAAACCTTATAACTTCGCCACCCTCGGTGCATCTGTGTCGGTGCAACGTGCAGTAATTGGAGTCAACGCAACGGACCATAGTCAAAGGTTGACGAAACATTTGCTAGGTTGAAGATGTCATTTATACTTTTGGATAATCCGGTATCATAGTTTCATCTTCCTGTGATAACCTCTCTAAATTTTGCAAAATCTCAAGAATCAAATTTACCAACTTTGAGCCTCCCACCTGTTGAGCTGATGAACAGCGAAAGGCGCGTCGTGGGGAACAGAATTTCTGGTCATCCTAAACACCGAAATCGACCGAAATATACTGAATTCCACCAAAAATGTTTTATTTTTTCAAATTCCCACTCTAAACGAGGGCTATTGCTGACAGAGTTTGTGATTTTTTTTTTTTTTTTTCAACTATAATTTTTCATTTTATTGATTTGTTTGATATATTTTTCACATTTTTCATAGTTTCCTAATGTAAAATTATACAATAATTTTTCGTAGTTCTACTCTAGTGTGCTAAAGATAATACTTATAAAACAAGTGTTTTCCTGCTTTCCTCATGCTTAAGAATTATAACACACGGTGTGAAATCACAAACTAAGGCAATTGCAAAAAAATCAAGTAGCTACGAAACCTATTGTAATATATGTTGGAGTAATAATTTACCTATCAGCCATGCAATTTCTGGGAAAAGAATGACAAAATTGCTTTAAGCTTGGAGATGAACACTCAGTAAAAAATATAGGCCTACATGCAGGTAAATACATTATTTTTTCAGTTGTCAAACTAATTTTTTCAAAAAGTTGTGAACGAGTTCAACTTGCTTGATTGGGTGAAATGCAAAGGTAAAGCAATCCTAACTAGAGCACTCTGAGAGCGCATACCTCCGCCAGGGAAGGCAACGGTAACGAAAAAATCAAATTGGAGCTGAGACCATGATTCTCTTTATATCAACACTAAAACCTAATCATTTGTGCCTTTTGATAGTATAAATACTATCTGTAATTTTGTTGAACATCCATTCATATATTTTTAAGTTATACTGCTAACAAACATTATGACAAACATAAATCAAACAAACAAATGAACTAACCGATCTGCACCAAAATTTAATCATTTATGTCTTCTAACATTACTAACAACTCCTGTAAATTTCATAAAGGTCCACATGAACGAACAAACAGATCATCTCGTAATTTGATTATTTACTTTTCGTAATAAACCTAGCAACTCATTAAATTTCATGAAAATCCATCCCTAACTTCTTGAGTTACGGCATTGACAAAAATGAGGCAGACAAACAAACAAGCGGATGGACGTATCTTCCACAAAAGTTAATCATCTGTTCCTCCTAACATATTTAACAATCCCAGTAACTGTCACCCAAATCCGTTCATAACTTTCTGAGTTATCTAGAAGACATACCTAACAATCCCTGAAAATATTGTACCTAAAGGGCCGTTCGTAACTCTTTGAGTTATCTTGGTGATAAACAAAGAGACTGACAAACCCAACAAAACATATCCTCCTTGGCGGAGGTAATAATAATCATCTCATAACAGTTAGTTTGCTATAGTCAGAAAGTTTATGCCTCCTTTTCTGAGCAGAACGATATCACAGAGCAAGGGACATATAGTATGTCGATAGAAATGGGGAACAAATGCACGAAGGTATTCCCACACAGGATCAACGCGCATGGGAACAACAAGTCGGGAAAGAAGAGGAAGAATAGAATAAAGCATGAGCAAGTAGGAGTATGAAATCGGGAAAGAAGTAAAGTCGGCACGAAAGACAGACGTCCCGAAGGCCTAGCTAATGGCTAAGGTAACCTACACCAGCCCCCTAGGGTTGTCGAGCCCCATAACATAGGATGGACGAACCTAACTAACCTAATCCTATGGCCTATTGCCCATCCTTTGCCCCTGAGGGGTAATTTCATAACAGATGCATTCATACTCTGACTGCCGGTAAGCACAAAAACCACTCCTGACATAGACGGCCATCCCGCGAAATCCAGGCCCCGATCCCAGTGGCCTGCGAAAAGGAACTGAAAACCCGCCGAGGCAAGCTCCGTGTCGTGCCTCCTACCCGACACCAGCGTCTCGCAGCAGCAAACGACATCTACACCACGGGACACAAAGCCAGTCTTCACGAGGTTCGCATACAGTCCTCTATTATTCCAGTAAAGAAGACAACAAAGCCAAGCCCTACCCACTCCCGGGCTTTTTTCCACATCTCCGCAAAAAAGTGAATGAGAAATGAAGATAAAACCGAACTATTCAAAGTATAAGATAGAAAAAATCCCTCAGACAAATGATTACCTGAGGCAGAAGTACGGCCCACTCACCAGAGCTGATTTGCGGAGCAAGGCTTCTATAACCCCAGGTTCACCTAGTTATGGGGGACGACAGTCACGATGGACATGTGGGTGCCTCCATCAACCTCCCTTGGTCCTGCCTCTCACAGCACGAGATTAGCACAGAGCAGAAGAAAAAAGTCTCGAGAGGTAGGGAGAGGAGCTGACTGTGGAATGCTGGGCACACGGCTGTATGGCGACAGCCAGGTGATCTCTCTCGTTGCTGTTGGCTCCATTGAGCTCATCCGCCTTATATACGTGTTTCCTTGCATTTTGGTTCCAACAACCCTGCCTTCTCCAGGCTTATACGCCAGCCAAGCATATAACCGGCGAGCGATGTCCAATGATAAGGGATACAAGTTTGGTCGCTTGGAATCGACCCTGCGTTAGTTGCGTCTTACACCACGTACAGGACAGGAGTGGAATTCTAAAACCCCCACTAGAGGGTCAAAGACATCACTTTCGTCCGCACATGTAGAGAGAGGCCTTTTTTGCTTGGGGGTTTAACATTGACACCCCGAAGAGCCTCTTTTTCAGATATGTACAATTTTTGAAAGACTTATCCTTCTAAAATCTAATAACAGCTGTGAGTAAGATTCCGTTCAGTCACAAATATCAGCCGTGAGTAAAGAAGTTTTTTCTTATCATTAATTTTCTTTCTTTATTGTAATTTAAATTAAATGCTTCGAGAGAAACATAGTTGTACCATTAATTGATTTGTTTTTGAAAAACTTTTTTTATCGGACTTGTAAGTTATGGGCATGAAATTAACATTCACTGAAACTATGGATCTCTAATTTCCTTGAAATTCCTTCTACGGTATGCATTAATGATGAGCGTGACACACTGACACACACAAACACTGTCGTAGATACAAGCGTATTAATATATAGACTACCTAGCAGTTATAACTCACTTTGGTACGACCAACTGCAGCTCGTCAACCTAACTTAACGTACCCCATAAACGACGCCTGTCCCTTGATCCTTGCGAACTGCGTCTAACCTCAAGTCTGCTGCACACGAGAGTCGAAACATGGGAACGTCTTTCCCTATCCCTCCCATTACGCCGCTGTGTATGCAGCTTCGACATGTATAATATTATTGTAATCAAAACTGCTTATACTCCGAGCCGCGGCAGCTATTGCGCCACAGCGAGTGTCACTCAGTTTAAACTGACTTTGAATTTCTATTGAGTTTAACTTCGCAACTGTACATATTTGGGATCAATGTGTCTTAATATGTAGATTCAACTGTTAGCACGCGCACAGAAATATCAGTTCCAAGACCGAGAAGCGCTTCCGTATCTCGACTCGTACGCAGCCAGCCGGCTTAACGTAGCCCGCGGATGCCAGTAGTAGAAAGTTCATCCTAAGTCACCCTACACAACATATCTAGACACATTATTACCGTTGGACCTCGCAGATATTTTACTAGCAAAGTTTTCGCTCATGTAGGTCATGATTAGAGCCCAGATTTCTAGCATTTACTACCTCCGCCAAGGAGGTTATGTTTTCGTCGTGTTTGTCTGTCTTACTGTTGTCTGTCTGTCACCAAGATAACTCAAAACGTTCTAAACCGATTTGGACGAAATTTTTACAGGGATTTGTTAGGTATGTTAGGAGGAACAGATAATTAAGTTTTGGTGAAGATATGTCCATCCGTTTGTTCGTTTGTTTGCATGTTTGCTTGTTTGCTTGTTTGCTTGCTTGCTTGTTTGCTTGTTTGCTTGTTTGCTTGTTTGCTTGTCTCATTTTTCTCAATACCATAACTCAAAAAGTTATGGATGCATGGATTTCTATCAAATTAGCATGAGTATTTAGGTTTATAACAAAGAGTAAATGACCAAATTTTGGTAATCATCTGTTTGTTCGTTCGTTAGTCACCCTTTTTAATTTTATGCTTGTTAGCACAATAACTCGAAAAATAATGAATGGATCTTTATGAAATTTATAGAGGTTGTTAGTAATGTTGAAAGACATAAATGATTAAATTTTGATGCAGATCGGTTTGTTCGTTTGTATCTTTGACTCATGTTTGTTATAACGTTTGTTAGCCGTATAACTCAAAAAGCTACGAACTCGAACGGATCTTCAAGAAAATTGCACAAGCTGTTATTACTACCAAAAGATGCAAATGATTAGATTTTGGAGTTTATACAAAGAAAATTATGGTTTCAGAGCCAATTTGAATTTTTTGCTACTGTTGCCTCGCTTGGCGGAGGTATGCGCTCTCAGAGTGCTCTAGTTCGATAATTGCTTTTACGACTATAGATGCAAATAAAAGTTTGCATTTATTGCAAAATATGCTGCACTTCTTTAAACGATATTTTGACCAGACACAAAGCCAAAAAGTAGTCATTATGACATATATTACCATAAAACTTGTCCAAAGTAGTGCGCAGTTGTACTATTAAATATAAAATTATTCAATTATTAGGAAACGCTGAATAAATAATAATAAATAATACAGCATTCTATATACTGGAGCCTCCTATAGGATTCAAGCCTTCAGTCTTATCATTATTTTTATTTGAGTGGTATTCAGGATATGAGCTCTACCGAGCTCATACAGGGACAGGAGAGTTCTTTTGGTGAATAACTTGACCTAACCTAACGTAAGCCTGACCTGACACTGCCGTGAGATAACCTGGAGTTACGTTGGGTTACGTTAGTTGTTAAATGTAAATAAGTTGTTTTATTTCATTCTTATATAAACTACAAAACTGACCACTATTAAGAAAGCTCACAACTATATGAGTTCCTGTTGATGCAATATGCGCATAGGTATACTACAAAACTGAGCACTATTAAGAAAGCTCACAACTATATGAGTTCCTGTTGATACAATATGCGCATAGGTTGAGTGATAAAAAAAACATGGTTTCCATTTCGAATAATAGCTTCCTAATTTTTTTAAAGTTACAAATGAAAGAAAACTGCTGAATCTTAGCCAAAACTTGCAACGTTTTACTTGCTTTTTTGTTACTAATAAGAACTATTTTGCTAGAAATAAAAACTATTTTGCTATGATACCTGCAATAGCGACTTTTTTTGAGTGCTATTTTGACTAAGTTTTCAGCATTATTTGGACCACTTTTTAGGACCAGAAATCCGGGCTCTAGTCATGATAGACGCCTTCGCTAATCTTTGTATATCATCGTCTGAAGAGAACACTATGTAGACTCTCACATTTTTAACATTTCCATTTTTCATTGGTGTATTTGATGGTTCTGCTGTGGGACCCGTGGCTGCTTTATACTTTGATGTGCGATAGCTTTCGCATAAAATACAACAGTGAGACCATTTTTTCAATAATTGCTTCATGCCGCCGAAAACACTTTTTCTGTCAGCTTACGTGATTTCTTTAAACATTAAACTTTCACTTCAAAAATTCTTTAGAATGAAGCATTTCAGAACAGCTCGCTTTACACTGTATTCTGGCTACTAATTTTCCCATATTCGGATTGTTATGCGACCCCAGCAACGTGAATGTTACAAGCTCTGAAAATTGGTACGGTGTGTGTGATACGTGCAAAATGAACTTCATATTTTTGCTTCGAAACAGACTGAAAATTTCTTCAGGAGCGAGCGAAAGAAGACGATTACCGTATAATTGAACTTCCTTCCAGCGAGAATGAGAGCTTCTTATATGTGAGATTTCTTCCTCTTTAATCCTGAAAAGCGTAACGTACAGACACATGGACGGACTGACACACAGACGGGGCCTCAAGGAGAATTAAAATATTGATTTACATATTTCGTGTTCGCTTCTTAAGATATATAGGCCAAAATTTTTGCTCTTCAATCAAGCAGATATTAATTTGAGCTTAAAAGGCAGTTCATCGCTACGGTACGCTCACACTGTTTGCAAGTGACTGGAGTTTATTGCAGTGTTTTATTGAAGATTTTACTTCTGTCTCTCGCAATGGAAGACGAGCGTGAAAGAAGAAGGAGACTGGATAGGGAGCGTAAAAGAAGAACCAGACTACTACAGTCTCAAGAACAAAGACGTGCTGCCAATGGGGTGAGAAGGCGCATCTATGCGACACAGTAGGAAGCAGAGCTTAGAAAAGGCGATAAAAATTACTTAATCAACACACATGTGCGAATTGTTTGCTGGTAGGACAAACGCAAAATTCACAGGTGAAATCAAAATACTAAGAGAGGCTATACAAGGTGTGAGGCAGACAGACTGCGTAACATTAGACAGTATTAAGCGGTGGACATTATTGTGTTTGCAGGGTGGGTTGGTTAGATGCGCTGCCTCAGGTCAAACTAAGGCCGGGGCCCCACCGAAGCAACAAGAAACGTACAACGCAACATATTTACTGCTTCAAAAAATTTAATTTCGAGCGCTGCTATCAACTGGCCACACCCACGCGACATAGACCACGTGTCTTACTGTCTCCCAATGCAGCATGCTGAAAATTATCGAATGATTCGACAGCAGGCGATGTTCTAACTTCGCTGTAATCAGGAGACATCTATCAATAATTGTTGCCACATATTATGTTCCGTAACTACAAAAAATGAAAATATCAAAAAGATCCAAAATAGTTTGAAAACAAAGTACAAAGATACAAAATACCTAGCGACAGTTTCACCTGCACAACACGTGTGCATCGCCTGCGCAGTGTAATTGTTGTGCGCGATCGATGGATTTGCGCGATCGATCGATCGGGCTGCGCAAACGATCGATCGTTCAAATTTTAAAATAAAAAAAAACAGTCCTTGCCTCCCCTAACCTACCCGACATTAAACCCGAATATAGTCCAACTTACCCGAAATTACGGCCTAATACCTACAACATCCACCGTTTGCGCAGCGCGATCGATCGATTGTCCAAATCCATCGTTCGCGCACGACATAGGCCTAATCGCTGAATTCTATAACAATATAACTAACCTGGGCTGATCTTTGTGTGGCTTCATTTACCTATATTCTTAGTTTTGAATAGAAGAAGAAGGCTGTTTTTACAAAAACATTACATTTAAACGTGGCCAACTATGTGGTTGGCACCTTTGGTATAACCACGGCTGATGAGCAGAGTTTTGGCCATACGAAACCAAGTCTAAGAAATTAAATATGCTCATTGCTCAATTACCGTATTTGGTTCGTGTAGAGATACTTTTTCATAATTATCATTCTAGTCGGGCCGGGATGCACAAAACGCCTGTAACGCCAAAGAGAAATTTCTTCCTTAAACGGCTTAAATGGCCTTATCCTGAGGACACCTTAAGTCCACCAAATCTCCAATGCACAAAACAATTTCAAAGGCATTTATCGTCTCTTTAGGGCCTTTTGCGTGAAAATGCACAAAATCGCCCTGAGTCAAATATCCACCAATCACAGCCCCCGTTACAAGAAGCAATGGAACGCGAAAATAAAACGCCGACGACCAGCTGATTTCTTCCGTTCCTGCCGTGACTGCCGTACAGACCATATTTTGCTGTTTTAGACGCCTTGCAACACATTTTAGTCTAAAAAAAGATGAAATAATGAACAAAAAATTATTGCAAATTTAAAGACAGGTTTTTAATTGATTATTTAGCTATGCGCACGCTGCAAACTGAATGTTTAGCAGCTGGCAATTTTCGAAACGGAACACCGTAGTCTATTGGTTTTCATTTATTATTCAACGCGGTGCTTGCAAGGATGCTGCAAAAACGCAGGCAATTGGGTGAGATTACTCATTGAAACTGCGTTTGAGACTCGTGAGCAGTCTTTTGTTCCCTGTATGCACTACAATATGTCCAACGAATTTGTTTTTTCCCCTTCTGGTGTTGCTTACGTATGTCGACCGAAACAGCAGTGAAAATATCAGCCTAAGTAAGTTCCGCAACTCGCTTTGGAGGAACAGTGTGTCTTTCAAAGAGCTGTGCACTTTCATAGTATTTTCAAGCAAACAACGGAAGTTAGAACACGCCATACTATTTAGGAATATCAAAAGATTATGATGTAAAATCAGCCTCATTCGCACCCCAAAGTGTTCTACAGTATCCAATAGAAATTTGAATACCACGTTTTTAAAGCTCGTGCGAAGTTGCCAGACGTGCAAGAAATTTAGGCTGCCTTTGTAGAAATACTTAGAGAGTGTTAATATTATGTAAAATGAACCAAATTGTCACTCGTTATATGTTTCTTCCTCGATGTTTTGATTCTGCCGCTGTTTCTTTACTGTATTTAAGGGTAGTCCTAGCACTCTTAACTTAAGTACATAGATAAAGGAAAGCGAAAATTGTTTGTGCATATGCCCGTAGCTTACAAAGTGCACTTTTCTGAAGTTAAGGGGAAATCTGTGAGCTAAATACACTGAGTGTAGTTTCGTGCATCCCAGCCCAGGCTCTACGCAACGATGCCAGGTACCGCCACACTCACAATTCAATCTTTAGTGCTAATTTTCCTCATGAAATTCTTAATGATGCTTGACATTAATGAACTTTTAATATCTTTTGCAGTTTTAGTGTTGCAAATTGAAATAAATGTGCTACTAAGCATCTAAAACGGTAATTATTAGGCACAAGAAAACGCAAATGTATGATACACATTTATTGACACGTGGTGTCCGTCGATCTTGTTCGGAAGTATGACAAGTTGTATTCCTCTTGCTCAAAACTTCATCTAATTTTTACATTGTGCGAGCTAAGCTTCTAATCGTCAACGGTAGCTTAACGAGTCATTCTCGGATGAATGCCCAATAGCATTCAATGATTGGGGTACAATACATATTATCAACTGTATGTATCTACTATATTAAAATTACTACAAATTTAAAGCCGCAACTCAGCAGGATCTAAGCAGCAAACTTTTTTGAAAATTACAAGCCTACCTTATTGATGGATTACTGCAAATATCAGAAACTGCAGATAATTACGGGGAGTAAGATTATCAAGGCCAGTGGATTTGCACACATTTAGGTGGGTTAGTTCTTGAAGAACCTCAATTCACGGAGATTGAGGTTTTTCAAGAACAAACCCACCTAAATGTGTACAAATCCACTGGCCCTGATAATTTTACTCCCCGTGTACTACGGGAAATAGCTCCAGTCATCGTGAAGCCCCTGCTCGAAATATTTAATCGCTCTCTAAGAACAATAGAAGTTCCGCAGGATTGGAAACTAGCTAATGTAACACCGATACATAAGAAGGGGGATAAGAAAAGCCCCAACAACTATCGACCAATCAGTCTTACATCGGTCGTCAGCAAAACCATCGAACGCCTATTGAAAAAGCGCATCACTGATCACCTGAGGATGCAGCATCTCATAGCCGATACTCAGCATGGCTTCCGAA
>LQNS02277097.1:14267469-14282909 GCA_001587735.2 Parhyale hawaiensis
AAGAACTCCTCCAGGAGTCGCAAACTCTTAACGGCCAAAGCTTCCGAGGCCACCTTAATCCGTCTCCTTCTCTCTCCCGCTCCAACTACACAGTTTGATGTCTCTAAGCTCCGCATGTCAGCGGCTGTTGAGTGTGCTTGCGTGCATTCAAGATCGTCTCTTGGACAAGGACTCTTCACCCTCCCCCCCCCCTTTTTTTTCTCTCTCTCTTTTCTCCTGTCCTCTATATCCTACTAACTTAATGGCAATAGCTCATGGAGTGCTGGGGCGTGTGTTCCGGTGTCTCTTTGGGAATGGGCCTATTTGTTCGTCTACTGCCGCCTGTCTAATCTAATTCGAAATAGACGCTTCCTCTCAATAGATTTTAGTCTCCTTAAAATAAGCTGTCCCAAATCAGGCAGTATTGTTATTACTATTAAGTTACGCTAGACTGGTGACGTGAGAACGGAGGAAACTCCATAAGGTTAACAAACCCCCACGCAAATAGCCCAGCAATCGAAAGAGGAAAAAAGAAAGAGAAGATGAGATATCATAGAATAGCTCTGTTTATAGATTGCTTAAAGCCGCCAATACTCGCACCAGCAAAGGCAGAGCCATCAATACCATTCCAAACCGCTACATATGATGGAAAAAAAGGACGAGAACACTGGCTTGTACGGCATCGTACCGGGTCCAAGGCAAACTGATGAAGAGGACCAGTACGCCGAGTATACCTCACCCGAGCATATAGCTCCGGAAGAAAAGCTGCCAGTGGATGACTAGGGTCATTAAATATTTTATAGAGAAAGCAGACCCAACCAACTCTGCGACGTTGCGCCAGATCACAAGGCACAGCACCATCTAGCATAAACGCACATCGACGAACCACTCTGTCAAGCAAATTCAGATGACAATCAACAGCAGAATCCCAGACCAAGTAGTAGAATTCCTTAAGGGAGAGGGCATAGCAATTAAAACAGCGACGTGTCAACTCGATCGAACCAATACCCTGCAAGCACATCGCAGAAGACCAATTTTCTGCGATGCTCGTGAGGCAACCGAACGGATATGCGGCTCAAACGTCAACTTTGGATAAAAATTGATACCCAAGATTGCATAATGGAAACTGTGATAAAAGAACACGAAATTAATATCTTATAACAACTGCCTCGAAGCGTCCAGTAATTCGGCGAGAACTGTGAGCACATCAATTTCATTTTGATGAAATACACTGAGCATTTTCGCCTATTTTCTTGCTGATGAGACGCCATCATTAATGCATCACATTCTTCAATATTCAGCCTTTCGACTGCAGTACTGTTCACCTAGAATCGCAGTTTTGTTGAGTATTCGAACGTTTTCCAGAAGTACGATTCATGTTGCATCTGTTTGGAGTGGGCAAGCGAGCAACATCGGTTGTTTTGTGATGCAACAAGATAGACCCGCAAATCGTATCGCGTCGTGTGTTGCTTCGGTGGGGCCCCGGCCGCACTACCGTCGTTCACGACACCTTTGCGTTCACGTAAGCTTTCCTGCGCGCGCCACCACTAAAATAAACACTACCTAAGCTAACCTAACCTAACCTAACCTACCCTCACCAAACTTACCCTTACCAAACCTACCCTTACCTAACCTAACCTCCTTACTTAACTTTCTAACCTAACTTTAAAGCAATTTGGACCCTCGTTTCTAACCCGAAAATTAGGTCCGACACGTCATTTTTAGGCTAGAGTGAGCTAACCTAACCTAACCCAACTTAACCCAACCTAACCTTTCTAACCCTACCTAACCTTACCTAACGTTACCTAACCTTACCTAACCTTACCTAACGTAACCTAACTTAACCCTTTGCCTCCTGACGGCATCATCAGATGCCACTCTCTATTTTTCCCTATACAAAAGCTACGCATTATGTAAATTACCCAAGACACTGACGGCATCTGTAGTAGCCGATGCAAACAAATACTGTTTTTGCAATTAAAACTAAATTTTTTCTCAAATATGTGTTTAACTAACCTATTTTTCATAAATTTAACAAAAAAAAGTTAAAAAAACATCTGAATTTCAGGAGGCAAAGGGTTAAGCAGCGATACAGCGAGCAGCGCGGCGCACCAACTTGAACGCCACTCACTCGCACACGATCTGCGTACACAAACACGCACACAAATTGGTCGGGAACGACGGCAGCGCGCCTTAGCCTCAGAGAAGTTGGCGCTTGCAGCCTAGCAGAGGCTGCAGACTGCTGCCCCTAAGCAGCTGGCGACTATACCCTGATCGGATTATTTAAATCGCGTCTTCAGGGAACACGAGCGGTAAGAGTAATCTATGGCTGCGTTGCACATTTACGGTAGGGTTAAATTTTACATCTAGGGCTAACTTACCGTACAGATTTTTCTTGTGGGTACTTGTGTTGTGACTGATACGGGCAGGATTCCATGCTGAGCACTCCATGGCACTGACTCTAAAGTTTCGTGTACTCAGAAAGTCAAAACTGAGCAACTCAAATCTAAAACATTCACTTCTTCCCGCAGGAAGTATTCATACACAAATACTATTACAATACACGTTCAGTACACTAATGTAAAACATTATAGCAATAAGCCTCACATGCTAGGTTAAAAATTAAGTGCTTAGTAGCGGAATTACGCCCTGTTGCTCTGCCGCGACAGTGAATTCCTCTTTCAGCTTATAAATGTCACCCACGGTTGTACAGCTAATCTGTGCAAATGCTAAGATATCGATTTGAAATTTTGATAAATATTTCAACTTCAGTACTGCCGCTTGAAAACAAATTCAATAGCGGCTGTTAACGAGTTTAAGGAATGGTTCAACCATTACATTATTCTAAAAACTAGCTCAGCTGTCAACCATCTATACTTTTTTAATACTGTTAGGCAGTGTTACGACAGCGACAACTTAAGCAGAGATAATTGGTGGCCAGATACGCCTTCGATCCGAACACTAAACACGGCGAAGGGAAGGAAGTATTGCACGGCAGTCATTGCAAGCCTGCGGACTTGAAGCTTAGTTACAGGGAACATGAATCAGAATTCAATGTTCAGTCTCCATCTCTGCTGTCCACGACCGTCTTTTGTCTCAATCCTGGCTTTGTTCCTTATCTGGTCAGTGGTGCAGGTAACTGCCGTCTTGTAAGGCCCCCGTAGGTAACTCTGCCTTTGCCCTATACGTGAGGCGGTCAACAGAGACCTGTTCACACACGGCAGCGGACAGCTGGCCCACAAACACTTAGCTAAGATAAGGCTATTGCTGAACTTGCGTATCAGCAACTGTTGGTCAGCTACAGAAGTCTTTGTGTGAAGTTAGCTTGGCAAGCTAAGACGTATGAACTATAGAGCCACTCTCATGAGCCTGGTGACCAAAGAAAATACTAGAATTTTAACTGCATTCTTTTCAGCATGTACTCCAAATGCAGAAACTTTCATAATCAGTCTGATCGTCAGGTGAAATGTATATATTACCGACATTATTTGCATACTTCCCAGTTTCACCATTTAGGGCAATGGTTCCCAACCGAGGGTCCTTGAACCCCAACCGCGGGTCCTTGAACCCCAACCGCTCCATGGCAGAATTTCCAAGTGTCCGTAGACAGTCTGTGGAAGATGACTTGAGGTGCGCCTAGGCTCTTGCCGGACCAAGGTTTCGTGCGCTGGTTGCTAAAAACACTATCACAAAAGTTCCATTGAAAACCTTAAAGTGGCGTACTTTTGCGACCAATGAAATGCCTCATCACGGCTGCTTTGTGATTTTTTCATACATATGTTCTATTCGTACAAGTTTTGTGATTTTTTTATTCATATAATTATGTGCATGTGAGCCCAAAAATGTGGTAAGTATTTTAATACTATATTTTTTGCGTAAACGTTTTTTGCATGCCATAACTTTTTTCCTGCTTATTTTTCTTAAATAAAAAAGTGCTGAACGGAATGTTTCTGATTTCATATTGAACAGCATAACAATGGAACATGAACATATTCATTTCTTGCAGAGAATTTATTAATTTTGCTGGCTTGACCTAATTCCTCGCAGGGGTCCACAGGTAAAAAAAAATAACTGGAAACGAGGGATCGGAACAAAAAAGGTAGGAAACCGATGGTCTAAGTTATATAATAGACAGCTGGCAGTAGAGTGACCAGCAGACCCATTCCCAGAGGGCAGCCGGGACTTTCGCTCCGGCGCCCTGTGAGTCCTCGCCATTAATTCAAAATCACGGAGACTTCTGAGAGATAAAAGAAGCGTTTCTCTCTTAGTACATTGTGTGATCGATTTAATTCTCCTGGGGACACAGCGCCAAGGTTGCGTCGCGCTCATTATCGAGACAGCGAGGGTCGAGCCCACACTAGGCAAGAAAGGCTTGACGCTCACAAAGGCTTGGCGTCAGCATTTTTTTTTTTTTTTACGCGTGCTGATAGGGAGGGAAGCACTATAGCCTTGGGTCGGGGGGCTGTTGCAAGGCCACCTAAAGTTACAAGCCTGGGTTTGGTCCGATTGCGTACAGTCCCTGGAAAAATCTAAGGCGCAGCCTGACATTATTGGAACCTACTCCACATATTTTGGACATAATTTGGAGAGAAATTCTTCTCTAAACTAATTACAAGTAGCAAAATTACGATAATTAGAGTTTTCTGTCTAGATAAGCCCGAAATATGCAGAACGTGTACCAAAAATGCAGACTGCGTCTAACAGTTTGTCGAGGGACTGTACCGATCGGACCAACTTCGTGACGTAGAGACCCAGGCCTGTACTTTAGGAGGCCTTGGCTGTTGTCAATAGGGTTCTCCATCAATACGATGCCATAGTCCGGACTATCTGTGATCGACTGAAGCCGGACTCTCCCCTGGGCTCAAATGGGTATATATCTGCAGCACGAACCAGTGAATGTGATGTTCATTTTTGGGGTATGCGATCAAAGCGACTATGCCTATACAAACCTTTTTCTCGTCTGAAAGGAACATTGGCCTAGCCACTTTAAAATGCGTTGCAGGCGTGAAACAACCCGATTCCGCTTGCAAGAGTTGAGTTTTTGAAAGGTCAGAGGGTAATCGATTGATTAAGGTTTAATCCCTGACCTTCGATCTAATGGGTCGAAGCCAGAGCTTCTGTCTGAAGTTGAGGATATGTCAAGCCCTTTGGTCTTATTTACTTCGGTTTGTTCGAGGGTGAGTCGTCGTACTGGAACCATAGCCTCCGATTACGCAAATATCGCTCGAGTCTTACTTTTCCTCATGCTGTCGATAGGGTATAATATTTTAAATATATTAGGACTGTGCGAGGAGGAGTTAGCGGTTACGTCTATAGAAATTCAATTGAAACATCTGTACTGGCCGCCTATTACCACAATAACACTCCAATACAAAACTGCACTCAGGTGTGTATTAAAGTCCGAGCGGACACTCAAAGCCCGTTGCTATTTCTTCATTTAACAGCTCAGTTATACCTGCAGCTCAGCACGACCTTAGACTACAGGTGTCGGAGAGGCGCTGAGCCCCGGACAGACAGATTTCCCGTACACACCCACGGTAGAGGCCCGAGATACTTGCTATACAACCGGCTTTCACTTCAATAAAAAGAGCTATTAATTTCACTAGCCTCTGAGGCTAAGCAGAGTCCGCGCAATCGCCTGCAGATGCAGCCCTGACCACACGACTAGAACAGGTGGGAGAACATAGCGCATTTCCAACTCAACTAACAGCGGAACAAAAATAGCTGGAGAGCACTCTAAAAGTGCGTACCTCCGTCAAGCAAGTCAACGGTAGGGAAAAATTAAATTTGGTTCTGAAACCATAGTTGTCTTTGTATCAACACCACAATCTAATCATTTATGCCTTTCGATAGTATTAACAGTTTCTGTTATTTTTGTGAAGGTGCGTTCATAACTTTTTGAGTTGTGTTGCTAACAAAAATTATAGCAAACATAAGTCAAACACACAAACGAACCCACCGAACATCACCAAAATTTAATAACTTATATCCTTTAGCAGTACAAACAAGTCCAGTGCATTACCATAAGGATCCATCCATTACTTTTTGAGTTATTGTACTAGCAAGCATAAAATCAAACAGCGACAAACACACGAACGAACAAACGGATCATTACAAAAATTTGGTCATTTACTTTTCCTCCTAACATACCTAGCAATCTGTGTAAACTTCGTGAAGATCCGTCCCTAACTTTTTGAGTTATCTTGATGACAAACAGATTGACATACTAGATGAAAACATAACCTAGTTGACGGAGGTAATAAACCATGAAAATTGTTTTTTAACGTAACAGACAATATTTATGACAGTATCGAAAGTTGTGTGTGTTTCCCGTTAGGTATGACACCTGCTTCACCACCTTGCTGATGACGAAAACGATTGTGTATTTACATTTAGAGTAAGGCTTGTCTCATTCGTGAACAATACGCACAGGATGTCCTCGATATGGACCAGAAGTGGCTTTGATCAATTTCGAGACTTGAACAAAACCTGAGGCGTGTTGCAAGTAGACTGCAGGTGTCACGTGTGTTACCCCTTGTCCAACCCGACTCATGTTAGGTAACACCGACGGCAACCTCAACATTTATAGAGCTATGAGCTGGATAAAACCACCTTTGTTTACGAACATTGCCTTTGCTTGCAAGCATTGTGATCAATTGATATACGGCTAATGTATATTTGCCCTCTTGTAGTTTTTTCACAGTTTTATCGTAAAAAAACTGCCAGATTAAAGCTCTGCCAGTAATGCTATGGGCTGAGGTTTCTGCTTATTCCGCTGAGATTGCGTCGTATTTATCCCATGAATCTGAGTGAAACGGTGTTACACCGGAGCTCATAACAACGCGGTCTCCCACTACAACACGCCTCAATCCGAGCTCTCTAATAATTGATAGAATGAAAAAGCTGGAACGCCTCTTGGCGTGAGACTATCACCCTCGGTAGGGGATAATTTCAACGCTGTCTTTATTTTTAAGGCCAGCATACTATAGAGTCTTGGCATTTTTCACATCTCAGTCTGTTTTTTTAATGGACCGACCGACTACAAAATTCAGTGCCGTCATTTTTATGGCCAGCTAATTCTAGTTTTTTTCACATTGTTTACGTCTATATCAACGCACCTGCCTCTCTACAAAAATTATGATCATTGCTCAACTACTCTTGCCTATTTCTGGCTGGAGTTACAAATTCAACGTCGTCATTTTTGATGGGCAACTAACTCAAAATTTTCGCCATTTTTCACATCTCAGACAACCCACGTAACTATATGAAAATAATTATTATTATAACTCAACTACATCTGCCTCTTTTTGGGTGGACAGAAAACAAAATTCATCGACGTCATTTTTGATGGTCAGCTAATTCTAGTTTTTTGGCATGGGTCACATCTACATAGGTGAATCCACCAGAATATCTACGAAACACTATGAAAATTGCTCAACTCCTTCTACCACTTTTTGGGTGGATTCAACGAAAACATAACTCTCTCACTTCGTTCGCGGGTGATAACGATAATTTTTGAAGGAATGCCACAATATTTATACTGATTCTTACAATAATAAATAGAAAAGAGAAGAATCTTTAAATGATAATTACACGTTGCATATCATCACAGTGTTTCATTCACGTAAACTTAATAAACTCGGTCAGATAAAGGGTACACGTGGGCGTAATACGCCTCTTGAAAGTTGGCACTAGTGTAGCAGGAAAAGGGGTCAATTTAAAACCAAGGTAATCAAATCAAAGGCCTGAAACTAAAAATTTTGGGACTAAATCGAAGCCTGGATAGAACAAATCTGGCCTAGAACGAGGACTTCCTGTATTTCATGACTAGTTTCATGCACATATTTTTCCATTACCACCCGCAAATGAAGTTATAGAGGTGATGATGTTTTCGTTGAAGATTTAAGTATACATACGTTTGTATATATAGTTGTCTGTCTACCCAATAAGTGGTCGAAGGAGTTGAGCAATCTTCATAATTTTTTGTAGAGAGTTTGGTATGCTGCCCTCGATGTGACCAATTCCAAAAAACTAGGATTAGCTGGCCATAAAAAATGACGGCGCTTAAATTTGCTGTCCACCCAAAAACAGTTGAGCTATGTTCATAATTTTTTGCAGGGGGTTTGATGGGCTGTCCTCGATGTGACCCATGCCAAAAAACTAGGACTAGATGGCCATCAAAAATGATGGCAATGAAATTTACACCCACCGCGGGTGATGGTTTTACGGCACGAGGCGTTCTAGTTGAAATCTCAATTCAACACTTTTTTGTCATTTTAGGCCTTCTTCGGTAGTTCTGACATCTACTATTCAGTTGAGAATACGGTTCCCAGTAGCTTTTGAAGCATTACCAAAGCGAGCTGTAACAAATTTTCCTATTCTTGTACTTCCTTGCTGTCTCTTTACTGGGGCCTTGATAAGTATTCCTAAATCTCGGCTAAATGACGTCTTCAGTTTACCTGTATTGGACAGCGTCAAACGAGATGAAGGATCCTTCAATGATCCTTCGGATAGTCTCAATGTGTCAAAGTAATACTTTTGCAATAGCACCAGGCAATGTTCCTTTAACCGATTTCTTTGTAATTGTAGCTGTCTCCACGTATTTAAGTTGAAGATCAAGACTCATAATAAGTTCTGCCTCACTAGACTTATACTTTGATTGACCCTAAAAGGCATATTCAGAGATAAAGGAAACTGCACATGCTAATTCAAATAAGAAATAAAACGTAAACGAATGTTGCCCTAAGCTTTTTCAAAAGATATAATTATTGATATGTGTAAACAATATCCTGTTATGTATATCCCTTATCGATGCATACAAGTGAATACCATGTTTGGTCTAATACGAATTAATTATGTACGATTCTCTCTGACTGTATTATGGTAATCACTGAACTGGAACTCGAACCATAACTCGAACTATGCTCAGCCACTGGCGTGTCTGACTCATTCTTCCCTTGCCGTACGCCGTCTCGATAACAGCGTGTAGCTACCTGCTCTTGTAACATCCCTTCTTCAATGTAGTTTGTGTGAAGCTACTGTGTTTTTCTATCCCCACAACTCCACCGTTAATAAGTCGGATCCTACGCTATGTACAAGTCAACAATAATAAACGAAGCAAATCTTTTTAAGCGGACTTGTCTCTAAAAATACTTTGGCTTGTTAGCACAGATCACATAGACTATATGTGTTACAACTACTTGATTATGTTAGTCGGGTGTATGGACTGATTTCTCATATCCTGTGTGCTATCGGGGGAGCGGAGTGTGGGTCTTTTTCCAATAACACACAATTTCTAGGTTGTCTAGCGTACTTGTTAATTGTCTTATAGTTTGTCTACGATAGTATGGAACCCTTCTCCAATTATGGATGTTGCCACGAGTATTCCCTGTATGCACAAACATACATTGACACTGCAGTTGCTATTTCATAAAGTTTTTTCATAAAACCATGACACTAACTTCTACAGGAGTATGATTCAATTACAGAACAGGGCCCAGCCCGTACATCTCACAGTTACCACTTGTAATATTATTTACGAAGCTCAAAGCCCCTTGGTGTGTGAGAGCCCAAGGAGCATGCTGCGAGCTCTCTCATTGGTTGGGCGCACGGAGGCGTATGCACAACATTTTACAGTTTCAGTTACAAGCGTGGGGTTCATAGATCCCGCTTTTACGTAATGCCAAAATGTGGCATATTACAGACAGTAAGTCCTGTAACATTAGTACATCTTGGATCAGAATATTGCATTCCATTCCCGAGGAGCAAACTTTTCTGAGCGTTAATACATACGCTCCTCCAATTACGGACCAACTACTGCAGGGTGCACTAACTCTCGTGAGCAAAAACACCTGCTCAGCGAAGATCCAACGCTCACCACACTCGCTGCCATTGTCCCGCGCTTAGGGCCTAGCGCAGGCAAAGCTGCGACAGAAGCGACAGCGCGCCGTCCGTAATCTTCCGCAACTCTCCTAATTCGCCTAATGCCACAACACAACCGCCGCCGCTTGGCTGCGCCTCAAAGAAGTCCCCGCCAAGCCTGGCAACTTTGCAACAGAATGAAACGAATCCGACGTCGGTGTTGGCTTTGTGGCGGGCGCGCCGAGCAACGAGTGAGGGAAGCGCCGAAGCGTTACTTGATTTTACCGCTTAAGCGATCGGTTTAAATGCAGAGTCCATTGTTCAGGGCGTGCGGTAGTGGAAGCTCTCGCGCCGGCAAAAATATTCATGGTTTTAATGTATCCAAATAGAAAGAGGGAAGAGGTGGTGGAGGGTATGAGGGAACAGGTGAGCGGAGGGTGAGAAAGAACAGGTTGGCTGAGGGTAGAACAGAACAGTTGAGAGGAGGGTAATGGGAGAACAGGTAAACTGAAGATGAGAGGGAACAGGTGAACGGAGGATTAGAGGGAACATGTGGACTGTCCACTCCTCGCAATTGAGGCTGATGGCAAAATAATATATCCTCCATAACATGTGTTCCATTTAACGTACCGGCTTGAAGCAAAAAAATAAACGGTTCTTGGAGACGCAAGGAATGTATCTATTGGAAAGAAACACGCATGCGTGAGCACCGGCCAACGGTAAATTGCAAAATTTATTTTAGCCATTTTAGGTCACTTTGCTGTCCCAAGCTTCGTCGTCCACAGTTGGTAATAGCTACGAATTTGTGTTTGCTGCTGATAAGCACATTTCTTGCATCACCGAGCACCGTTTATTTTCTGCTTGAGTTCGTTCTATTGCTTGGAAAGGAGATTTTATCGAAGTTTAATCTGTTTGCCATCAGCCTCATTTGCATATTTCAGTGGACAGTCAATGTATCGTGTGGTCCATGGCTAAGGATAAGAGAGAATAGGTAGGTTAAGGATAAAAGAGAACATCTGGCTGGCGAAAGTATTCATGGTTTTAATAGGCCCAGATAGAAAGAGGGAAGAAGTAGGCTGAGGGTACGAGAGAAGAGGTGATCGAAGGATGGGTGGTAACAGATGGGCTATAGGTGAAAGGAAACACGTGAGCTGAGGGGTAAAGCTATGGTTTCCTAGGCAAGCGGTGCCGCTCTATTACGGCCGTAACGTTACGTTGCGCGGCGAACGTAACGTTACGGCCGTGCATGGGTGTAAAGTTAGAACTGTGTTGTGAGCGCATTGCGGTGATATCAAGCGGAGAGTGAACACACATTGTCGAGTTCTTGCAATCTCCCACTGTAACGTGGCACCGACAACAATGTAAGAAAACGGTGGCGCAGAGTGCGCTACCGCTATGACGGCCGTCACGAGACTGGCGCCACCGCTATCTTACGTCCACCGCTCTCTACGAAACCAGTGCCCGCGAAAATAATGAAACAGTTTTTGTGACGTCATCCACCGTAATGTTACGGCCGTAATATAGCGGCACCGCTTTCCTAGGAAACCATAGCTTAAGAGGACACATGTGGACTGAGGAAAAGCGAGAAAATACATATATGATGATTGTTTAGACAGAACAGGTGGGCTAGGGATAAAAGGGGCAAGTGAACTGAGGGTATGACAGAATAGCTGGGCTAGAAGCAAGCTTGAACAGGTGGGCAGCGACGGAGAGAACAGGTTGGCTGAGGGAAAGAAGAAACAGTTGCTGGTATGAAGGTAAGAAGCAGCAGCAGTGTGTGGTCAGAGAGTACGATGGAATAGTATGTTGCCTGAGGGTAGGAGAAAACAGGTGTCTTGAACTGGCAGAAGACAGATATAATAGTCCTTCGCCCCTCGGTTTGCCGTTATCTGCGTAGATAAACAACAATGCTCTAGATAAGCTCACAAAGGCCAACAGTGCAGACGTAAAACCTCCAAACCAGACTCCACAGTCTGCATTCACAGAGACGTTATGCATTGAACAATTTTTTTTTTTTTTTTTGAAGCCTCAATTACATGGATGTAGAACTCTTATTTTACGTCGATGACGGCCCAGGAAGGTGGAGGAACCCATATCTGCACCCACGCGGTAATATCATACAGCAATAGGCCAGGCTATTCTGCATTGCGTGTGAAAGACAGGACACTGGAGGCAACTGCCCTGGGCCTCTCCGTCAAGACGATCCCTCTGAAAAAAGTAAAAAGAAAAAGGATAGGAAAGTTACCAAATCAGACAGAGAGATGAGTGTACGCGAATACTTTGAATCGCTTTATAAAGCTACTAGAGTGCCCGCGGTGTCAAAAATGACAGCGAGGAATTTTATATGATCCCTCTCCAAGTTCATACTTTCGCTACTAATATACTTCTGATGGATACGTTGCAGCGGCCAACGTAAATCGTCATAAGAGATGAGTGCTTCCTGTTTCAATTCATCTGAGCAGCACACTCCTTCCTTCCCTTAGAATAGATGCGAAAATTTAAATAAATTTATGTATGCAAGCAGAGAAGCTTCTCTGAATTTATCTGAACAGCACACTCCTTCCTTTCCTTAGAATAGATGCGAAAAAATAAATACATTTATATATGCAAGCAGTGAAGCTTCTCTGAATTTCATTAAATTTCCAGTCAAGAATCCCATATATGGAATGAAACACTTTCAGTGCATCGAAACGTTTTGCGCCCTAGCAAAAACTGCTTTCGTGAATAGAAGAAATCAACCAGAAAAAATAATTCTGCGTCTACTGGATCGCGAGAAATCGCTTCTTCTAAGCTTCGTTGATCATCTAGTCAATTTCTACGCAGTGAACTGCCAGCAAATAATACGGTATAGCCTCAATGTATGAAGTGAGTAATATAATCAAACTGCGTGGCAACACTAAAAGCAGCTGTAAATATCTAGGACATTTGGATTTCAACGCTGGCTGAGCATGAAAGGCATTCAGTTGTAATGCGAATAAGGATTCCCACTCTGGCTATCTTCTGCACTCTGGCCTCATTTTTACTTACCGATTTCCATCAAAACACAACATGATTACAAAATTTGCAACCTGACCTATTTTTCGTCGATTTCATTAAGAGCATGACACGAATGTTACAAATGTGTAAATATATAAGCATATAAACGTATGACGGTGTGTATTATATTCCACATATATATATTCCCTATAGTTGGGTGAAGAAGAGCTCATTCACGTATATATTACGTTCTTAGAAGAAGGCATTTTCACAACGACGAAAATGAGCACATGTCCTTCCCTGAATAGGGGTATCTATCGCTACGTAAAGAGGACGTGAAATAAAATCTACAGACCGTTCCGCCGTCTTCTCGATAGTAAATGCACGCTTAGATGCTGCCACCCACCATTACCGACCACCACAGAAGCCCTTCCCAATGAGCTCTTACTCCGAGAACCTTGTAGGATAGGAGGCAAGGACTGGTTTGTCTAGTGAACTGTATTTAAGTGTTTTAAAATGTATTTTAGGATATAAGAAGAACCAGTCCTGGTATCCTAACCTACAAGGTTCTCGTCGTAAGAACTCGTTGTTGGTTAGCTGTTCGTTAGCCAACTCAGCGTATATCTTTGATTGGCCTTACGTAGCGTCAATTTTTGTTTGGCCTTACTTAGCGACGCCATTAAAGATTGAAGCTCAGGAAGGCCAATCAAAGATTGACGCTAAGTAAGGCCAATCAAAGATTGACGCTAAGTAAGGCCAATCAAAGATTGACGCTAAGTAATAAACGCACATTGGAACATTATATGCTATTCCTATCGTGTCCTCTCTTTCTCCCAATTACAGGCAGGTGTATATATATAGCTAGTGAAGGGTTGAAATGTAAATGGGTTCGTTAAGTGTATTTTTTTTTTTTTGCATTAGGTGTAATTGGACGGTTTAATAGGCTTTTAAGTGTAATAGCCTACAGGCTAATGAATACGTAAGTGTAAGGTTAGGTAAAAGGCCAGGACTGGTTCTGCCTACGTCCAATGAGCTTTTTCTCATAAGGTTAGGTTAAAGGCCAGCACTGGTTCTTCTAACAATTTAAATGTACGATTAAAAATTGACGCTAAGTAAGGCCAATCAAAAATTGACGCTAAGTAAAATAAAAGAACACTTAAAACGTAAAAAATTCTTACCTAAACACTAAAAACAAATAAAAACACTAAAAGCTACATAAATGCAGTAAAAACACATAGGAACGCTAGCAAAACCAGTCCTGACCTTCACCTAACCGTCCGAGCGAGAGCATCATTGAAGGGGCTTTCTAAAGTAGGGGTGGTGGTCGGGGTTAGGGAAGACAGTACCAAGGATCAGCCCGTTTTGAGCGTTTATCTGTCAAGAAACGTACGATGAGAATACCGTAGACTAGTGGTTCATTAGGTGTAAAGTTCAAGCTTACACCTAACGGTGACAGATATCACTTTACGTCGTTTTTTGTCAAGATTCGCTTACGTTTAAAGCCCCATCTAGCTATATATATTTCGAAACGGGCTATTAGATGGCTAACAATATTCATTTATGGCCTGTTAAGTGGCCTGGTTCGATAGAGGTACCAAAATCCTAGCCTCCTAAACGCCTCCTACTTCAAAATTTGAAAAAAAAAACACTGTAAGCTCCGTGGATTTATGCAAATTTGGTCTCATTTTGAAGGAAAATGAGTCTACGTTCCAACGCACGCCCACTTCACGATAGTAAAACGGGAAGAATTTTTTTTTGTGCTGCCACCATCCACCCCGACCATCCATCCTAGTACCAGCTCCCTTACAATGAGCTCTTACCTCGCCAACCTTGTAGGTTAGGTAGGCAAGGACTGGTTGCCGTAGTGAAATATTGAGCTTAGAACACAGTAAACCCGTGTAAAGATCTATATTTGATATATACATTAGCAGAACCTGTCCTGGCCTCTAACCTACAAGGTTCTCGGAGGGGTGTACCTCTATCAGGTCATAATGAAATATCTATATTATTTTCTTAAGATGGCATAAATGTAGATTCCGGTTAGAAGCAGTTTGAGAAATTTTGATACACACGACGGGCGTTTCGCTGTTCTCCAGCTCATCAAGTGGTAGGGTCAAAGTTGGTAAATAAATTTCAAGAACTAAATTTACCAACTTTGACCCTCCCACCTGATGAGCTGGAGAGCAGCGAAACCCGCGTCGGCTGTATTAAAATTTCTCTAACTGCTTCTAATCAAAATATATGTATAAACTAGACTGCCCACAAAAAATTTTCCTATGTAGGCCCTTTTCTTCTGGTTGCTTCGGGGACTAAGAGTAGGTTATGTCAGATTATCTAAGCTCCAAAATATAGAGACACAGGGATGTCGCGACCGGGGGGGGGGACTCCCCCCCCCCCCAATAATTTCTGGACGGTCTATACAGTCAGTATATTTATAATAATAATAATCCCATTTATTTCTCATCTGGAGACTGCGTCCAACAAGGTTAGGACACAGTATCCCGAGGTTTTCATGCTTAGTACTAACATAGGAATAATACTAAAAAGTAACATAAGAGACAATTGGTATTAAATTAGTAGTGAATTTACTAGAACAAGGCTCGCATCTTAGTAAGGAGATAATA
>LQNS02277097.1:14286509-14297859 GCA_001587735.2 Parhyale hawaiensis
CCTGTAGAGACATATAAATATAATTTTTTTAAAACAAAACTACAGCCCAGGCGTAGATGCATGTTAATATTCTTTTCAACTTTAAAATCAGTGGGCTGATGTTATTCTTCAACCGCCTTAGCTGCTGATACATGCCACGCTATGAAAACTTTAAAATTTCAGTTCTTTTGTGTACTCGACGTATACAGCAATCGGTATCCAAGATACAGCAATCGGTATCCAAGTTACGACGCTCCATAAGTGTCCGTGTCGTCGTGACTGCAGAACAATACCATTTTGCCAGCAGGTTCCGCTAACAGGATTGTACGGAAATAAGTGCCTGGTCCAGACCACTCAACTGTACGTATCTCTTACCTAAAGTGACTGGGAGAACTGAGCTAGTCAGGAAACTGCCCAGACAGCCACAGTGAAATAATGCAGAGTTCTGATGTACAAAAAAACTGTCTCTTGCATAGTCACCTTTTTCCATAATATTAACCATTGATGAATATTCTTACTATCAGATAGAGACGACATACTCCATCTCAACCTCTTTTGGCTCTATGTTCTTAACCACTCTAGCGAGCGGTATCCTCAGTCTCCGGAATTGTTAGTGCTTATCCTGCACCTTTTTCATTAATATCTGAGAGCATTAATCGTGCGCTCTTAAATAAGCTCTTGTTAATCGTTATGAAGTCCTGTTTTAAGGGGCATTTTTTAGCATTGAAGCTAATGTCTTCCCTCCAATTTTCACTTTGTCAATCAATTAATTTACGTACATAATCTTATTAAGTTGACGGTAAACCGCCCCGTGCATTAAAAGACTTGCTCTAGTGTGAACCTGCCTTGACCTGCTCCGAAGATTCGACCACGGTAGCGTGCTGTGAGCGAAACAGCCTTACCAACTCCTTCCTGTGACAATTATTTGAGGAACTGCCCACTATGACATCTGAATTTTGATAAAATTAAATTATGATAGAATATTGAAGTATTGGGCAATTCTCACCATCAACAGTTACTAGAATCAGCGGAAGGGAAAGCCGTCAAATATGATTTTATTTAATTTTTTATGCTCCCTCGTCATCGTGTGTTCTCAGAGTACTATGTTTATATTACCCGTTGTAGTCTGACAATTTGATCTGATAATATGCACTTGCCAGTACCGTTTCGGCGCAACAACACTCTTATCTAAATCAAACCGTCAACCGTAAAATGTCATCGAAAGTATAGATTCCTGTGATGCGTTGAATTTTACCGTAGAAATAAAAACAATGCTCTCAAATAACAGCATACGTTCAGGATTGCGCCTAGGGCAATACTGCTGCTCTCTCTATCCCACAATCAATTTGCAGCGCGTGAGAGTGGAAAAGTAAATTTACGATTGAAGATGCTATTTTAACGAGAAAAATGAAATTATGTTGACATGCTCAGCGAAAACAATGTGGAAAGGAGCTACGTCGTGAAAAAAGGGATTTTAAAACAGAAATAATAGGGCCTATTTAATAGTAAAAGTGAAGCGAAGTTTGCAGTACATTGCGTTTAAAAAAGGACACATTTTGTGTGTGTCTCTGCATTTAACTTCATATGTGCCACTGTGAAGCACACGTAATAAATTAACATTGATGCACAGATATCAATTGGTTTCACTGCTTCGAATGTTTTGTCATATTAAGGTACCTTGTAGTCGGGAGCGTGCAGAGAGGGGGCCGACGGGGCAGTGGCCCCGGGCAACCAATGGAAGGAGGCATCCAACGGGCGAAGTAAATATATGAAAAAAGAGGGCATCAAACGGGCCAGGAAAACAAAACAAATTTTGAGGACGAGGGGCATTAAGCGGGCAAAGAATTCGAATAAAATAACAGAGGAAGATGGGCATCAAACGAGACAAAATAACCAAAACGAAATAGCAGAAGAGAAGGGGAGTAAAACGAGTCAGGAATATGAAAAAATAGTAATAATGAGGGTATCAAACGGGCAAGGAAAACCACATAAAATAGCATAAGGAAGAAGGGCATGAAATGATCATGAAAAGGATATGAAATAGCAGAAGAAGAGGGGCATCAAACGGGCAAGGAAAATGAAATAAAATAGCAGAGGAAGAGAGGCATCAAACAGGTCTGGAAAAGAAAATAAGAAAGCAATAAAGAGGGGTGTAGTGATCTTTACGCCATCACTACAGCATTGGAAAGCATCACAGTAGCTGTAAACCTCATCCAACGGTCGTCACTGCTTATCATCTCCCGTTAGCGAGACGCAGCCAGAAATCTATGCTGCGCTGTTAACCAGCGACAACTTGCGCACTGGCATTGGCCAGTCTAATCGCGCTCCAGGAAATTGCTTACGCCCATTAGGGCCAGCATTCACGCTCAGTCTTCAGTTCACCTCGAGCTCAATTCCAGTTTTCAGTTCCCGTCCGAACTCTAGTACCTGCTCGAGGTTCAGGTTCCGGCCCTGAACTTGAAGTCTGCAGTCCCACTAGCACAGCACTGAAGTGGTCTGGACAGCAACACTTCTCCCCGGAGGCCCTACGTGGCCTCCCAGTCCGCTGCACTGTACGCTGCCTCCCAGTCCGCTGCATCCCGACTTGCTGCACTACTCAAGCTGCTGTGAACTTCATCAGCTTGTGTTCTCTCCACCTTTCGTCTTTGGTTGCTCAAGCTGACTTCGTATGAGCTTCAAGGTTTTGCCCCGCTACAGCTCTACACAATCACTTCGCACCGCGCCCCCGGTATCCTCGTGATTGTGTCCTTAGCGACGAAGCTGCGCAACGTTCAGTTGTACGCCGCCAGAAGACTGGGTACTGATAGCTCAGCCATGAATATTCTAGTACGAAGATTATTTATCTGTACCCTGCCTTCACCCACCACTGAATGTTGTCTCTAATATAATGAATAATATAGCGCAAACTTTCATTCACCTTGTAGGTTTGCTCGTCCCCTGTGACTGCTTTTAAGAGCAGCTCACTACAGGGGTATCAAACGGGCGAGGAAAATGCAATAAAATAGCAGATGAAAAGAGGCATCAAACAGGTATGGCAATAGAATAAGAAAGCAGTAAAGAGGGGCATCAAACGGGCAAGAAAAACGAAATAAACTAGCGGAAGAATAGTGGCATCAAACAGACCTGGGAAAAGAAAATAACGATAAAGAGGGACATTAATCGGTCGAGCAAAACTAAACAACATAGTAGAAGAAGCGGGTCAGGCAACCAAGCAGGAAAAAGATGAAACAGTAGCGGTAATAAGTGACTTTTGGTATTTTCTTACGGAGACAGTAATTGGTGTTGCTACATTTGTAGAATTCTGAGATGGCATACTTATGCCTCGGAAAGAATTTCGTGCCCATTTGTATCTATACTCATAGTTTTGTTTATGTAGAGCACCTAAGTATCAACGATATCTCGTTTGATAAAACGCTCTTATCAAACTTCAGCTGATTTGCAGATGGTAAAAATGCACATAGAGTACTTTATACCTGCCGGCTCACACCAGGCAAAACAGTGTAGTGCATCTGATTGTTGACACTGTAATAAAATATTTTCTGTTTTACAAAGCGACCTCACCAGGAGAAAAATTGTCATAACGACACTCATAACAAATACATTCATCAGCTTTAGACATCACGGAGACGCTAAATTAATTTGGAATAGAATGTATCGCCGGCAGTAGACGGACCAACAGGCCCATTCCCTGAGAGCAGCCGAGACTTACGCTCCGACGCTCTATGAGCTGTTGTCATTAACTCAGAATCCTGTAGATAATTGGAGTAAGGAAAGGAGAAAAAAATAAAATAAACTCAGGCGAGAAGTTGATCGTGCAAGCTTAGTTGATTGCTGCAGATCCGGGGATCTCGGAGACGTTAAGTTAGCTGTGGCATGAAATATGGATTACGGTGGCTTTCGAGCATTGGCCGTTAACCAAGGAGCTTCTGTAGAGAGGAGGGAGTAAAGAGCCTCGTCCGTGAAGCTCAAGAATCTCTTCTTTTTTAGCAGGTTTTTCAGGAGATTTGTTGCCTCAGGGCATCAGCTTCTCCTAGACGGCCCGGAGTAAAGTTCACACGGGGTCAACTATTTCATATGTAGTTCAGTCTCTGAGTGTTTTTCAAATAACGGAGCAGAATTCTGAATACCTGTGGTTTTTCTTCCGCCTTCTCACCACCAGCAAGCAATGTCTTAGTTGTAGGTTGACTGATCCCCAGAGTAGCAAGGTCGGAAAATAGGACAATTCTAGAGGCCGCAAACTTGAGGCAAGAAAGTAGAAAGTGATCTACTGTGTCAGGAACCCTGCAGATACTACAGAGTGGACTCTCAATTAAGCCAAAGCGTTGCATATATGAAGCAACCCCAGCATGCCCAATGCGAAGACGGGTTAGTACAACTTCCTCTCGACGTGAGAATTCCCATTTTCTGGGGCCAATTAAAAGCCTCAAGCAGCAAGAAAGACCCCCTTTCCTGTAGAAATGACTGCCCGCCTCCAGTCTGCTTCCCACGTGAGCATCAGTCTCCTATGAAGTTCCAATAGTTGCTGATTTGAAGTCAAGGGGAAGTCAGTTTTCCTGATGTTCTGATGGGCAAGATTGGCTGCCTTGTCTACCACCCACTGTAGGTACACAGGCCTATTGGTACTGCAAGCCTGCATAGCCTCCACGACCTGCGACTCCAAAGGGGTGTGTCGTCCACCCGTCATCAAGGATTCAATGAGGGACATGCAGTCCGTGAGAATTACTATCTTCTGCAGCGGTAGGTGAGAGTGCGCAAACTTGAGGGCTTTAAGTATGGCAAACACTTCTGTTGAGTAGATGGTGTGCCTGGAGTCCAGCTTGTAAGTCTGGATCAGGCCTAGCGTAGCAACATAGACAGCACAGGCACATGCCCCATCCTGAAATTTTTATCCATCAGTATAAAGAAAGCTCAGAGAAGCCTGGGTAAGTAGTTGCCATAAACTGGCGAAATTGAGGCTCTATAGGGAGATCGCGTTGGATCGGGAAGCTGGCAGATACAGAGCCAGTCACAGAAGTCCACGGTGGGATGTGCATCGTAGTTCGCAGCGGATGCTGCCAGGAGGCAAAGCCCAGAGCACACAAACTTGAAGTGGCTCGGTGGGTAAAGGAATCCACAATGCCCCCCACGCCATGACCCGGGACCACCCCAAGGAAAGATGCTGTGGAGTCACCAGAGGAACGGCCCAGAAGACTCATGTAGGCTTTAGCTAACAGGTATGTATAGCGCAATTGGGAGAGGTACGATGAAGGATTCCACCTCATGAGAGAGCCGTGGAGAAGTCTTCCTAGCACCCAGAACAAGGCGAAGACAGGCATTCTGTAAGTGTTCCAGCTTAAGACGTGCTGTAGCACAGGCTCCCGAATGCAAGAGGGCACCGTAGTCTAGTTTAGAGCGAATCAACGCAATATACATGGTTCTAAGAACCTTATATGATGCACCCCACGTTGTAGATGAAATGGCCTTCAGAACGTTCAATCTCTGATGGCAGTCTGCCATGAGTGAGTTGATATGTTAGTTCCAAGTCAATAACGGTGAGTCAAGAACTAAACCTAGAAGTTTGTATTCACGCACATTTTCAAGTTTCTGACCTCCAATTTTCAAATTCCAGTGAATGTTTCTCTTTCGAGTAAAAATCTGATATTTGGATTTTGTGGGATTTAGAAGAAGACCATTGTTGCTCAGCCACTCTGATAGTGTCTCCAGGTACTCCTGGAACTACTGGTTCATTGTATTTGAGCCAGAGCCAACAGAGACTACAGTAATATCATCGGCGTATACCAGTACATATATATCATTTGCTGTTGGGATGTCGTGTAGCATCACGTTGAAGAGTGTGGGGCTCAAAACTGCTCCCTGAGGTACTCCTCCTGGTACTTCAAAGATATCTGAACATTCAGAACCAAGGCGCACTGTCAAAGCTCTGTTCGCTAGATACGCCCGAATCCAGCTGTAAAGCCTGCCCTGAATGCCCAGTTTTGCAAGCTTGTATAATAACAACTGGTGATTCACTTTATCAAAGGCTGAGGAAAGGTCCAGATATACAACAATGCACAGTTTTCCAGTTGCCAGGGCCCCACGGATTCTATGCTCAAGCTGCAAAAGAGGATCCATAGTGCTCAGGCCTTTGCGAAAGCCACACTGGGAGCAGTGGTATAGCCCGCAGCTCTCCATCACCCAATCCAATCGCTCTTGGATGACGCGTTCAAAGAATTTTCCAATGCAGGAGAGCAGAGTAATTGGGCGGTAGGAGGATACATGAGATAGATCCTTTTGTGGCTTGGGAATAGGGATGACAACTCCCAGTTTCCAAATCTGAGGCACCTCGCTGGAGACCCAACTAATGTTGGCTAGGTACAACAAGACGCGAGTCGATGGTGAATCCAGGTTTCTAAGGAACTGGTTATGGACGCCATCCTGTCCTGGTGAGGTGCTCCGAAGGTTCCTTATATGTCTTTGAAGTTCTTCCAAAGTGATATTGTCATTTTATATAGTATCCAGAGGTTGGGAGGCTGCATTGCAGGCTTCATCATAGTCCTCTGGTAGATGTATGTCAGGGGGAGTAAAAACTTGCTGTAAGTGTGCAGTAAAAAGATTTGCCTAATCTTTGGTATTATTTATGATGAGGTTTCCAGATGAAATGGGGAAACGAGGTGGACGGTTAGTTCCTTTTATAGAACGGATCTTCTTCCAGACTAGAGCTGGAGGAGTATCTCCAGTCATGGATGATACAAATTTCTCCCATGATGAGAATTTATGCTTATCTATAATTTTCCTGGCACTATTGGTTTTCAGTTTATATTGCTGAAAGTTCTCTGGTGTTGGGTGTGCTTCAAGAGTCCGTCGTGCTTTCCTCTTCGCCAGCACTGCCTCATGACATTCCCTGGACCACTAACACGTTGACTACTTTTTTGTTGGCTTGGGGACACCACTGTAGGGTGAGATACATTGTTCGACTGCTGATGCCATTGAATTTACCATATGATTGTTGGTGTTTGCTGCATTGTTGGGAAGAGGGCAAGCTGTGATGTTCAGTGAGCTTCTCCAACTGTCCCATGAGAAGTCTTTCAGTTTCAGTCTTTTTAATGGCTGAAGCTCCTCCCGAAGTGGAGTAAGGTCTACCTCAACTAGAATGGGGTAGTGATCACTTCCCCTACAATCTAATCGTTTCATGGTTATGCTTGGTAGCAGGTCTGGAGAACAGAGGCATACATCTAGGCAGCTGGTTGTGCCTGAACGTCTGTCTGTATAGGTATAAAAAGCTATTCGGTTTGCTAGACACATATTGTCTGATTGTAACAATAACTCTAAGGAGTTTCCAGTATGGTTTCTGTAGTCACTTGTTTTCAAAATAGGGGGATGAGCATTCATGTCTCCCACCATCATGCAAGGCTGCTGAAGGTGCTGTAAGAAGTGTTGCATTTCAGACTGTGTGATACTTTTTGCTGGATTGTAGAAGTTAAAAATAGAAAAATGTGCAGCACTTGGTAGATTGAGACTGATAGCTTGATATTCTAGCACACCATTTGGATAACATGGGAGATCCACTTCATTGCTGTACAGGCTATTATGTATCAGAAGTCCCACCCCACCACCAAGTGCAGCTCTGCTCTTCCACAGTGCCCTATAGTTTGGAAATTTTGGTGTGTTACCCGTCAACCATGTTTCAGTGAAGCACACCACATCAGGTGATTCCTGTTGTAACATGTTTTTAATTTCTGATGATTTGTGTGAGATACTATTACAATTGAAAATAATTATTTTAAGTGCCATTTTCAGGAGTATTGTTGTGAAAAAGCGGTAAAGTGGGGAATTATGTACTGGCGTCTAGTTCTGTTTGGGAGGGGCTTTTTTTCTGGTAGATTTTCGGCATTCAGGAGGAGAAGAAGGAACTGGCTGAGCTGGGTCTGACTGCTGTTGTAGTTCAGGTTCTATATGGAGTGCCTCACCTTAGCATCAGCCTGGTTGCTGGCTGAGTTCAAGTAGTGTCTAGGATTGGTTGTAAAAAATTCCAGCTGGGAAAAGTTATGTTTGAAGCAAGAAAAAATTAACTTACATCTATTTGGAGCACTTTCCTGCTTGAGATTGAGCGACAGGGCTTCACAGATACTGACAATTAGCTTGCTTAGCAGCTCCTGAACCGAAGCCGGTTCTGGTGACTCACCACTGACAGATGTGGTCCGAGGGACAGGGGCCTCCACCGCAGCCAAACAGCCCCTTGAAGTGCTGGTTGCAGGAGCATTTCTTCTCTGTGGGGAAGAATTGGGATTTGCAGTAATTATACGGTCTGTTGTCACTGGGATTTCAGCTGAGAAAGCTGCTTCCTCGGTTTGAGTGCTCATCTCTCTGAAGCCAGTCTGGACGGCTACTGAACGAGAGCGAGGCTTCCCAACCGAAATAGGCAGGGACCTCTTAACAGCACCCCTGTAGCCAGATAAGCCAGGAGGGGATCTGAGAAGAATTGTTTGCTGCCTATCAACTTCAGGAGGAGGTGATTCTGTAGGAAGGTTCGTTGAGGTCAGAGCAGCAAAAGAGACTTCTCTGCTGTTTAGGGATTTTACTCTTTCTACCTCAAGGGCATCATGTAGGAGCTGGCACTGTTTTGAATTTGCTTGGTGAGTTAGTCCACAGTTGCAGCAAAGGGGCTCAACTGCCTCACAAGTCCTTTAAATCATGTGGGCCTCCACACCTGACGCAACGGGCCTTTCCTCTCCAGCTCTTGGCTACATGGCCTAGTCTTTGGCATTTAAAGCATTGAGTAGGATTGAAAATATAAGGCCTTATTTTGTATGTAAAGAATCCGACTTTCACTTCCAATGGCATCTCCCCTCGCTCAAACTGTAGTCGAACACTCTCTGATGGTTTCACAGAATCAGATTTTTTGAAAATTAATCGATCTATTTTCAGCACTTTGACTGAATTATAGTTATTTAGTGAAGCTAGTAGCTCCTGGAGATATGCAGTAGTATCTATTGGGGATATTACCCCATAACTGTACATTTCTCGGTGAGGAGTGCTGCATTCAACAGCCCAATCTGCTATGTGATCCGTTTTTAGCAGATGTTGGAGCATGTCTTTGCTGATCTGCATCAGATCCACTGCAAGGCCTCAGCCTTTTTATTTGCCCTCACCTCTTTGGTTGGTATAGTTTGAAATGGACTTCTTCCAAAGGCTTCCAAAGGCTGCTGCTAACTTGCCTGGATCCTTAAACTTTTCCTGGCTATTTTGTCCTGTTGGGCGAATAAGTACCACGGTGTCTATACACTCTGCATTTGAGGAAGGAGAACTCTGAGGTACCTGAGATGAAGATTGTTGTGCAGTATTTACTGAGGAAGGTGGGGAAGTTGTATCCATTGCCAGATTTCCTGTTTCTTCACACGTTAGAGAATTTACTGTTTCCTTTGGATGACTTTCGTCTGATAAGGAAATTTTCCGCTTCTTATTTTTTTGCCCACACGAGCTATTCTCTTGAGTAGAACTAACACTCAAAGTCTCAGCTGTCAATGAAGCTCCTCCAGAGGATTGAGGGTACTTCCCACCTTCCAAGTTGGAGCCCACCATAGAAAGACAGTAAGATGAACCCACACCACTAGACTCAGCTGATTTACAGTCAGAATCTTCAGGTTTAGGTTCATCAGTTGCCAAGGCATCTGCAGAGGTCATCTCATGTATATCAGACTTGGCTGCAACACTCTGTGTAGCAGCTGAAGGGGCTAAGTAAATATCTATACTATCATGGATTTCATTTATCATACCACAATGGCTTCCTCCTGTTGAATGACTTACTGCGAGACTGGTGATCCTGCGGTGTTTTGGGGCAGCTCAGAGGATTCTGAGTGCAATTCTGTTTCCATTTTAGTACTGTCGGTCTCTGAATGACCAGACGTAGCCTTGGGATGTACCTGTTCTTGTTGCAAGGTCTGGGTCTGTGAAATTTCATTGTCAGATTCCTGTAATAAGTCTTTTCCAGGTCTTTTCATGTTTTTCTTCATTTGTTTATTTACACTGCACCACAATAATACCACCTCTATCACAGACACAAAACCAAATTGAGAATGGTTAAGGACTAATTGGTTCACTCTATATCAGTTGGCAATAAGTAGGAAGAGAGTTTTTTTGGAACCTCTCACCACAAAAGCAACCGGCGAACTCCCTGCTCAAGAATCTCTTATGGCTGTCAGCCAGTCGCGTATGCACTAATCGCATATCAGTAAAGAATCTCTTATGGCTTCAGCCAGTTGCGAATGCACAATTGCATATCAGTAACTCAGTTTGTCAGCTGCTCCCCTGTGAAACTCACTGCTCCCCCCATTACTACAACCAATGAGATTCATGAACGCGTCTCACAGCTGGTTGAATCGCTGGCGAATCTATGGATGGGCCGAAGGGCTCCCTCTTCCTCTATTGAAGCTCCTTGCCACTAACAGTTTGGTTCCCCTGAAGGAGGAGTTCGTAACTGTGGCGGATGTTGCTCCCAAGGTTTGTCGAGACTATTTTTAAATGCATTGACCGACTCGGCACCAACAACTTATGAGGCCCGGGTAGTCTATTTCAAATGTTCACTATGAAGTACAGGAAAAGCTGCTGGCTGAGAGTAATTCTTCCATCTTAATGCTTGAGTTTCTGGCCGCTATTTCACAAGAGATCATTTAAGTCTCTCTCAAAGAATTCCGTTGTAGCCTGTAGGAACGTAGTTGAAGTCATTCAAATATTAAATGGTTCTATTAGTTGCTCTTCAGTCGCCTGTGTCCAGAGAAGTAAGTTCTACTTCCTGTAGGCGACATTCGTATGGCTCCCTTCGTAAGCGAGGTATCAACTTCGATGCTTTGCGTTGGATTCTTTACATTTTGTCGACATTTTTGCACACATGTGGCGACCAGAATTGTCCTGCAATTTCTTAATGCGGGCGCACTCGCGTCCTGTGGGGAGAAATACATGATTTTGAACTTGTGCTAGAGAATTATTATATCTTCGGATTTGTACATTTCTTTACAAATGGTCTCAAAATTTTATACATTAAGCGGATCGAGAGCAATGTTGAAATTACCAATGAAACAAAGCCCTAGATGCAACCGTTGTATCGATGCAACAACGCTATCGGAGCTGCAACTGCAATCTGACATGTTCATATATCGAAACGAAAACAGTATAAATCGATGCAACAGCGCTATCGGAGCTGCAACTGCAATCTGACATGTTCATATATCGTAACGAAAGCAGTACAATTGTTATTATTATTATTTATTATTAAATCACACCAGGCTGGCGACGTAGGAACGGAGAAACTCCATGAGGTTAATAAACCCCCACGCAACCAGCCCAGCGGGTGGAGAAAACAAAAGAATGAAAAAAAGAAGATCCGAGATCACAGAAT
>LQNS02277097.1:14323195-14333264 GCA_001587735.2 Parhyale hawaiensis
GACCATAGGTAGAAAAACTCAGAATAAATCGATTTTCACGAATGGTAAAATGCCCAAAACTCCTTAGTTTTTGAGATATAATGACTGGAAAAAATTTTAAAACTGTAAGAATGGTACTACGTGCACGCCAGTAATAGCGCTAATATTAATAGTTCAGCACGTTTTCCGACCCCACTAAGGCAGTTTTCATTTTTATCACAATAAAAACTTCAAGTATTTTACAGTTAGGAAAAGTATCAGCAGTTTTAAGCTTAACATTTAAATACAATTCATACATAATGTTTTTACGTTATTAGAACGCAGGAGTCGGATGGCTGAGTTTGAGATGGTCAGCTGTTGAAAATACGTTGCACTGTGAACATGCAGCGCTTTACGAATGTTGAGGTGGCTGATATTTACTAAACTTCCTGAGCTATCAAAATTAGCGCTAACATTGGAGTTTTTGAGTTTTTAAATTTTCATAAGTCAATATAACTCAAAAACTAAGGAGTCATGGGCATTTTACCATTAGTGAAAATCGGTTTACTTTGAGCTCGTCTACTTATGGGGGAACTTTGTCTTTACAAAAAGACACACACAGTATATCGAAAAACACATCTGATCTGTGAAATTAATTGTATATTTGTCGGTTACCTGGAGCTGCAGCACAGGAGGACAGGCAGGATACTCTGGAGTGAGACGGAAGTCGACCGTCACTGGCCCGATGCCCGGCAGGCTGGTGGTGACGCGTAGACGTAAGCCGCCAGTATCTTGATACAAAGTATCGAAAAATGTTACTGAAAATTTTACATTGATCTTATAGTTACGAGCTTATCCGTTACCTCTCTGTGTTCCGCCACCCTTGAAACGCTGCCGCAAACCGTATTTTGAACAGCTTTAGCCGTGTCTCAGATGCGGCAGACCCAAACAATGACGAGAAATTTGAGGCCGTCAGAATTATGCTAATGGCCAGTGGCGGCTCGTGCATTGGGGCCAGAGGGGCCGGGCCCAACCACACAAAACTTTGTGAAAAATTACAAAAATGCAAATCTACGATTAAGTCCTCATTCATAATAATTTTTTCAAGAATTCACCACGTGAATTCAGCATTGAAAAGAACGTTTTCTTCAGAACGCTTCTAAATGAATGCCACAGGGCCAGCGTCTTTCGGCCCCATTTTGCCTCTTAATTATAGCGCGTAAGGAATGACTGGTGGTCCGCGCAGTATCAGGCTGTTGCAATACAAACTAGAGCACTCTGAGAGCGCATACCTTCGTCAAGTAAGGCAACGGAAACGAAAAATTCAAATTGGCTCTGAAACCATAATATCTTTTGTATGAATTCCAAAATCTAATCATTTGTGTCGTTTAATAGTATTAGGCCGCGGCCCCACCGGCCAGACAAGCGACGTGCAACGCGACAAATTTGTTGCACGACAAAATGTAACGGAGGGTACAGCAGTCTGCTGTCCACACCGCCGCAAGTGCGATGCCTCGCGACTCCCGTAAAAATCGTATTGCGTCGCTTGTTGCTTCAATGGGGCGGCGGCCTAAAGAGTTTCTGCAATTTTTTTAATATCCTTTCATAACTGTTTGAGTTCTGTTCCTAACAAGCAGTATGACAAACATAAGTCAAACATACAAACAAACAAATCGATCTGCACCAAAATTTAGCTTTCATATCTTTTAACATTACTAACAACTCCTGCAAATTTGATGAAGATAAATTAAAAATTTTTTGAGTCATTGCGTAACAAACATTATGAAAAATACAACTCAAACATAGAACAAATCAACTGATCAGCACCAAAATTTAAACATTTTTGCCTTTTATTATTTACAAATCCTGTAAATTTCATAAAGATCCATTCGAAACTTTTTGAATTATTGCGCTAATAAATATAAAATCAAACACGCAGCAAACATACGAACGAACCAACAGATCATCACAAAAATTTGGTCATTCACTCTTTGTGATATGTGTAGCAACTCATGTAAATTTCATAAAAATCCATCAATGACTTTTTGAGTTATGGCATTGAGAAAAATGAGGCAAATAAATAAACGGATGGACGGATCTTCACCAAAAGTTAATCATCTGCTCCTCCTAACATACCTAACAATTCCTGTAAATTTCGTCAAAATCCGTCCATAACTGTATGAAGAACTAAAGAATGCAATTGCTACTACTTATATATAGAAACTTTCCATACACATAGTTCTCTTATTTATATCTTGTTAGACGTTCCCTAGCAACCAACCTCCTGTAATAGCGAAATCTCTATACTCTCGAGGATTCCCCAAAAGCTGATAACTTTTTACGGAGTCGTNATATATAGAAACTTTCCATACACATAGTTCTCTTATTTATATCTTGTTAGACGTTCCCTAGCAACCAACCTCCTGTAATAGCGAAATCTCTATACTCTCGAGGATTCCCCAAAAGCTGATAACTTTTTACGGAGTCGTGCAATTAGACTGAGTGAGCTTCCACCTTGTTCAGAGAGTCTGACTACCCTCACGGTACTGCAGGATATCTCTCACTTTTTCAGAGTGTCGGACTACCCTCGTCAGTCTAAATTTAGGACATCTCTCACCTTGTTCAGAGTGTCGGACCACCCTCATGAGTCTACAGGACTTTTCTGACCTTGTTCGAAGCTTGTGCTGTCCTCATTGCCGCAGTAGATGGCCTGAATGGCTTCACATTCCTCCACCGCGTCCTGCAGCCAGCTCATCTCCTGTTGAATTCCAAAGCGCATTTGAGTACACGTCAATAAAACTGAGTATCTTCACATCGAAAGGTCGCAGGATATAAAAAGAGATCCTTAGAATTAACTTTGGTGGGTCTACTCTTACTTCCCACTGCCACATCATCAACGTTCAAAATTAAATTATCAGATCAAAGGCAACATCACATGAAATGTGACTCAAGTCCCGTTTACATGGTGCAACTTTTATTGTGCAGCGCGCTTGTTTCCCCACGTCTCATACTCTGAACGAAAAATTTCCCTACTCTATTATCTACCGCTGGTGTGGTTCGGGATGTCAAGATCTGCAAAAGTCCATCAGTTGAAAACTACGTATAAATTTTAACAGCTTAAGAATATGGAGGTCATATTTCAATGGGTAATAAGCGCAAACAAAAGTGAAACCAAAAATAAACCTAGAAATTTTCCACATAGCACGACTATACGCCACTGCTACCCAGCCTATTAAACTTTTGTCCCAAAATACCAACTCTCTATCGGTAAGACGCATCACGATTCTCATGCTTTTTGATGAACGATAAACAACACTTTCGTTTCTTCTGCGATATCATCGCTTTGCGTCTTGCAATGCAGTTTTCCAAACGAAATTCTTTCAACCAATGCTTAATTGTAGGAACAGAACATTTTTCAACAAAATCACACAGGGGCGTTGGAACCAGGGAGGGCGCAATTGCCTCTGCCGTCAGTGGAGTGCAAGAAGAGGGGGGGGGGGAAGTGCTGCATGAGCGCTTTTCTGGAGGAAAAATGCATTTAATCCGAATGGCCGAAAGAGGAAACGGTTTAGAATAGAGATCATTCCAACAGTCTCTAAAAATATCTAATGAAATTCACGACCTTGCTAGTGATATAAGCATGGCTTCCAAGTGGCAACTGTTGCCATTCTTTAATATTACTCTTAACATGTATGTCCAAGAAGCTTTAGCGTAATGAGAACAGTGAAGTGAAGTCCGGGCTATGGGCCAGAAATGCTGGGGGAAAATACCCTTAGACGCTGAGCGTGCTGCCATAGATGATTTCTCAAAAAACTTCGTAGCGTAGTGAAGGCTCGAGAGAAACATTTTGAATAACACCTGTACAATATTGTTCCTTCAGTATTTGCTGACCATTTTCTGTAATTGGTCTATTAAATATATTTTTGGTGGGATATATCTGAGTTTTATTTTGTAACAGGATTTATGCCCCGCCCTGTAATTCATTTCTCCTGAATTCTGAAGAAGTACTGGAACATACAAAGCACAGCTCGGAGACAGTAGCGATGCATCCTCAAGTAGAACTTGCAGTTGCAGGAAGATATAAACTCCTGGTAGCAGTTACGATTATTAAATGTTGACGAGAGCTTCCAGTTGTCTAAAAGCGATTGTAGGCCTCTTGAGATTGTAAAAGCTCTAAAATAAGCAGCATATAACTATAATATTCATCATTATTAGTTTGTCAAATGTTACCTAATTTTATAAAAAAAAATTGTTGGAAATCCCCATAATTTTCGAGTGTAAACAGTTAATTGGTGCTGAATAAATCCTTGTTTCGATTTGAACACATCAGATAGACTACTGCTCCGATAACACTATTCCAACGACGCAACGGTTGCACCGAGTGCTTTGATTCCTTGATCATTTCAACATTGCTATCGATCCACGTCACGTGTTGAATTTTGTAAATATTTGTGAAGATTTGTTAATGCAAAGCTGACATGAACGCTCCAGAGACTAACCGCATTGGGTGCAGCGGCCATCAGACCTGCGCAATAATATCGAAAGCGTTTTGCTTACAAAATTAACTTCAGACAGAGATAGTCTCTTACTCCAGAATTTATAATTATAAATATTAGCATAAAATTATCTTCTTATATTTGACTTTCATACATATGTACTATGGCAAATTTCAATTTCTTAACATGAATATAAAGCTGTTATCGAGAATATTTGATTAGTGAAAGTATGACAGTGGCCATTTTTATTTAGAAATTGTAGGGGTTGCAATCTTGGCCGAGGACACAGGGCGGACATTTACAGTATTTGATAAGTTCTTCTACTCTTCTTCGCTAAAGGAGAGCAACGGTCTATTATGTGAAACATTAACCATACTCTACCTATAGAGTGGGCATCACTTGATTATACTTCGCTTGATGAGAATGTGATAAGCACGCAGTTGGTCAATCCTTTTCCTATGCATGAGTAAAGCTCTGGCTCCATTGTTGCCGACATTCTACCATCTTGCAGTCTCATATCAACATCTCCCACAATTGTCTCTTTCAATTTGTATCCATCGTTAGTTACAGTGTCGGGATGTTTTCCAGCACATAGTAGCTCAGACTCAGTTAGCAATTTTCTTTAATACACGCCGTGTTGTTATACTCTAACCATCTCAGATACTTGTTAAAGCTATGCACCTTCACAAAATTCACCTCTTCTGCCGTTTTCATAATTACAGCTGTTTATGTCTGGACTTCATCTACGAATAAAAAAAAAAAAATAACTGCAGTATTGCATTCGTATTGCTTTTCAGAAATGCCATACTAGTTGGGACCTGTAAAACTTCCACAGAGCAAAGGCAATGTTCTTCTGTGATATCTTAAACATGTATCATTCTAATTTTCCCTATCTAATACTGAAGGAACCTGTGGAAGCTCTACAGAACAAAATGATTGTTCCTCAATAATTATGATGAACTCGGACCCGTATCATGCATACAAAAGGTAAAGAATAATCCAAGTCAGGCAGTGAATCTTCTACCAGCTTAACTTAGAACTTAACTCATTCTCCTGTTGATCCCTTCAACCTACCCTTACCTAACCTAACCTAACTTCCTTACCTAACCTTCTAACCTAACCTTACCTAACCCAACCTAACCTAACCCAGTCTAACCTTTCTAACCTTACCCAACATTACCTAACCTAACCCAACTTAATCAGCAATATAGCGAGCAGCGCGGCGCACCAACTTCAACGCCGCTCACGCGCACACGATCTGCGTACACAAACACGCACAGAAATCGTCGTGAGAGACGATAGTGCATCCCGGTTTACGGTAGCCGCAAAAACAACACAATAAATAAACAATTACTTAATGAAGACGCGAAGTAGCCAGAAATAGCAGTAATAAGGCACCCTGTACTAAACAACAGACGTATAAGGCACCCTGTACTAAACAATACACTTTGAAGCACAATATGTCCCGGTTTGCAATATTTTCGGCTTGCGGTGCTCCTCAAGGAACGCATTAATGCCGTAGCCCGGAGTTCTAATGTGTTATAATCAATGGAATACTGCAATCATTCGCTGTCATTTTTGACGGCCGGGTGCACTAGTCCTTACTGGAATAACGAATCTGTATGTTTGTTTCTCTGTCTGTCTATCCTAAGGCTTTTAAAATTGCTCAGTTTCGGGCTGGTATTTATTTTCGAAGTTTTATTTGAGTCCGGAAAATCCGGGGACAGCTTATTGATTATATAGGCATATAAACCTGAGCTCCTCTGCACGAAGCTTTTCGTAACTGTGCAGGGATACGGAAACTTGACTATACCTACAGAACCAAGCTAACAGGCAAAATACATATTACATTTTCGCTAGAGGAGGGCGGGAAGGAAACCGGTATTTGCTGATGTGCGAATTTTCTGTCGTCATTGAATATCGAATGACGGCCGGAGCGGCTTCACTAGTAATTAATAAGACATGAGCTGAAATAAAACTCATCTTCCGTACTGCGAAATATTATTATTAAAACTTCACGCTTGAGCTCCCACGAACAGGAAATACAACCCAAATGAAACATCTTGCAACACCGGGAAGCCCAAAACGCTGCTAAAGGAAGTCCAGCAAATAACCATTGACTGCTGATTTAAGCCCCTGCAGGCCAATACGACTAAATGCCGATGCCGAAAACAAATTCCAAACCTTAGCCGACCAAGGTACGAAGCACCGACAGAACTGATTAGTTCGACACCCGACAGCCTCCAAAGTGAAAGAGTGCGCTCCGTACACAGCACGAGTCTCTCTCCCAAATACCTTGAGGGCAGGGAGAGAAGAATATTTATTTTTATATTTATTTATTTATTTAATATTTCTTTCTCCACAGGCGGGAGGTGTTCTTGGATTATTATATTACAGCTTACATTAAAAATTGTGTGTACATTCATTTCTTAGTAATATTACAGCTATATATTCACAACCTAATCTACATGGCTCAGTGCCATCACATACCAAACGAGTTACTGGACTGGCTCCGCAATAGAGCTACCTAACATTCACCCTCGCACGAGAAGCAAAATAAGATATAATTGTTTCTACTAATATTAACATTACAGCTTGTTCACTTATAAGGTAAGGCAAATGGAAAATGCAGTAATTGCTTCCCGAGGGAGGATCTAATAGCGGCAATGTTTCTGCACACATATGTAGTATGCCTTGGGGTGAGTTAAGAAGCCCTTTGAAGCAGACGATGTAGAATTTTAAGGATTGTGAAGTGTGAATGCGTTGAGTGAGGTCAGTTACCTATCCTGATTGTATAGTTCGAACAGCGCTACTAGGGTGAAGCTGACTTCGTTGAACGATTTGCATCAGTGTTTTCTTCCTATGAGACTGAACTGCAGATGAAAGAGGGCGGCACGGACCAAGAGGTGTGGTAGGTTTTATGTTTTTTTTTGGTGCTGGAGTGTGAGTTATATTGGAGGCGAGTGGGGGGGGGGCTGAAATCAAAGAATGGTGCTTGTAGCGTGAACGTGTTGTGAGCCGCGCAGTTTTTTGTGGGAGCTAAGTTTGGTGTGACAGACGCATCAGGAGGAGCCATGTCTTGAAGGTTTCTAATAGAAAGACTGTGAGTAGGCTCTTTAGGTGAGTACTGTTCTAGTACGGTAGCGTCATCGCGTACGTAGTTGATGCTCCAAAGTGAAAATATTAGACGTGAGCGACCTAATGGTCTCTGTTAACATGTTGAACACTGATTACATGCTGCTTGGCTGCTCATGCCTTAGATTGTCTAATAGTTTAGTGGCGCGTAATGAGTTTCCTAGTAGCTGAGTCGTGTGATCGATAGGGCTGTGCCTGTTTGTGATGCATCATCGATGATTTCAGCTGCTTGATGCAGGCAAAGCAGAATTTTGCCGACTGCGTATTGGACGTTGCTTATTTTCAGGTTTGCACCCGTGGAGGTTAGTTGTTCCTCCGTCGAGCGTAGCTGCGCGTGCCGTATTTGTAATGGCCTTTGTTGGACAGTGCGCCTTGTGTTGATTGCATTGACGGTTTGCGTGAGGGAAATAGCATCATGTTTTGTTGTAGGATGAGTTGCAGCAGTTGGCTCTGAAGCGCTTTTTTCCTTGGATAATATGTCATCAGAGGAGTGGGACCGAGTATTTGCATCAGGAGGGCAGTGTGTAGTGCTTTGAAGAGTTGGCGTCACTTGCTGGAATATGAGTTTAGCCCTGGAAGATGTTCAGTGGCTGCAGCAGTGGTGCCAGTTGGTGTTTTATCTTTAATGAATTCTTTTCCATTTGTGGTCTCTCCGGAGCTGTGACTTTTTTGTTCTTGCCATGAGACTTTCTCGGATTCGTTGTTGACACATTCCCGACGTGCGGGTTGTGCCGAAAAGCCGCAGGTCGTACTTCTGTTTCGAGTTTGTATCACCATTATGGCTACTTCTTTCGCCTGGCACAACAGCGGCAGTTGGTATCTATTTTCTTAGGATGAGATTTGTGTATCGATTTTTTAGAGACACAAGCTGTTTCACTGTTTAATATTGTAGCACAGACTCGATTTGAGAGATGGGGAACTGTGTTGATTAGTAAAAAATAATGGGCAGAATACATCGCCGACAGATAGAGCAAGTGAGATCCAGCGTCTGATTTGATTCAGCATCATTAAAATAAAAAAAAACGATATTGATGAACATAATGCACGTCAGAACAGGGGAAGGGAGTAAGATTACTGGGATAACTTGTCCACAGCACTGCGAGAGACAATGTGCATATTGTTGGATATATGTAGATGCTGCAGCACAACGACGAGAGGAGGAAGTGATGGTAGTTTGGGAGCATAGATTACGGTGCTGCTGTGAAAAAAAATACACTAAATGATATTACATATGGTACGTATCAGTTGGTGTGGGAGAGGGGAGTTTGATTGCCTGTATTTCACTTAGTTGTTTACCGCACTATAATGGAATACATAGAATTTTTCTTCAGAGAGGATTGATTTGAAATAAACAATAGGCAATACATTGATTGGAAGATTTTAGCTGTGTTCAGATTTTTTAAAGCAAATTCAGTACATTGGTATCATATTGCTGTGATTAGCATACACTGTGATATATATAGTGACTGGAGTAAAGTAGAAACAATTTAATGCTACGGACAGACCTAGCGAAAGAACTGTACACTTATAGATTCGCAATCGCTAATGAGTACAAAAAATAGATGCTCATTAGACATCAAATTTATATAGGAAGAACGAATAAAGTTTTTCTATTAGTTTCGTGACAAGATTACCTGCATATATACTGTAGGTAAGTATATCCTGTTTATATATATGCATACAGATCCGTATACAAAGTTAGCATATGTATGTTACACACGGATCCTTATCTACGTATGCGTTTGACATGAGTTAATCAGACATGGTCGAAGGAAGGGCTGCTCCCCAACTACACCATTTTATTATACCACTTACCAATTGCACCAATGTGTATATATATATATATATACATATCATATTTTGCAATTTTGATGAGTAAAAGCGAACTTTAGACTAAGTATGTGCAGCTACGACAACCCAGCTGTCATTTCACCATTACAGCAGCGTTGATAGGTACGAATAAAGCATTACGTTGGATTAGTAAAGTCGGTCACAAAAATTTCTGTATTAGTTTCCCGATGAAGTTTTCCGCTCGTTCAAGTTTTGATTTGATCAATGTTTGTGGGGTTATTTTGAACTAATTTAAGCTGATGCAGTAATTCAAGAGAATGTTGACAGAAGTAAGGTTGCGCGTATTTTAGTTCAGAGTGACTCAATCGAATAATAAAGACAAGATAAAGTGCATAGATAATGGTGCAAAAATATTAAACGTCAGTTCTGCTTGCTTAACCAGTGTCCATAATTATTTGGACATCTCTTCAGACTTAAAGTCAATTATAATTTAAAATTCTTTGCCAGTACGTGCTCTTTAAATGGACACATGAACGCAATCGGACTCGGAAATGAAATTTGTTCTCTTTAACTAGCGCGTGTACAGACTCTTATGGCTGGTGCATACGCTAGCCAATATAGAAAGAGTTTTCTCATCTCCACGTCTGAATGCGCCGCTGTGTTCAATTTCAATTAGATAGCAAGGGCGC
>LQNS02277097.1:14384082-14394314 GCA_001587735.2 Parhyale hawaiensis
CTTCTTTTTTTCATTCTTTTGTTTTCTCCACCCGCTGGGCTGGTTGCGTGGGGGTTTGTGAACCTCATGGAGTTTCTCCGTTCCTACGTCGCCAGCCTGGTGTGATTTAATAATAATAATAATAATAATAATAATAGTATCAACTTTTTTATTTCAAACACTTTCCTTTCTACGCGTTCTTTTTTCTTAGTTACACCTTAAACGACTCCTTCATGTTCTCTTTGATCAAGACTCAACTGAATGTGTTTAAGGACCGATTAAAAGCGGGGTAGAAAAACAGCCATGCATGACGGCATGCGCAGCGAATATGGTCATGGTGTTACACCTCAACCAATGCGCCTTCATGTGGGGGTGGGGGGACGGGTTTGTGCAGCACCCTACTGCAGATCATCGGTGTACGGAAAGTTTGTTGATGTGAGAACAGCTCTTTTCAAAATTTCATGTAACGAAACTATGGGCTTTGTTACTTATCCCTTAACAGACAAGGGCATGAAATTGGAGACATTTAGAACGGTGGGATCACAATTTTCAGAAAATCATGAGGGATAAAAATACGTAGAACGGATATATTTATTAACATAAATGAATGACTTAATATTTCACATTGAAAAGTTCATACTATATAAAAATATACCTAAACTTGCTTTCAAAACAACACGGATACGAACAAGTTCAGTATACCAAAGGATCAGCTTACTCCTTATGTTGTTTTGGTGTTGTCGTAGACATGACGTAATGAACAGAAAATGAAAATCCGGCTAAAAATTTCAATTTTTTTTTACAAAACAGTCGCACAGCTCTGATGGATGCTTTGCCAGCCTAAGGCAGTCGGGTTTACATCAATCCTGCGTTAACTTTTCTTCACCAATAGAATAAAAAGCTACGTCTATTGCAGCGCATCCCACTTCATGAAGAATAGATGAGGAAGCACCTGACTCACCGGTCAGGTGACTAAAGCTGCTAATTCTGGGAGTTTAACAGTAAATTTGTTTTTGGTTAAATTAAGTAATTACCTCCGGCAAGGAGTTATATTTTTGTCGAGTTTGTCTGTCTGCCAACAGGTAAACAAAAAGTTATCAATGGATCTCTACAAAATTTGCAAGGATTGTTAGGCATGCTAGGAGGAACAGATGATTAACTTTGGTGAAGATTCATTCAACCGTTCGTTTGTTTGTGGTTGTCTGCCTCTGTTTTCTTGGTACCATAGCTCAAAATGGTATGGACGGATTTTCATGAAGTTTGCACCATTTGTTAAGCATGTTATGAAGAGCAGGTGACTAAATTTTTGGGATGATCAGCTGACCCGTTTGTTTGCTTGTTTGTCTATATGTTTGATTTTACGCTTGTCAACTCAAAAGTTATGAGCGAAAGTTAATAAAACTTGCAGGCGTTCTTAGATATATTAATTGATTTAAATAATGGAAGTTTGGTGATGATCGGTTCGTTCGCGGGTTTGGCTGATGTTTGTCGCAACGATTGTCATTAACATTACTCAAATAGTCATGAGCTAATCTTCATAAAATTTGCAGGAATCGTAAAAAAATGTTAAAAACCACAATTGATCAAATTTTGGTGACGATTAGTTTGTCCGTTTGACTAATATTTGTCTTAATGTTTGTCAGATCATAGCTCAAAAAATTACGGACGGATCTACAACAGAATTACAGAAACTGTTAGTACTGTCCAGAGGCACAAATTATTAAATAATAGCGATGATATAAAGGAAATCATAGTCTCAGGGACCAATTTGATTTTTTCGTTAACATTACCTTGGTTGGCAAAGGTATGCGCTCTCAGCGTGATCAAGTTATAATTTAAGTAATTAAAATGAACCTCATAACAGTAGCAATTGCACGTACATCTTTCAATACAAGAATATAGCTTCAGCGCGCTGCTACCCCTTGCAAGCAGCGCTACTCCTAAGAAAGTAGAAATTATTCTGGCGTTTAGAAGTTCGCTGACAGGCTCCTCCGAGATTTGCGATAAATGCACAATTTCTACATACTTACAAGTGTAAGCTTTAGCTTATTCGCCCATGACTGTAGGAGTGATCGACTGGGACAGTTCTAATGAGAAATGCAGCATCCCAGGCATAAGCGTTGATTTCGTTGCTTTAGATCCAGCTAGTGCCATTAGCAGGGGCGGCTCGTGGCTCTTTAAACGGGTGGGGCCAGCTTGCCTACATTTCAGTTTAGAGCCTAAATCAAATAATGATGGGGACTTAAACAGGTTGTTGATGTTACTGTATACCCATCGCAGTTAGAAGTGCAATGAGTTCTTGACCTTGGCGACTTTACGACTGAGTTTGCGTGAAGGCAGGGCTGCCGATGGGATTTTTAAGAAACCCACGATCACACTAAAAAATCTCAAAATGTAAGAGAAAACAAGATTTTTAAACAACATCTAGAAGTTAATACGATCCATGTGCTTAATTAAATAGTGCATATGCTCGACGTCATTTGTTGTATTTCTATCATCATAGGGACGAAAATAACCATGGGTGTCAGAATTGAACCCAAGCGGTTAGGCGAAAGCCATAACTTTGGGAGAACCCAAGCTTTGGCAGCCCTGCTTGCAGACTAGCTCCTTGGGGCCAAGCTCAGCTGGCCCCAACTTGTAGCCATTCATTACCTCCGCCAAGGAGGTTATGTATTCCGTCTGCTTGTTTGTGTCTGTCTTTCTGTCTGTCACTAGAATAACTAAAAAAGTTATGGACGGATTTTGACGAAATTTACAGGGATTGTTAGGTATGTTAGGAGGAACAGATGATTAACTTTTGGTGAAGATCCGTCCATCCGTTTATTTGTTTGCCTCATTTTTCTCAATGCCAAACTCAAAAAGTCATGGATGGATTTTTATTAAATTTACATGAGTTGCTACATATATCACAAAGAGTAAATGACCAAATTTTTGTGATGATCTGTTGGTTCGTTCGTATGTTTGTTGCGTGTTTCATTTTATATTTATTAGCGCAATAACTCAAAAAGTTTCGAATGGATCTTTATGAAATTTACAGGATTTGTAAATAATGTTAAAAGGCAAAAATGCTTAAATTTTGGTGCTGATCGGTTGATTTGTTCTATGTTTGAGTTGTGTTTGTCATAATGTTTGTTACGCAATGACTCAAAAAATTTTTAATGGATCTTCATCAAATTTGCAGGAGTTGTTAGTAATGTTAAAAGATATTAAAGCTTAATTTTGGTGCAGATCGGTTGTTTTGTTTGTATGTTTGACTTATGTTTGTCATACTGTTTGTTAGCAACAGAACTCATAACAGTTTTGAAAGGATCTTCAATAAATTGCAGAAACTCTTAATACTATTAAAAGACACAAATGATTAGATTTTGGAATTGATACAAAAGATATAATGGTTTCAGAGAGAATTTGAATTTTTTGTTTCCGTTGCCTTACTTGACGGAGGTATGCGCTCTCAGAGTGCTCTAGTTTGTATTGTAACAGCCTGATACTGCGCGGACTGCCAGTCATTCCTTACGCGCTATAATTAAGAGGCAAAATGGGGCCGAAAGATGCTGGCCAAGCGGCATTCATTTGGAAGCGTTCTGAAGAAAACGTTCTTTTCAATACTGAATTCAGGTGGTGAATTCTTGAAAAAAATTATTATGAATGAGGACTTAATCGTAGATTTGCATTTTTGTAATTTTTCACTAATTTTTGTTTGGTTGGGCCCGGCCCCTCTGGCCCCAATGCACGAGCCGCCACTGGCCATTAGTATAACTCTGACGGCCTCAAACTTCTGGTCATTGTTTGGGTCTGTCGTATGTGAGACACGGGTAAAGTGGTTCAAAATACGGTTTTGCGGCAGCGTTTCAAGCGTGGCGGAACACAGAGAGGTAACGGATAAGCTCGTACTTATAAGATCAATGTACATTTTTCAGTAACATTTTTCTATACTTTGTATCAAGATAGTGGCGGCTTACGTCTACGCGTCACCACCAGCCTGTCGGGCATCGGGCCAGTGACGGTCGACTTCCGTCTCACTCCAGAGTATCCTGCCTGTCCTCCTGTGCTGCAGCTCCAGGTAACCGACAAATTTACAATTAACTTCACAGATCAAATGTGTTATTCGATTTACTGGGTGTGTCTTTTTGTAAAGACAAATTTCCCCCCTAAGTAGAAGAACTCAAAGTAAACCGATTTTCACTAATGGTAAAATGCCCATGACTCCTTAGTTTTTGAGTTATATTGACTTATGGAAATTTAAAAACTTAAAGTAGAGTACTACGTTTGCTCCAATGTTAGCGCTAATTTTGATAGCTCAGGAAGTTTAGTGAATATCAGCCATCTCAACATTCGTAAAGCGCTGCATGTTCACAGTGCAACGTATTATCAACAGCTGACCATCTCAAACTCAGCCATCCAACTCGTGCGTTCTAATAACGTAAAAACATTATGTATGAATTGTATTTAACTGTTAAGCTTAAAACTGCTGATACTTTTCCTAACTGTAAAATACTTTAAGTTTTTATCGTGAAAATAATGAAAACTGCCTTAGTGGGGTCGGAAAACGTGCTGAACTATCAATATTAGCGCTATTATTGGCGTGCACGTAGTACCATTCTTACAGTTTTAAAATTTTTTCCAGTCATTATATCTCAAAAACTAAGGAGTTTTGGGCATTTTACCATTCGTGAAAATCGATTTATTCTGAGTTTTTCTACCTATGGTCGAAATTTGTCGGAACAAAAAGCAGCAGCATAAAAGCAGCGCAAGCGCACAAGGTGCTTATGCTGCTCGCTACATCGTGGCGAAGATGCTACGGCAGAGCTGTGCGTGTAGAGAAGGGATCCATCTGTTTATCTTGAATAGTTAATATCCTGAGAAATAAGCAGTGTTTTGCCCCGTCGACGCCTGGTACCCTCCCAACAGGGGCTCATCCGTCCTCTTTTGTGTTTTTCATTGACTATAATAATAATAAGCTCATTTATCGCTCACACGGAGACTGTGTCCAACAAGGTTAGGACACAGTGACTAAATACAAAGAACCGAGTCAGAAACTCGAACTTTGTATTTCTATGTATTTATTATATTAAAACACACGGGAGGTGGATAAACCCTCTGTATGGATTGTGCCAGGTGTTGAAAGGACAAAAACAGTGTAAAAAATAATATGAAGTTTATACTGTACCTACCTAGGACTGAGGAAGAAAATCCAGAAGTCACGGTAATACAGTACTTGAAGAGGTGACTGCTAGATTGTAGGCATATATTAACATACATATTTATGGTTTATTGTATCATAAAATACTGGTCACTTGAAAATCCAAATCGCAAATAGATGTGGACCTTGTTGATGATACTTCCGTGAAATGTTATATGAATAACTTGAGGGGCATTAAATAAACATGGAAATCCTCATAGTGAAGTAGGGAATGTATTTTAGACCTAGAAAAAATACAAAACCAACTCTACAAGTCATCTGTGGGCAATGTACCCTCATCGAATCATTTAATCTAAAATTACCTCAAATTGATCATATTGTTTTCGTCCCCCATTATATTCTCTGTAAAAATCAAATTGATTACACCACCTGTTTGAGCATTGTATTTTGTGTATAAAGGACCTTCTTTGTTGGAAAACGTTTTGTTGAAGTTAACATACATCAGCTTAAGGACTCATTTAGCAGCGTTAGAGGTTAAATATTGTGTAGTCCATTATTAGTCCATCAGTCCACTATATAATAATTCAAAGTTTAGTGAGTGCTTGTTTATTTGGTTTATTGGCTTCTCTGTCCTCATCCAAAGCATCAACCAGGAACCAATCATATGTTTAACGGCAAGAGCCTGGTCAAAAAGATACAGTCAAAAGAGCCTGTCAAAAAGATGTGTATAAGATAACCTAGGTACCTGTAAGTGGAAGCACAGCTATAAAAGCCAGATTGTACAAACTTCCCGTTGCGACTGGTTTTCTATATCCGAGCTGATGAATCGTAAATTGAATGGAAGACAGACGACGGAAAAGGGAGAGACATTCGTGAGAACAGACCCACGAGGAAGAGTAAAGGAAGCAGAGGTTTTCATCGAAGTAATTATTTTCTGCCTTTATGTAATGACGGTGCAGGCCAGTAAGTAGTTATTACCTGCGGTTGCTAGTAAACTCAGCCGTCAAAAAATTAATGCAAAGAATTTTCTACCTAGTCACCCGTCGTTTAATCGCCCTTGTTCCCATGTTTTTGTCACGGCTAGAGGGAATCTTGCACATTGCCTCCTTCGTACGCGTTAAAGGGTAGCTACAAGTATTTAATTCTGCCTCCCAAACGTTCCACCTCCATCTGGCAGAAATCCACCCCCACTTTATTTCTGCATGCAATTTTACCATCGTCTAGGGAAGCTTTCGACTGGCACACACTGCGGTTGAGATGATCTAAGCCACTTAGTTTTAACTTATCAGGAACTACAGCTTATAGGTTTTTGGCTTCCATACTTGGATCGAGTGTCCAGCAATAGTCACATACAGCTTATGCTTGAGATGACTGAAAACAAACTCAATCCTTCGGGCGTCCGTTCCAAGCGTTACTGACTGCTGAAACTCACTCCAAGGTGATATGTCCAGCGCTCAAGTCTGGAAATTCCTGATAAGTTAATGCTAGCCAGATAAAATTTTCTCGCCCAAAGAGGCCGAGTGGACGACGTCACAAATGTACCTTACCGATGGCACACCCTGGCAGGGCGAGCGGCTGGGGAGCACCAGGAGACAGCAGCTGCAGGAGGCCCTGCAGCAGGCGGCGGAGCGCCACAGGGGCGAGCCTATGCTACTGCCCCTCCTCTCCGCCCTCCACACCTCCGGCCAGGAAGGTCAGATGCTGTCGTACATGAGTTTTTGTAGAATGAAATTGTTTGGTATTTTTTGGAATAAAAAAGTGCAACGGTATCGGGAGATATCTAAAATTCCTAGCTCGATGTTGGGTTTAGGGTTGGAAAATTGGACAATGTATATATGAGGAAAATTTATGGTATCTATTTTGCATTAAAAAGTGAAGCTTTCTAACTATGTAATTATATTTACGTTCAAGAAAACTCGGATTCGAACACAACATGGATCGCGAACACAGTGTTTACTTACACCCATTTTTGACGATGAAATTTTCACCCATGCAACACGACTGAACTCTTTAGGATTTTCCCCATGTTCAATTCATGAGATTTGATTCATATCTATAGAATTTTGAGAATTGCTTTTCATTTCTTTTTTTGGGAGGGATTGCTGTTAAGCTGTTAATATTGGAACTCTGCATGTTTTCTATTTGAATCATTCTACAGTAGTGTTGTCGGCACACTTGCACCTTGCAACTTTATTGGGTTTCTCAATATAATGATGAGGTAGCTACTAACAATAATTATCACAGGGAACAATCTAATAAAATATCTGAAAATTCATAATAGCGAGAGAAAACAGTGATTATCTCACTTCCCACGATAGGGCATAAATCGATGTTTAAATCTGTCATGACATTAATTCTTGCATGGTTCCTCAATGCAAACATAGCATTTTTCGGGTAGAAAGTGTTTCACTTGTGAACAAATTATAGTGATCTTCATACGAGTCACACTAGATATTGGTTACCGGTTCGGGACACTCGTGCAATACAAAAAAAAAAAAAAAAAGACTGAAGCAATGGGCAGGCTTGTCATTGCAGGATTACATCACAAAAATAGCTGCCGGTATATAGAATTTCGAACAGCGACGTAGACTCCATCAATCCATCAATGTCCGAGGAGCTAAAGTCTCCGGCACTCTGATATACCGACTGCCTGCTGTAATATTACGTACGTTTGTAATTCTGATGATCAATTATCTGCATAGTCAGCTAATCAATCGTACGCCTGGTACCACCGGAGATATATCGTGCGGCCGCAGGCTTGGAGGCACTTGGTAAAGACATAAATTCTCTTAGAAAATATTTAATGAACTTCTTACCAATAAAAGTTGTATGGTTAAAATTAATGCTTAAGGTTTAATCCACTCATTTCCAGGTAACAGTTGCAATATTAGTACAGTTTAACATTGGAATGGAGTGTCAAAGGGAACCGAGTTCCTGTTGTTGATCGTCACATGAGTACCATCTTCAAATTGCTCATACCGCTTGATATCACCAAATGTTTGTGTGCCGCACCATAAAAAGGTTTGAGGAACATAAGACCAATGATGGCATGCATCGGCAAGGTCGTGTTCTCACTGTAAGGACTCCCAAGAAGGTTAAAGTAGTTAGAGCCAGAATCAGAAGGAATCTGCCGAGAAAGCAAAATATCATGGCTTGGGAGCTGCAAATATCAACAAGATGAATGCCCAGGTTTAATCAGAGTTGACCTAACGGTGCGAGCTTGTCGAAGATGCACTGGGACTTCTTAACTCCAGCTCCAAGAAGAATCAAAATGGAAAGATCCAAACTCTTGACTGTCAGATACGCATGAGCTCACAGAAATATCCTTTTCACGGATGAGAATATTTTCACCTCAATTGAGAGCTTCAACCGTCGAAATGATGAGGTATAGTATATGCTCATAGTGCCGAAGCAGCTTCTGAAATCATTCACAGGTTTGACAAAGACCGCCATCCCGCCTTTGTGATGGTTTGGTGCATGGAGTAAGGCGTATGTATCATGGGGTCACGGAGCTTCACATTTTTCGGAAAAGGGTATTAAAACCACAGCTTGTGTGTACATGGACGACGTTCTTCAAGTTAAGATTAAGTTCTTGACCAGTTCTTTGTTCCATGGAAAAGAAAAAAAGCTTTCAGCGAGATTCGGCCCCAGCACACAAAGGAAAAGTCACTCAGCTGTGGTTCTCCCAAAATGTTCCCGTCTTCATCTAGCTAATGATTGGCCGTCTGGGAGTCCAGACTTGAAACTTTTGGCTGACAAACTGTAGTCAGTATTGGAGAGCATGGCTTACTCTATTTTTCTCGGAAATTTCGAATCACTTGAGCGCTCCCTAGTTGCTGCAGTGGCCAAGTTTCCATCTGATGTTGTGCATAAAGTGACTAATGAATGGGCCCAACAGATAGAAGTCTGTTGAGGCCAATTTGCATAAAACTATGCTCATAATTTTCTTTTATAAATTTCAAGTCTCAGCTTAAATTGATTATTTTTAGGACTATTCCTTAACTCGATCTAGCTCTCAACTTATAACATTATTTACGCAAAGACTAAGTACCACTACTCATCCTAAACACCGAAATCGGCCGAAATATACTGAATTCCACCTAAAATATATTTATATTTTTCATATTCCCTCACTAAACGAGGGCTATTTCTGACAGGGTGGGTGTTTTTTTATTAAAAAATTTTAAAAAAATCCATAATTTTTTATTTTATTGATTTGTTTGATTTTTTACTTTTTCATGTTTTCCTAAAGTGAAACAATACAATAATTTTTCGTAGTTCTTTTCTAGTGTGCTAAAGATAATACTTATAAAACAAGTGTTTTCCTGCTTTCCTCATGCTTAAAAATTTTAACACACAGTGTGAAATCACAAACTAAGGCAATTGCAAAAAAATCAAGTAGCTACGAAACCTAGTGTAATTTATGTTGGAGTAATAATAAGCTATCAGCCATACAATTTCTGAGAAAATGATGATAAAATAGCTTTAAGCTTGGAGATGATCACTCAGTAAAAAATATAGATGCAGGTAAGTAAATGATTTTTTCAGTCGTCTAACCAAATTTTCCAAAAGTTGTGAACGCGTTCAACTTGCTTGATTGGGTGAAAATGCAAAGGTAAAGCAAACCTAACTAGAGCACTCTGAGAGCGCATATCTCCGCCAAGCATGACAACGGTAACAAAAGATTCAAATTCGTGCTGAGACCATAATTTTCTTCATATCAAGACCAAAATCTAATCATTTGTGCCTTTTGATAGTATAAACACTTTCCATAATTTTCTGGAAGATCCATTTATAAATTTTTGAGTTATAAGCTAACAAACATTATGGCAAACATAAATTAAACATACAAACGAACCAACCGATCTGCACCAAAATTTAATCATTTATGTCTTCTAAACTTTCTAACAACTCCTGTAAATTTCATAAAGATCCATTCAGAAGCTTTTGAGTTATTGTGCTAACACACACAAGTAGTGGGTAAAGCCACGAAATACTTGTTTTTGAGGGTAGGTTCCCCTCGCGCGCCCCGCGCTACCCTCGCCCGCCCGGCGCTACCCTCGCGCGCTCCCTAACCCCGCCCTTCCCTCGGTTACCCTCGCGGTTGGTGTCA
>LQNS02277097.1:14394414-14410674 GCA_001587735.2 Parhyale hawaiensis
GACACCAACCGCGAGGGTAACCGAGGGAAGGGCGGGGTTAGGGAGCGCGCGAGGGTAGCGCCGGGCGGGCGAGGGTAGCGCGGGGCGCGCGAGGGGAACCTACCCTCAAAAACAAGTATTTCGTGGCTTTACCCACTACTCACACAAAATCAAACACAGTAACAAACACACGAACGAATTAACAGATCATCACGAAATTTGGTCATTTACTCTTTGTAATAAACCTAACAACTCATGTAAATTTCATGAAAATCCGTCCATAACTTCTTGAGTTATGGCATTGACAAAAATGAGGCAGACAAACAAACAAAGGGATGGACGGATCTTCACCAAAAGTTAATTATCTGTTCCTCCTAACATACTTAACAATTCCCGTATATTTCATCTAAATCCGTTCATAACATTTTGAGTTATCTTGATGACAGACAGACAGTCAGAATAACAGAATAACAGACAAACAGACTAACAGACGGACAACCCCCACGAAAACATAACCTCCTTGCCGGAGGTATAATTAAACATGCGATTCACAGCATTTCTCTGTACAGCAGTGAAGACTACTCTGAAAGGTAATTACTAATGACACATAAGTAAAACTTATAGATACATCTAGCTATTTTCTAAACTCAAACTATTAGTAACATACTCTGCAGATGGCAGAGGCATCAGTGAAGTGCTAGTACGCATATTTGTTCATGAAATTGGTGCGAAATTTGGTGCGCATTACATACTAGCTACAGAGTTGAGTAACTAGGTAGTAGCTATCTATTATGTTACCTTATCTTATAATGTAACCGAGCTTATAACCGAGTTTTAGATGTTTTGATATGGTCTCTGTTGATGATATTTTTATTTACACTTGATTTTTTCACATATAGTCACTCAATAGGAAAAACTACTCAATATAGATGAAAAACATCATTTATCATCTTTTCAACTGAAGATTATTTCAGTTATGACCAATTTCACTATCTATGATACAAGAAACATATAATCTCAAACCATAATTTAATAGATTTATGTCAGATATATTTGAGATTGAAATTACAAGATAAATGTATTACAATACAGACTATTCCCTTAGTATTTTTTATTACATACATTTAATGTTGCCAGCATCAGTCTGCCTGGTAAGCCTGCAATTAAAACCTTAACACGTCACTTTGAACTTACAGGTGTGGGCACACCTCTCAGAGGTTTGAATGTATTGGGGTGGGGGTTATCATTTATTTGGATTATAACTCAGGCTCTACCGTTACTAAGCAGTTCCCTTATGTATCCAAGTCGGTCGATTTCGGTGTTTAGGGTGACCCTCGGTAACGTTTCAAATTGCGCTAATATCAAGAACACAGTGTAAAGACACAGTGTGCCCCATAGAGGTATACCGAATGTCTGTTTTTTAACATTCGCAAATGTGAACGCCAATATTTTGTTTTGATATTCGTGGAATGCGATTAGCGAATGTTTACTCAAAGTTTTGTTTCTCAAGTAATATGGCCTTTTATTTGGATTCTAGAGTCTGGAGTCGACTATTCGAAATTCGAATTCATTGTAAGAGTTTAGTCATAGAAAATTGAATAGCTAACTAAAACTAATGTTCAGAACTCATGAAAGACTGGAAAAAAGAAGATCAAATTACTATGTCATCTTCGTTCAACGAAACGTGCTTATATCATGCACACAGCTACATATTGGCATATCGTAATAGAAATTTTGAAATAATTATGCTTACAAGCTTCTACACTGATGTATATACATACCCACTAGCGAATTAGATATAACTTTTCAGGCACATCAAGTTACAAAGATTAGAACACTTCATTGAATATTGTTTATACAGTTTTTTTGAATAAACATTCAGATATAGGGTCAAATAAATACGTTGGTACTCGATTAAATAGGATAGTATGAGGCACTGAAGTCTTGTGCCCGCTAACTTTACGGATGCGACAGTATTCGCTACATGTTTCAATACGAACTTGTTTATTTGCAGCATCCAACATAAAATTATCTCCATATCTTTATTTTCCAAAGTTTTATATTTTTACGTAGTTTTTGAAAGTCATGCCGCCTCCTCTTTCTGACAATCAAACTCCATTATGAAGTAAAATAATTCTTCTCTCTTTCTAAGGGCATTCTGTTCTTCATAGTACACTAAGATACTTCTTAAACGAGTTCATAATGAGAGCAAAAGACTTAAGAAGCACCAGCATGTATAGTTACGAAAAATTTGTTTCATACTTACAGATGAACTTAAAAAGAAAAAATTATGTTAATATATAAGTCTAGATAAAGGATACACGGGCTTCATGTATCTACTAATCTAGAAGTATCACCACAAAAGGCAACTAGAGTACTCTGAGAGCATCTATCTTCTTCAAGGAAGGCAATGTTCACAAAAAATTCCAATTGGTCCTCAGGTTTGGATTTTTTATCATCATCAAAAATTTTTAATTTTTGCCTCTTGATAAAAAAAACAGCTTCTGTAATTTTTTCAAAAATCCGTCTGTGACTTTGCGAGTAATATCCTGATAAACATTTTGAGAAAATTAGTCTTACGCAGAAACGGACAAACCGATCACCACCAAAATTTGGTCATTTGTGTCTTTTAACATGTTTAAGAATTCCTACAAATTTCATGAACATCCGTTTATGACTTTTTGACGCATGTTAATGATACACATAAAAACAAACATAGAAACAAACAAACGGACCAACAGACCAACACAAAAATTTTGTCATTTACTCTCAGTAATAACCCTAACAATTCCTGCAAATTTCACAAAAATTAGTCCATAATTTTTTTAGTTAAGCTGCCGAGATGAAAAAGGCAGACAAACAAACGGTTGAACGGATCTTCAGTAAAATTTAATTATCTATTCCTCTTAACATACCTAGCAGTCTCTCTAAATTTCGTAAAAATCCATTCTTAACTTTTTGAGTTATTTGGTGACAAACAGTCAGACAAACAAAGAGACAAACTCGACGAAAACATTACCTCCTTGGCGGTGGTAACTATGGAACAAAAAGTGACCGCTAAGCATCTCTGTATCTTTGAAAGGAAGCAAAATACATATAAATACAATCAAATACGAATTGGCCAGTTTAGCTAAGTGCGCCCTAATAATTCATTTATTGACTTGCGAACGAAGATAGACAGATACAGTTAATGTCATATTATGAAGCAGTTTTGTGTTTTCTTAATTAGAAGTGGTTATTCCATCAAATTAAAATATTACCTCTGAATGATAGCAGAATCTGCTATAGGGCCATACTTTTGTAAACTTAATTGCATCTGCCCAGTTATAAAAAATGGCGGCTATTTTCCTAAATCAGGGAAAAAAATTTTACGTAATAAATTATTAGGTGAGTACCGAATAAATGTGTCATTCTGGGTCAAAACTTGATTCATGAAATAAGACCACCATTATCTCATTGTCAGGGCGGACAAGGTGCTTCGAAGGTTATTTCGAGGCATATCTTGTCATGCATAATGAAAGAAGTTGTGTAGAACTATGGACTGGCTAGTACTAATGTTTAAATGTTGTGGTAGAGACGATATTCCAAAAAAATGTACCAGGTGCTGCTCCTGAAGCAAGTAGGCTTGCAAAAACGCGATGGCTGTTGCAAAGTCTCGTGTTAATGCTGTCCACAAATAAAATAAAGTGAAATGAGCAGGAGACAACATGAAAATGAATTTTTCAAAAGTCCATTATACTAATGAACGCCATGCCACCGTAGACGGACCTGATGGGTGGAGTAAATTGTAATAGGCTGCATATGGAGGAAATCGTCAACATTTGGGACGCTAACATGGGGGAGATGGAGTCATGTTTTGGGCTAATGGTATGGGAGATAATTGGTTTGTTTTATTGCTTTGGCTGCTCCAGAACGCTGCTGTTCTGTGAGGCCTTGTGTCAGATCTGCCATTATTCATCGTCCGTGAACAAATTTGTTCCGGTATAAAATATGGTCAGCATCAATCTGTGTAAGAAGTTATGTAAGAATTGGTTTAATTAGTTAGAACAGGTGCCTAGCTTGACGATGAGATACATACAATACTTGAGTTTCAGGTAGTCCTCATACGATACCAGCAGTATCAAATCTTCCTCACTCTACCCACTATAAGTAAATTGAAATACTGATATCAAGTGTAAAAAAATGTTTTAAAAATCAGGAAACATGGACAACTGAATTATGCAGTTTAAATAGAAAACTTCGACTTTAGAAAGAACGAGTATATTGACATATCTAAATTCACTTAGATATGAATTCGAACAAAAAGCATACGCCATGCGTCTAAACGCAGTGTTTACCTAGAGGTGCCTGTGCAGTCTGCTGATGATAATTGTAGAACGTTTTACCTCTCATGTAAACATGTTATTCATCATTATTGGTGAAGTGGGTTAGCTTGTAGTCAAAATGACAGCGAAAACATTGGAAACACAAAATACACGACCTGATGACCGTGGCCAAGAGTAAGTCGAACTGCCCGCCTGCTTCATCTCATTTCAAATATCAACTGAGATAAGTCCCGCAATCTTTATTCTCTCTCTGACAGTCAGTGAACGAAAATTAATTTCAACTGTAGAATAGTGCAACCACTGCCGTCCATGAATTTCTCGTTTTCCACCCGTTTCCCAAATTTAGTTGGAATCGCTATAAAGAACCAGCTTCTACCCTCACTTTTAATATTTTGCCCCCACGCACTGCACCCCTGCGACATCATTGATATAAACGTAATAGAAAATGGATATATAAACTAAAAGAAAAATAAAGAAAAAATTGACAACACAAGCTACTAAACCAGTGAAGAAAGAAACAAAATCTTTGCAATTTCCAACTCAAGGTTTAGACATTTTGACCTCGGCTTTACGATTTTAAGAAAAGGCTGGAAATTAGCTGAAATCTTGGAATCACAATTATGTGGCATTATCATTTATATTTAATCCATTATCAAAATGTATATTTCGGGAAGACAACCACAAATCACACTCACTGAGTATAACATGACGCACTGATGCCAGTACGACGCGCCCATGTTTCAAACATGAAATCTTCGGCGCTGACGTAGAAAGAGATTTTGACTTAACTAAGATTAAATGGACGTCACTGTCGATTTATCCCATTTAGTTAAGATCTTTCTCTCCCTATATATTTCGAACCCAACGCCGGTTTATCTGCGACCGGTTTTAACAGTGATCTTTCCGAAACATTCATTAGTAATTACTATAGGTTACAGATGGGCTATAGATCAGGGGATCCCCGCATCTTTGTGATTGAGTACTATTTGTAGGTCTCTTGCCATCGCTGTGCACCATCTGACGAAAGAAAAACCTCAATTCGACCAGATGTCAATTTATTCACAAGTAGAGCACCCAAATGAATTATCAACAAAGAACAAAACTCAGTTTAATTCGAGGTATACACCTGCTCTCGTACCACTGGTGGTACACGGGACAAGGGATAGGAACTGTGCTATTGTTGCAAATATTTCCACGATTCTAAGACTTTTGGAAAATATCACGAGAAGAGGCAGTCTTGGTGTCCAGTGTCCACATACGACTTTAGTCGTACTATCGGTAGAGAACCAACTCACATACTCCTGTTATGTTGCCGCGGGCACGGCTTCAGCTTGCACATCATAAAACTGACTAAAAATTGTTTGCAAATCTCAGTCAGCACTGCAATTTTCACACTTTAGCAAGCGCCACTGGTGAAGTTTTAGCTGTCCTTCGTAGTTCTGATCGAATCTAAATTTACAAAGACTTATATTTTAGGATTTTTTGCGCAATGGTCAAATGCTTGAAGTCCTAGTCACAGTCACGGCAGTATATATGATCGGATTCCTTGAGCAGGCTGTTTGCCGGTAGCCCGACGAAAGTCGTATGGGGATTCCAGGCGTCAATGTTAATTTTAATAACATACACGGAAACGGTTAATCAGCGTTTGTAGCAACTCGGACCATACTGATAAGCTTTTATTTTTCTTCGTACCCGTGCCTGGAGCTCAAGTTATTAAATGCAGCACTCTCAGTTGCAGGCTCCAACGACCGTCTGTCAGGCGGAGAGGAAGGAGGAGATGCAGCAGAGGCCGTGGCAGGTGTGGTGGAGGGGACGAGAGAGGACGACGATGGCAACACTTCATGTTGCCCCTCTGGCAGTGCTGCCCATGGTGGAAACGAAGATCTCGGTAAGAAGAAAACAAAAAATAGATTGAAATTCCTAATTCATTTATAACGTGATAATTAAACTTTCCCTCTGTATAATTTTTAGAAAGTATTGCTGATGCATTCAGTCCCATGGCATCATTCTTCCTCTGTTTTTATCTCTGATTCTTCAATGTTTTTTTTTAACTAATAACACAGAGGATTATAATTCTGTAGCGGCCACTTTGGTACCTTATTTCTTTCTGGTGTTTTTGTGTGGTCATGTTCGTCATTAAAATCACCGTGATCATGATCATCGTGAACACTGCATGTGAAAAGCACAAGAATGGTCAATGATTTTGTAAACAAACCAGAGACGCCATGTCTGTTTTTTTAAAAAAATATATGTCGATCATATTTTCGCGGAAGATGGTGAGAAATGGATGTCTTGGGAATGTGAATGTATTTTGAAGTCAATGTATAATTCAACTGGCAGTATTTGACACGTTTTGAACACTGCACAGGCATGAAACTAACGAAACTACGGTTCTGGAACCCAATATTATAAGCAGTCACCATAATATTATTCGTTTTATTCCTAAATATAATAAAACATCACTAACTTGCACTTCAATTTTTGAATTTTTGCTCGTCCAACGGCTGGAATCACTTTTTGATCACGCATGATCAGCTCACAGGAGAAATCCCGGTGCTATCAATTCTCACAACTGTTCACGGGTAATCATTATTAGAATCACGTCAAAAAGTGGTCATGAAAACGGACGGATCAAGCGGAACCTTTGGCACGGTGGCCACAAAAAAAACGCCTTTACTGGAACAGTTGTAACATCAGGAACGCAGGCGTGGAATTTGCGATACAGTTCCTCATTGACCATACTGTCGATACTAATGTGCTTCTGAAGGATGCACTACGTCGAGCAACCCAAATTATCACAAGAGATGAGTGTTCTTAAGGCGAGTTCACACGTCATTCATTTCAACGCGTTCAATCACGAACACGAGCTGTGCGTCAACTTTTTCTGCTGCTGTCCAACGCAGAAGTGTCCTGCATTCAAATGTATGACGCCGTTCTTTCAGTTAGGACATTATTTCTTTACATTTTCATCTATATTTTGCGTCTGTTTGAAGTACTATTCGTATTCCATAATCTTATAGTCTAATTTCAAGTGGAGCAGTCTATTTCTAGCGTTGAACGGGATTACAGCGATTTTGATCATGAAAGTGGCGAAACAAAAGCATTTTTGTCGACTTGTCCATGATCTGTGAACGATATAGAGGATAAATTTAGTATTTATTTGTTCTGTTAACTGAACGTGAATGAAGCAGCGCGTTCAAAAAGCGGACATGCTTCATCCATCAGTCTCACACGTTTGCTGCAGCTGCGTTCACTAATTCGAGTGAATGCATTGATATGAGTGACGTATGAACACGGCTTTAGTTTCATTTCAGCTGAGCAGCACAATATTTCCTTCTCTTTGGTGACATTAAAAAAGAATTTCAATAATAACAAACAATCAAACATCACGAAATGTAAATCTTAGCTTCATATCCCTTATGCACAATGATACGACTTCCTTGGATGTGAAAGAAGCTGGTTCGTCAAAGAAAGAAAAGAGGTAAGAAAAATTACTGCTGCGTCGAAGTTCTCATATTCTTTGCTCAACTCCGTAGCTCTACTTCACCATGAAAAATTGCTTACCCTTTGCTTCGTTGATCATCTACTCAATTTACTCAGATTAAATAATATTTTGATATGGCATGAACATAAAAACCATGATCCATAAGAATGCTAAGAGAAGCTGTTAAATTTTAATTACAAAATTAAGCATCTTTATCAATGAATTATAATCATATACGAGGGGAATTAAAAAAGCTCGCGGAAACTATATATCGTAGCGTCATTACTGAACCAACCAATAACATCAAATGCTCTGATATGATCGCTGGCATCCGACCGCTATATATATATAATATATACATGGCACAAGTCGGGCAAGTGATATAACAAGTGGTGGCAATGATGAGAAGGAGGCCTTCACTTTTAGTTAATACCAAACTGCAAAGAATCGTTTGCCTCAATTCCGCAGTGTAAACAAAAGTCTGGAATTCGCTTCCTATTCATTCGAACGCAACGTAAGTACCACACATAGCAAGGCGCACTAATATTCGATACAAAGGAACTGCCAGCGACTTTGATATCAAACGCTTCATGGTGAAGCTCATGTGAGTAATTGCTCATTTACCTATCCTAGTGCATCAACTTACGTCAGAGTTGGTAGACTCAATCCGTGGAGAAGAGTACCACACTTGGCAGAGCCATATATTAGCACGAACTGAAGAAAGCTTGAATTTGTGTTGAATATTTTCAGCAATTCCACGAACTTTAAATTCCCCTCGTACATCTGCACAATGAATAAATTGTTTAAGAAAAAACAACCTTCGACATGCATAATTTCCTACATGAAGACTCCATTCATACTTAGTCCTGAAGGTCAATTCAGCAATTGATCATAATTAATTTATTTCGAATGGAAGTTATGTTTTGTCGGAGTTAGTATATGAGTTGTTCTGTTTGCTTGTCTGTCATGAAGATAACTCAATAAGTTATCGACGTATAGTTGCAAAACTTGAAGGGATTGCTAGGTATGGTAAGAGGAACAGATAGTTAAGTCTTAGTGAAGATCCGCCCAAACGTTTGTTTGTCTGCCTATTTTTTTTTCTTGGTAACATAACTCGAAAGCTATGGCCGGATCTTCATGGAACTTTCACGAATTATTAGAACTGTTACGAGGAGTAAATGACCAAACTTTTGTGATGATCGATTTGTATAATTGTCTCCATGTTTATTTTTAAGTTTGTCAGTAATATACCCAAGAGGTTGTGAACGGATTTTCATGAAATTCGCAGGAAATGTTAATTAAAAGACACAATCGACCAAATTTTGGTGACGGTCGGCTCGTCCGTTTGTGTATTTGACGAATGCTTGTTATGGATGGATCTTTAAGACAATTACAGGAGCTGTTTGGAATGTTGAAAGGCACACATGACCAAATTAGATGATGGCCAACTAGATATCTTGGTTTCGGGACTAATTTAATTTTTTCGTTAATATTGCGTTGCTTGGTCCAGGTAAGCGCTTTCAGAGCGTTTCTTTAGTCATCACTTTTTGCTTAGAACACAAAATGATGAAAAATAAAATGTCTTCAAAACTACAGCTAATTCTTCAAAACCAAGTATATTTTTGGACTCTAGGGCACTCTTCCATTCAGCAACTGCTCCCAAAGCTTCTGCATAGCCGAGAAAAAAACACAAAATCGTTGTCCGGTGTTATCAGAAGTGTCATTCTTAATACTGTTATATAGCCTACAGCATATTAAACAAGTTCACCGTGCATGCACCACACATCAAATGCTTCCCTAAGTCTAAGGTTTCTAAAAAATTTCTGTCCCTCGTACTAACGCAGCATCAGAAAATAGTTACAGTAAAAATAATCAAGAACAACGGAAAATATTCCAGTAGCCTATGTATCTGCTCGTATGTATCTAAAATGCTGCTATGAAGCACAAAATGATCACATAAGACCGTTGCATTTACAAATAGGGCGGACACAACTTACAGCTTACGGCATTACTAAAGATTCGAGGCTTCTGCGGATGAGGCACATCAGCTGGAGGACGGTCCGGCAATTAATTACAAGCCGTAAGGTCAGGGCGTCAGGAGACGAGTAATTGAGACACACATAGAACACTTGAAGAAGCCCACGACGCCTAAAACGCTGCTAAGAGGAAACCTTAAAAGAAATCACGGCTGACTAGAACTAATTTGAGCGACTGCTGGCCCAAAAGGCAGAACACAGATCTTGGTAAGGCATTTGGTGTCAATGCAGTTCAAGGTTTAAAGCATTTTCCTTCGAGCCCCTAATTAGTGTTTTTATATAAGTGTGGTACCAAAACACGACCAGACGACCAAATAGGTTCAAACTAGAGCACTCGGAGAGCGCATCCCTCCGTCAAGTAATGCAACGGTAACAAAAAAATTCAAATTGCCGTTGAAACCACGATTTTCTTTGTATCAGCATGAAAATCTAATCATTTGCGCCTACTGATAGTACAGTAGCCGAAAACAAAGTTTGCCCCTGTGCCGGAAAAACAAAGTTTACCCCTGTGCCGCAAAAATAATATTTGCCCCTGTGCGCAAAAGAAAACGAAATTATTGTATAATTCGCCGTTAACTTCATTTTCGCATTCCCCGCCATAGTAGAGGAGGTGGTATGACGTGTGTTGCGCCACTCTCGCGCCAAACACAAATCCCCCGCTCCACAGTAAGTCTGTGATCTATCAGAGCTCGAACAGAATACCGTACACGTGCTTATAATGCTGGTCCACTGGTCTTTACTTTGCTACACGCTTTTTTCACTTATTTGGCACAATACCAAAAACCAAAGCGGCATCACAATGGGTGGGAAGAAGCTTACCGCTGAAGAACTCCCTCTAATCGAGCAGGGAGTGCCGGTGAACTTCGTAGCTGTCGAACTGAATGCCAGCCGAGTGTTCCTCTTCAAGCCTAAAAAAAAAAAAACAGCTGCCGCACTACCTGCCGGGACCATACCGCCTCGCAATGTGGGATGTGGGCGCACGAGAAAGACAACAGCAAACCTCACCTCTTTCACCAACCCCTTGTCATTCCTTGCTGTTGCTTTCTCTTGCGCCCACATCCCACTTTGCGCGGTGGTCCCGGCAGGGAGGGCGGGTTCGATTTTTTAAGTTGGAAGAGGGACACTCGGCTCAATCGGCTGACATTCAGTTCGACAGCTACGAAGTTCACCGGCACTCCCTGCTCGATTAAGGTGAGGGCCTGAGTCTTTTTCTTCAATGGCAAGCATGTTCCGATCCATTGTGATCCCGTGGTGTTTTTTTTTTTGTATGGTGGGAAAATAAGTAAAAAGGCAGGAAAGTAGAGGCCCGTGGACCAGCGTAACGCACGTGTATTCTGCTCGAGCTCCGATGGATCACAGACGGACTGTGTAGCGGGGATTTGTGTGTGACGCGGGGGGTGGAGCAACACACATCATACCACTTTCCTCTCCTATGGCGGAGAATGCGAAAACAGAAATAGCGGCAAATTATGCGATAACTTTGTTTTCGCGGCACAGGGGTAAAATTTGTTTTTGTGGCCACTGTATTTACAGTTTCTGCAATTTTCTTGAGGATATGTTGATAAGTTTGTGAGTTATGTTGCTAATAAACATAACAAACATATGTCAAGCACACAAACGGACCAACCAATCTGCAACAAAATTTAATCATGTCATTCAACCTTAATAACAACTCCTGTAAATTTCATAAAGATTCATTCAGAACTTTTGGAGTTATTGAGCTAACATGCAAAAAATAAAACCCAGCGACAAATGAATGAACGAACAGATCATCACAAAAATTTGGTCAATTGCTTTTCGTAATAAACCTAACAACTCATGTAATTTCATGAAAATCCATCTACAACTTTTTTAGTTATGGCACAAAGAAAAAATGGGCGGAAAAACAAACGGATGAACGAATTTTCAGCAAAAGATAATCAAACGTTACTGTGAACATGCTTAACAATCCCTGTAAGTTTTGTAAAGATCCGTTAATAACTTTTTGAATCATCGTGGTGACAGACAAACAGAAAAACACGACAAAAACATAACTTTATTGGCAAAGGCTATTAATGTAAAGTAGGTTTTACTGTGGAGGCTCGCGCCTGCTTGGAATCCGCTCACGCCCCCGCAGGTTAAGAACCACTGGTCTAAAATAACTTCCTATATACTAGTTTGTCACCTAACACTCCATAGTCAGTGGCTGGGCTTCAGTCGCAGTTCGTGTGCTTCTTCCAAAGATTCTGGGGGCAGGAATATAGAGGAATATAACCATTGTCCCTCATTATTAAATAACTTGTAAAGCATACAAAAGCGAGTAACACTTCTTCTGTGGGACAAGTTTAGCAGATTATTCTGAGCACACAGCCGACTGGCCAAACTGGGAATTCTGTCGAATAGACGGCTTCACACTACAGTCTTTCTAAGCCCGTACGCAGTACAAAGCGCTCGAACTCGTTACTGTGTCCTGACAAAAACAACCCTGCGCCAAGGACTAATAATAACTCCTATTTTTACTCCCTAACCCTTTGTCGTTTTCTTAAGCGGATTCCACTGTATAACTTTTGTACTCGCTATTAATTCTGTTGAAAAAGCACTACAGTATTTTGCTCCTTCCAATCAAATTGACAGCATTTTCTCTTTTTATATTTGGATTGTAATTTACTATGAAACAGGTGGCTGCTTCTGGAGTTTGCAATTCAACTTGAAGTGGCGACTTGAGTAGGACAGCAGAGATTGTCGCACGCTCATAACGTACGAAGGAGACGGCAACCACAGCTGCAATTCTCTAGGTTTCTGAAATACAGAATTAACTTACTTGAAGATGACGGACATAATATATATGGTATCACTCACCAAGAGGCGGTCCTTAGTAACTTGTCCGCAGATGTTGCAGCTGGCTGCAGTTACTGGTGACGCTGTTGGTTTGTATATAGAGTTAGGCAGTTTCTTTGTATATCCCCTTTCCCTTCTGTGGTGGTAAGCGACTCATCTCATGGAACACCTATGTGCTCCCGTGTGTGTGTGGGGGGGGGGGGGCGTGCATGGAAGCGACCCTCCGCTCGGGTGTTTTTTCCTCTTCTTATTTCTTCTTTCGTCTCTTCGAGATGCTTTGTACCTGATTTCCCTGCCGGTAGTAGCGCCCTGAGCTAACTGAAAAAAAAAAAAACAGTGATATTGTCGTTCGGCAGGAATACTGAGATAAAATATTCCTACCAAGCTTCGTAGAACGACCTAGTTTCCACTGTAGGGATTACTCTTTGGGTGGATACAGTGGTAAAACTAATAATTAAACTATGACTATAAAATGATAATTTTGATGACAGAAGTATGTTCGAAAAATATCCATGTTACAGTCGCCACTTTAAAGTGGAACCACGAGCGCGGTCACTGGAGCGCTAACTGAGGCGGCAAGCAGCTACTTCACTTCCAGTTGATTTTCACAGCGGAGTAGTCTTCTCAAACACTTTTATAAATGCCAATATATACAATATATTTATCTGTTTATCAACTCACCGATATGTATTTGTTTCATTTTTGTCTGTGTATTTCAATACTGATGAGTTGCCTGGGCAATTTATTCATCGTCATTTTTTCACTTCATGCTTCACTACCACATGAATAAACACAACGTGAATTATTATAGAGTCTTGAATCCACAATCGGGCGTTAAAGCATAGAAACCCAATGAAGCACAAGGCAACCCCAAGACACCCGATACGCCGCTAAGAAGTGCCGTACACACAACATTAACAGCTGACTTCAGCGCCTGCAGATAGACACAACCGAACACGGCTTCAGGCAATAAATTCCACGCCAGCACAGAGTTGGGCGCACAACACCGACTGAGCTGGCAAAATTGAATCTTAAAAGTTTCCATTATCGCGACTGTACAGGAATGGACCACAGCCGCAGGGCGTGCGTTTCTCACAGAGTCTCGGGGGGGGGGNGGGGGGGGGGGGGGGGCGCAGAAAGATTACAATCAATGCGTCACATAGTGAAATACCTTGCAAACTAACAAGAAGCGAGTCACTCTCCGTCTATGAAGAAACTCACCAATGTATTCGGCGCTCACAACCTGCCATTCCCTGTGCGCAGACGCCGTGTGTGTGGTGTCGCTGCACCACATGCGGGACCGACAGGCCTACTTGCGCACCATCTCCCGCTGGGGGCAGCAGTTGCAGCTCCTCATCAGGGTTGTCTTCTGCGGCAGGAAGATACTGGTGCTGCTGGCCGGAGACCAGCACGCCATCAAGGTATGAGTGTCTCTTGAGATTACAAATCAGGGTCACTGGCTGTAAAGCCTCCATGTAAGGTCTACAGGGCGGGCACAGTCAGAAATAACAAACTGCTCATCTCCATTAGCGTAAGAAAAAGCACAATGGTAAATCTTGCCTCAGGTGTTAGCTTCAAGAATGTTACTGATGAGTATGCATACCTGAAGGTACTGTGACTCTAATTTGTTAGGCACTTCATCCATATGAGAAAATAAATAAAATTTCTTTCTTTCTCTTAGCTATTCAACACGTGGGGCGCAATCCTGCAGGAGCAGTTTATTATTTTTGCCTGTCCCCGCCCTGTAGACCTTTCATGGAGGCTTTACGGACAGTGATCCTGATTTGTTGGCTTTACGGTTAGCGGCCCTGCGGGCCTTCTCTTAGGAGAATAACAAATTGCCATCGTTGTCTTTTAGTTGTTAAAGCGCTGATTGAGAGCATGTCTAGCCGACGATTACAATAATTTCTTGGTTAAGGAAAGCCACTCTACTCGCCCAAATCACTGGCCACAAGTGCACGTAAGCTTGGCCCATGATTATAATTCTCCTTCAATGTCCGGCATTGCCCACCAGTTTCCTCCCAGCTTGATATTACGGCCACGGAATACGAAACCTAGGGATGCTGATCATGTTGTGTGCTCTCATGACGTGGACACAAGTAAATCACAGTAAAGACGATGCTGGTGACTATTAGTTAAGGGATATTTTTAGCCAAAAGACCGCATATATTGCCTCAATCTGAATCTTCTGCCTGATGTTGGCCGTAGAGCCTCTTCTGCAAAGGTAAAGTTAAGCCAACTTGACTTCACCTACTACTGGTAAATCCACACGCACTGGCTTGTACTGCAGATAAAGGCCAATTTGCTCCAAAGGAGTGTATGACTGGAGTCGACCACAACTTGTCAAGATATGCGGCATCATCGCCGGAAGTCTCTTTCGCTACGACCTGTGCTCTTTCCCTCTCCCGATCCGCCCCACTTCTGGCAAAACGTCGGTACCCCCCGTAAAAACGTTGCAGACATAAATTGCTGAGGAAGTACGTTAAGCGCAGCAAGAGCTCGCTTGCATAGGTTGGTATTCGATCTTGCGACCTTCACTGGCATTGATATCAGCATCTCTAGCCTTTCGCTACTGATGTGTCGAAAAAGACGAAAAACAAATGGAATTCTCGTGAAAACCACTTTCGCTTCGCGAATCCGGGCTGCAATAATTATTCACCGCGCTCGGGCCGCGCCCAGGGCAGCAGTATGAAATAAAAAATCGTCAGGATTTCCACTCAGTGTGGCCGTTCAGTACCTTAGCCCTTTAATTGAGGGCCTGTGGACATCATGAACGATGCGCCAAACGATGCCATTGCTACGGGACACCTGCATTTTATTTAAACCGAAACCACTTAAATACTGTTACAATTTTAGTTTATATTGCAGACATAAAACTCAATCCTGTTCATCAACATTGAGTTTAACTCCTCTCAAGTATAACCTGGTTGCAGTTAACACTTGTAAAGCTATTTACTGAAGTAAAACCAACGCTTCTCTTTCAAGTCCCGGCAATGTAAGCATGGCATTAATTACTGTGAGCTTAGCATCCGTGTACTGAGCAGCAGATAAACGAAAAAAAGTAAGAACTTCTATCTGAGTGAAGCGACAAACACCAGCGAAAAAAACGGAGGATTAATTGAAGAAGCTATTTTTTTCTCAAGGTAAGTTTTTCCTTTGATGATACAGCATACAAGCTATCGTTGCGACAATAAAATATGGATCGAAGTAATATCAGTAATATGCTACATTGCCTACTTAAGGGAATTATTTCGGTGTATGTTACTGAACGGGAGGCAGGATTGTGCTGCTGTTCAACAGATTGCAGATGACTGCACTCATTTGTTTTGCTGGGCGAAGGTGGCAGTTGTAGCACGTTTCTCACAGCAAATTGAATACTCTATAGCTGAAAAAGTATCACTGCAAATCTTTTGCTGTAATTTTCGACGGTCGGATACGATAACACCAATCAAATTAAGAAGCATCAAGTCACTACCACTAAATTTATGCGACGGTCGGATACGATAACACCAATCAAATTAAGAAACATCAAGTCACTGCCACTAAATTTATTCGACGGTCGGATACGATAACACCAATCAAATTAAGAAACATCAAGTCACTACCACTAAATTTATTC
>LQNS02277097.1:14425051-14439111 GCA_001587735.2 Parhyale hawaiensis
TCTCCGGAGACCTCCGACTCCTTAAAATTCCTCTAATTTTCTCCAGTTCCTGCTCGTTTTAGAACGCTGCTCTGACCTTACACCGAGGTTATCCTAATAGAACGTTTCTCGGTCACTGTACAGCTACATAAAAACACTTTAGCGGTAGTCTCAGTCACAAAAATTTTTGTTCCAAGAACTTAAAATGTTTCCGAAAATGACTCTCATGTGCAGCGGGCTTTAAGTTAATCTCTTGGTCGACTATCGAGTTATAGCCTGGGTGCGGAGTCGGATGGACCCAGTCAGACTTCGACCCCTGGGTCCGGCCAAAGTCGGCTTCTGACTCCGACTCCATGGACCCCCAAACTGCCCGACTGCTGCCGACTCACACTCCAGTGCGCAGCGAAGTAGGCACGTTGTCACCAGTCCATCCTCCTGGGACGAGCGAGTGTCCGAGTCCATCTCCAATTCCAAATTCAATACTAAAAAATAGTACAAAAATGATAAACGCCTCATGACCAATGTCGTCTACCAGTTTTCGTATCCAAAAGAAGATCGTAAGCTTCTCACTGACGTAGACTACATTGGTCTACAAATACTACGCTTAGCTGGCGGCTAACATCTGTAGGACCGAAACAGCATATGAGACCATCGCTCGGAAAGTTCTTGTTGATAACACAAGTGTACTAAAAAAATTCCCTGGCCCTGCTGGGCTTACTGTTGGAGAAGCCATTTATATCGTGGACAAAGCGCTTCCGGCACAGATGAAACGTTTTGCCAAAACACTAAAACTGTGCAATTCCAGGAGCTAATTTTGCTTAAATATCAATGACACGCATCTATCATATATCTGTCAAAATCTTCACATCAAATTTGGATTCTTGAAAATGAGAGGAAGCCATTCAAAACGTCGATTAAATTTGTAGCTATTGTGTAAATAAAATGAGTCCAGGTGCATTGATCTGTAACCTGCAACACAGATAACAATCATAAGGAAAACTTAAGCAGTGAAGCAACCCTGGTTTACAATAGAACGTGCTTAAATAAAATCAGTAAATTTATTTTCTGCAGCATTGTATATATGCATGACGATACTGCATCCGTCTCAAGGGCAATCAGTTGGCGAATAACATGTGAAACTTCATCCAAGGCGGCCCATTTAACGCGCTGGATGGAAGTTTCAAATAGGGAAAATTGAATCGGGCTGGATTATTTGTTATGAAATATACGAATGAAACACGTCCAGAGTTATGGGAGCAACTATAAACGATAGTCCGTGTGTCGCTCCCAGCAACCACACCCTAAACCCCCACCCCTCTGCGCCCAGGGCCACCCGAGCAGTTCCGTGTCATCACGGCCAGCAGCTCGCCAGATGTGGAGGCGGAGCTCCGGTCCGACGAACTCGTCCAGTTTTCGCAGCTGGCCGCTCAATTCCTGTGACACCCGCGGGTGAGGGAGCCACAGGGGCCCGCCTGCTCCTGACGCCACACGCTCATCTCCTGCACCGAGGGCGGCCCTGATTTGACTTAAATAAACTTATAGTGGTAACCTCGGCATTTCATTAAGTCCTCGGCTCCGACCTCTAAGAACTCCTACTGTATCTAACTCAGAAAAACGGGCAACTGTGAATTTCCCTCCTGCTTTTGGATATTCCAGGTCCGAGTGCGAGTGTGGGGCTAAGATCAAATGACATATTGGGTAGTAATTATTTCGGACGGTTGTGAGCTTCCACAGAAAGCGGTGAGCGCTGCAAGTTGAAGCCTCGCTGCAGTACTTCGGCTACGGCAAGCTTGCCTTTATAGTCCAGGCTCTCGTGTGGTGTCTGTGTACATTTTTTTTCACGGATCTACCATGTGTATTCCTATTCCATATGCTAAGGACATGTAAACCCCACTATCTCATAAACTAAGGCCTAAGCCGAAAAAGTTGCATGAACAAAATGTGTTTCTTTTTCAAAATACATATTCAGAGCAAATTTTGGAACAATCAGTCAACAATTGATAATTTTGTGCCCCCCCTCCCCCCTGCTCTCCTCATGAATGTACCAGTTGCGAAAGTTCTACCCGACTTTTTCAATGTCCTCATCGTATGGAATAGGAAAATACACGGTAGAGCCGAAAAAAATGTACACAGACGCTCCCTAGAGCCTGGACTAGTATTGCTGATTCAGCAACGGCCTGGTCAGGAAGTAAAGAGCGTAAGGGGAGCACTCACGAGAAACTAGCACAAAAAAGCCATCAATGACGTCATTTCGACCAACAGTACAGCTGAGCAGACTCGGTATTTTACCTAATTTTGCCGGAAAATGGTCGCTTATTGCAAATTCCATCCCTCATGCACATAAATTAGTTAGTTATAAACTTTGTTTAACCTCCGTAGCCGCAACTTAGGCGTTCCAACAGAGATGAGTGTGTAGTATTCAAATACCACAAAATTTGTCGCGTGGCCTACATGGCGATGATGCCCGTCCTTTGTTCCGCGTTTCGTATCATCTTCTGTGAGGAGTGGTCGGCCTCTTTCACGGCCTGCCACACGAGAGAGATGAGAGAAGTCCCCCGGACTAGGTACGCTCTCTCAATCGACAGCCCACCTCGCGGAACAGAAAAGGAAATAGAGAACCTGCCTAACTTTACAAAACTAACCTCGTCAGCAGGAACTGCGGCCAGATGCTACATTCCCTGCGGAGAAGGCTCTCGGGACCCTTGGGTGCGTGATGCCCAAACATATTGAGGCAGGGAAAGGGCCCGCCACAATATGCCCCTGAGGGAACATGCACATAAATAAATGAAAAGAATATATAATAATTGAACAATAAACTATAGAAAATTGTAGTTGGGGAAGGTGGAAACTTTCACAGCATCAGAGAATAGATACCTATAGACCTGCATATGGCGGCCTGATTTGGCTTTTTTTCAAGTGTCGCTTTATTTACACTTCATATTTTGTGATCAATGCTATTCACAAAACACATTTAAACATATCCCTGCATTTTTACCTCCGCAAAGGAGGTTATGATTTTGTCGGCTTTGTCTGTCTGTTATTCTGTTACCAAGATAACTCAAAACGTTAGGGACCGATTTTGACGAAAATTACAGGGATTGTTAGGTATGTTGAGAGGAACAGATGACTAACTTCAGGTGAAGATCTGTCAATCCGTTAGTTTGTCTGTCTGCCTCATTTTTCTCAATGTCATAACTCAAAAAGTAATAGAGGGATTTTTATGAAACTTACATGAGTTGTTAGGTATATTACGAAGAGTAAATGACAAAATTGTTGGAATGATCCGTTTGTTTGTCACCGTTTTTGATGTTACTTTGATTAGCACAAGAACTGAAAAATAATGAATAGATCTTTACAAAATTTTTCGGAGTTGTTAGTAATGTTGAAAGATGTAAATGATAAAATTTTGATGCAGATCGGTGGGTTCGATTGAATGTTTTACTCATGTTTGTCATAATGTTTGTTAGCAGCACAGCTCAATAAGTTATGAACGGGTCTAAAAAAAACTGAATCTGTTAACACTGTTGAGGACACGACTGGTTAGAATTTGGTGTTGATAAAAAATCGTGGTCTCAGAACCAATTTGTTTTTTCGTAACCGCTGCGCCTTGCTTGGCGGAGGTATGCGCTCTCAAAATGTGACTTTATTCATACAATCTTCTGCTCCCGACTGGACAGCTACATGAGCTGCACCCATACACAAAACACGGTGAAATGGTTGTTGTCAAGTAGCTAGAGAAAGTTTGAGCTATAACTGTTCCTATGGTTTCTCTCGAGTCAAGAATACAACATTGCTTGTATCTTTGGTTAGGATTAAGAATCCAACGTAGGAAAGACTGAGGTCCGACACTCAAATACTTCGACTCGTCGGAGTGACGCATTTGACTACATGCAGTCACAGCTAAGTTTTATTTTAGTCTCATTGAGTCCTCCTGTTACACTCTTTGCTTCTTGAGCCCGGCGGTCGCGTCGTTCGATACGTGAGTCCCGTGTTCGAATTCCCACGGGCCTCTCAAGTTTATATATGATACATAAAAAATTACACACAGGCAGTCTTTGAAACATCTGATGCACTGGTTTCCAACTGGTGATTTATGATGTCTTTTTGGGTGGTCCACAGGATTTACACTGCAGTTGTCAACAAAACTTAAATGACTGTAATGTATTTGGACTTTAATAAGTCCTCAATAAAAAAAATGACAATTCATTTAATAATATTACTAAAGAGCACAGCCGTCAAAAATCTTGTAATTGAGTTTTTTATAGTTGCGATTAAAAGTATAGGTTTTGCTGTATTACAGGTCTCATCCCTGCAGGCCCGATCTTCCATTAGTGAAACGCAAGCTGCACAACCATGAGCTTTGCGATAGCAAAGTATCCCCCCAGCAAGATAAGGAGTGAATATCAGCTTGGAATTGATTAGGTGTTAAGCTGCAGTAAGAAAAATATAGACAGAAGAAAGAAGCGTCTGTGCGGACAGTCCCATCTGTAGCCCTCCGCACGGGCGAGGTAAGAGCCCCGCAGAAAAAGGAGGTCACCTCGATCGGCGGTCTACCTCGCGGGACAGAAAGGAAACATAAAGAACCTACCTAACTCTACAAAACCTTCGCAGCAGGAACTGCGGCCAGATGCTACATCCCCTACGCAGATGGCACTCGGGACCCTTGGGTGCGTGATGCCTAAACATATTGTGGCAGGGAAAGGGCCCGCCACAAGATGCCCCTGAGGGCATGCCCACAGTCAATTCATAGACGACGGTAGTAAGCTCAACGAGCGTATGAACTGCGATACTGAAAATCCCAAACACACTTCCGAGTTTATTACAAAATTGATTGTACAAATGAAGCGAAATTTGTTCCGTGCAACAATAAAGTAACATTAGCATAAAGTCTGCAAAAAGAATAAGAGCAAGCTAGTGCGCAACAACACATGCGAGTGAGTAAATAGTGGAGCCGCTTGGTAGCCTGGGAGACGGAACTGCACAGCAGCGGCTCCGCAGCAGCTGCGGGCAGGCGCCCCTTAGCTTCTTAATGGACTTTTAGCACTCTCCCTCCCCCATACAAGCACTTATTTTGAGACAAGGGGGTGGTCCATTCGCTTTATTCAAATGAGGTAACTTAACCGGATAACATGTTGTCCAGAACTTACACTCAGAGCGTTGAATTTCCACCTACAAACGACTTCCAGGCGGTAACGGCAAACCAGAAAAGCCTGACATGGCCTCAAGCTCAATTCTGGCGAGCAGAAGCAGGATTGAGAATAAGATCAATGTTACTCCGCAGGACTCGAGTTTCGGCCGTCTTAGGCGAAACTGATTTGTGATTCACCTGAAACTGGACCCAAACAGACGAATCCAATGCTCACGATGGAAGTCCAGGACATTATTATATCATAATCAAATTTTCTCGCAATATCCGACACAAAGACTATATTACAGCGATACATGAACTTCTGTATAAAGTAAAGCCAATCACACGAGATTATTTGAATGGGAAAAAGCCAAATTGCAGACACCTACTGTAGATATTAACCATAATGCCACCCCCGCCGTACTGCTTCCGTCTTCCTAGATCTCTGCAGCGCGGTGCCTTCTCTATTTTGCACCAATTTCTCCAGTGACGTTAGCAGGACAATGGCATCTGTACCTAGTGTTGTCTTGATAGCAAGGGGGAGGAGGTGTACTGGCGCCGCAGACAGCGCACCCGCAATCCTCTGAAAACACATACCTGCCTTTCCTAAGCAAATGCATCTGCATCAACTACACCTGGGGATGGCTCTACAGGGTAATTTCTAAGTTTTTTTTATAGCTTTTCCGCCTGCAGCCATTTTTTTGGAGGCATTGCGCCTGGAGAAGGTGCCGCCACCTTCAGGCACAAAATTCTCATCTATAACCAGCGTTCGTTTTAATTAAAAGATCGATCAAACAGCTATTGAGCAAGTGATGGGCCCTCGCAGCCCGGCTGAAAATTAAATTATTCTATAGCGCCAATAAGTGACAGTCACAGGGCCGCGGACCGATAATGCTAAGTAAGGATGAAGCCAGGATTATTATTATCATTAGAATCAGTGCTTTATCACCCTAGACGCAGTAAGGCGATTCAAGAGTCAAGCTCAACTGAAAGAAATATAACGCTTTTCATCAGCAGGAAATTAGAATATTTTATCGCGGCATTGCTGCCGGAAAAATTTGGAGGCTCAGTGCGCTACTACTGGCGGGGAAAAAGTGCAACGAATAGAAAAAGACACTCTAGTGGACGACCCCCATTTGGGGCCTTCCACACGAGAGGGAGTAGAGAAGTCCCACGAACTCGGTCGGCTATCTCGATCCACATCCCATCTCGAGGAATAATTTTATTATAGTGGGTTGGGTTACTAGCGCCGCAGGCCCACCTCGAGGAACAGAAAGGAAGAAATGGAGAACCTACCTAACTTAACAAAACTAACCTCGTCAGCATCAACTGTGGCCAGATGCAACATCCCCTGCGGAAAAGGCACTTGGGACCCTTGGGTTCGTGAGGCTCAGATATCTTGTGGCAGGGAAATGGCCCGCTAGAATATACCCCTGAGGCGGAAGAAGCCAGGAAGCCTCCACAAAAGTTGACGATAGAAATGTACTAACTACAGCACCCGTCAGGCTTTGGAGTTAATTCAACACAAAAGGCTGATAATAAACTCACTGGACAGTCACCAACAACAGGGTTCTGGAGTCTGATGTTTCTATCATCGTACGCTACCTACCAAATACAATTCAGACATCTATCATGTATCACAGGTCAGCAGGACCACAGTTCTAGTTGCTGACATTAGACTAAGGCCGGATAGTATATTTACGTTAATAACGCAAAGCAACGGGATATCTGCTGGTCTGATAATACTGACGGTGAGTGAAACAATATTAGGTATCAGCGCTACGCCTCAGACAAACTAGTACAGTTTGCGCTCAATGGTAAACCAGAAGACCTTAACCAGTAAATTTGAACTAATATTCGTACAGCGTAGGAGATAAAATGTACCTATATTAGTTATGTACAGGAGCTATACAGAGTAAGAGAATACATGCAAATAGTTGGGCAAATATCTAAGCTTATCTTAGAAAAATAAGGGAAAATTCACATTTTATGATACATTGCTGTCTTTCAATGCAACATGTAAGTTAAACTTTGGCCTAAATAGCTACTGTTTTAGTCTAATTATCCAAGACAATACCTACTAACCGAAAGAGTATGAGGAACAAGAGACACACATGTTACGAAAGCGAACAACCAATACGGTAAATGAAGATATACAGCACAAGGAAACAGTTAGTCGGCAAGATGAGGAACTCAATGATAAGGGAATTAACGTCAACAGCACAATGGAAGCTATAAAGAGGAAAAAAAAGTGATAATACGGACCCATGCACGAGTGTGTTCTCACATAAGATCAATGCGTTTGGCACTGCAAGTAGAGAAAGAGAAGGAAGTAGCTACAGTACAAAGTACGATCAGTAGGAAGACGTATGAAACTGAAAGGAAGCAAAGGAGGCACGACAGAGACCAGCCAAAAATCTAGCTAAGGCTCATGTCACCTATGGGTTTCCTGGGGGCATTCCTCTTCGAAATATAGGATGGGCGAAATAGGAAAAAAAGAGGAAACACTGTCAGCAAAAATAGACAAAGGAAGGAAGTGTGCACTGATGAAATATTATTTCCTAAAATAAAGGCTAGAAACAAAAAATACCAAGTAGTTTATAGAAGAAGGTGCAAAGCAGGAGCATTAGCTTCTATTCTTTCTCATAATTATATTCTCCTCCTACCGTGTAGCTATACTGTATAAGGACCGATATTTTGTTGAAGATACCCCGTAACGCAAATGAATGCTCATAAATCCTTGTGAGCTAATTTTACAATTACAACACCAATATGTTTTATCTTCAACACTTTTAGGTAAATTAGGTAGACGACTTCATAATTTTTCACACTCTGCTCAATATTTATATACATAAGGTACCAAAAACGATAGGGGTTCGAAAGGCTAAGTACTCTAACAAATAAAAGTACTTTTTACGGCACAAGCACGATTGACCCACTGTAATGGGAAGGTAACAGGAATGTGTTAAACAAGACGTAAATTCGGTGATACATTTCGTTTGCGAGTCACATAGCTATAGTAAAAAGTAAACAATCCTACAATTACGAAAACAAACTAGACAACGCGAAGCACACAGCACGCACTACAGCGGGCAGCAACAGAACCTTACGACACTTTAGCCATCCATTCTCATAAAGGTGCGCAGTGCTAGGGTTAATGGTGGAGATCTGTACTCCACACACCCAGGCTTGTCTTAGGCCTAATGTGGTGAAGCACCAGTAGAAGTAAATACAAGGAACGAGCCAATGTTGATAGCTACAAGGGATTTAAATTAAATTTTCTTAGCATATCCATTTTCGTAGCCTTACTGGAAGTTTTGAGACTGCTGGCATTGGAGAACACTTGTCCTGCCCGTACAGCAACAACGTTGTCAAACATGCCAGTGAGCAGGGGAGAGTCGACATTGAGGGAGAGAGAGGCGCTACTAGACCGGGATATTGAAGGCTGCGTAGCTGATATGTTCGTGCAGGGTGCAGACACGGAGCGGACAGCAGGGCTGTGTGACGGAGAGACGAGTGCTGCTCGACACTGTGGAGAAGAATCACCAGGCACCGTCTGCTCCGTCTGGCTCAGATGTGCGGTGCCACTTGATAAACTTTGGGTTGCGGGTACATTGGCCGCAGGTGCAAGACTTCCTACTGAAAATTTGATAGGCGTGCAGTGCATGGCACTTCCATACTTTGAGCCGGACTTGCACTCGGGTGTAGGAGATGGCATATCAAATAAAATATTGTCCCGTGCAATGTTATTTAACCGAACTTTCTTGCTACCCCGGCTGTTGTGGGCACCAGGGCTTAGTGTCTCCCCTGGCAAGGTTGCCACGCCACTGAGGCCTCCGTTCAACAGCTCTGCTGAGGCACCAGGGAGGCCATCTTCCGAGACAGGCGGTAGTCTGCCACTGTCACCCATGACCTCGAACGCTGGGTGCACGGCAACACAAGCGCGTCTCGGGACCCAGCCGCTCTTCTTACGATCTGCTTTGTTTGAAAATGAGGCAACTGAGCTTTTTGGGCTCGGAGAATTGGCAAAGCACGGGTGTGAAGACTTCGAGATGGTGCGAACGATATTATTTGGTAAAAACCTATTGCTGACAATCAATTGTTCGTTAGGTTTGGCATAAGAATTGGGTGATTGGGAGTCTATTAAGACACTGACTGGAACTGCAGGAGGAGGGGAACACAAGTCGGCCGGTAAGGGAATATCACACACAGTATCACTTTTCTCAAGGCTATTATCCGACGTAACGGCGGTATCCGCACACTGCACTGCCTCTGAGTCACTGGCTACTACAGTCTCAGGCGTGCTGTCAGAAGCTGTAGGCTTTTCCGTCGTACCAATGACCACGGATGACACAGAACAAGGATTACTCTCAACAGACTTAGACTTGTCGCTTGTAGAAGATGGTGAATCCGCAGCACTGCAGATTAGTGCTGGTGGCTCTTGTTTAGTGAATTTTTTTCCCCTTCTCGAAGGAGCAGTTCGTCCTTTCTTTCCTTCCGCACAGGGCGACAAAGGATCTGGAATATTTGACTCTTGCACTTTTGGCCTGTTAGCCGGCAGCTCTTGGGCCACAGCCTTATTGTACACGGCAGGGGTGTGTAAGGCACTGCGGCGCCGTCTGGACCGCACAGAATTACCTCTTATATGTTCAGAGCTGGCAGGCGCCTCAGAAGCACTAACTGAAGCTTCGCTAGTTAAGAAGCCACTGCCTGGGACATCTGCTGGTTTGGTGCTCTCGGAACAAGTGGCAGCTGCATCCAAAATAGCACCAGCACCACTAATGGTATCGTCGCTCTGTTGCTGCGCGACGTGAGCAGCTGAGCTGTCCACTGCATCTGTAACTGGAGCTCCAAGCTCTTCACGTGGAGGTATCAAGGTGTTTGGTGGCTCTTCCACGGCAGGAAATTCTTCCCCGGCTCTAAGCATGAGCCGAACTGATCTCCGTCGTGACTGGATCACCTTCCTGTTGCGAGGTACACTGGCAGTAGCCGTGGCAGGAGAGGACAGACTGAGGGAGGCCATCATATCACTAGCATCATTTCCAGGGGCACCAGGAAGAGCGTCCTCAGCTTGCGTACTAGGCGCTTGGATGGAAGAGGGGGCAGCACAGGTCTCATCCACAGCCAATGCTTCAAGACGGCTGGTGAGAGGAGATACCATACAACTGTCCAGCTTTCGTTTTCGGGTCCTAACTGCCGTCGGACCCTCAGGACTGATGCTGCCAGCAGCATCACCCACTGGATAACTGGATGCAAGCATATTCTCTGTGGGTGAGCAGGCATCGTTTGACTTGTCTTCAACATTCGCGACATTCTCATCTGGCGAGTAATTCAGCGACGCTGAATACAAACTTTTCTGTATCCCAGAAACTCTTCGCTTCGATCTTTTCCTGCTTTTAGAAATGGATTTACGTCTATGCTTGGGAGCACCATTGCTAGCCTGGGCACTGTGGCAGGCATATTCTGATTTGTTACACGCGGAGGCGACTGCGGGAGTCAAATCAGCAGTCTCTGTAACAATGGCTGCAGGTGCGGGGATGCTGCCACTACCACACGGCAGCAGTGCATCGCAGTCAGCTGCCACCTGCTCGGCCTGTGCTGGCTCCTCCCCAGTTCCCTCACTCACCTCTTCTACTATATTGCCAACACTGGACTCGTAACCCCCACTCCTACAAGCAATATCTTCAACAGGTAACCTTACATTCGGTCGAGGTGCAAGCAACCCAAAATCTGCACGACAGCCTGACCGCCTGCCCTTTCTTCTTTTATAGCCGCTGTTGCTATCTTGATCAAACACACCAAAGTTTCTGTCAATATTCTCCAGCAGTTGCTCCTCAGTGAGCGTAGGTCCTACTTTTGTGTCCTCTTGGAAGCTGAGGTCAGGGAGTATCACAGGGCCATGTACCAAGGGCTCGTCCTTTACTGGCTTCCTAAAATTCCTCATAGGTGAGGCGGAGCTACAGGAAGTATTCAGAGTGACAGCAGCAACAGATGGGTTGGGGCAGGGGTCTTCATCGTCGGAAATAGAATTGAGTACAGCCTGCAACTCCTCGGTAGTAATGGCAGTGCCAGTTGGGACCTTGACTCCCATTTTCTTCAGCCTCTTAGCACGGTCCTTACGAGCCTTCACTTTATTCTTACTCGGATGATAATAATCAGATAGCATACACGATCTCCGATATTTCACGGCACTCATCAAGCTCTTAGCAACATCTCTGGAATTCTTTGGTTGCTCAAATATTGTCTCGAGTGAAGTGCATTTGGCTTTCACCGCACTGAGCTGCTTGTAGATTTCTTCAGTGGTTAATTTATTGTTGTCAATCTTTTTCCTTTTGGCGGGAGTAGCACTGGAGATACTAGTGGTGGAAGACCTCCTGGCCCTCAGTTGTCGACCAGAAGTTGGAGAAGTTCCGTCATCTGAGAAGCTGGTGTCGGGGTTTGTGTCCATTTCCATTTTAATGAAAAATTATAGCTTTCATAAAGACTCCAGTGGTAAATTCACACGCACACACACTACACGGTCAAAAGGTAACAAAAACCTGTTTGCACCCGGATTGCTAAGAAATATTTATCATTTATTGGAGATTTAATTCTTTCAGCACCACAGCAAAAAATGGAAAAACTATCTTAGGCCCACACAGTAAATCTTTGGTACCGGATGGGCAGTTAGTGAGAAACTGTATTCATATTCAAAAATAGCACGCAGTACTAGGCTAACTACTATTAAGATGCAGGGCACTACACAATGCTGAAGGTTTTTGTGAGAGGTCAGCACAGGCAGTGCGCCGACGGAAGACAGAAGATTGTGAAATTGGGGTGGCAGACTGGCGGGTTGAGGCAGCAGCACACACGGCCCCATTCGCAGCAGCCTCACTTCCTGAAAAACAAAAAGTATTGTCACGAAAATAGCAACTAGAAAACAACTCAGTACATGCTAGGGGTGTACACAATATCGAGGGGATGCAAGATGGCCTTCTAGGGGTTGCGAAATCTTAGATAAAATAAAACAAAAGCTTGATACATAAACATTTCTTAATTTGGTGTGAATTCCATTCTTTATCATCAGATGAGTTCTAGGGGTTCCAGGCTCAGGAAAGAGTGGGAACCACTGTTCAAAAATACCACTGCTTGACATAACAAGCAGATGCAACCAACACATGTTCTAGTCCCATCTTCTCCACTTGAGAAGACCGGGAAAGGGGGCAGTTCTTACGGCGGTTATCTCCTGGACCTTCAAACTCGCTAAAAACAAAGCTAAATAAACAGAAGGGTGACCCATTTTTCCCAATTTTTACCTCCGCCAAGGAGGTTATGTTTTCGTTGGGTTTGTCTGTCTGTCATCAAGATAACTCAGAAAATTATGGACAGATTTTGATGAAATTTACAGGGATTGTTAAGCATGTTAAGAAGAACAGCTGATTAACTTTTGGTGAAGATCAGTCCATCTGTTTGTTTGTTTGTTTGTCTGCCTCATTTTTCTCAATGCCATAGTTCAAAAAGTTATGGACGGATTTTTATGAAATTTACATGAGTAGTTGAGTTTATTATGAAGAGTAGATGACCAAATTTTTGTAACGGTCCGTTTGTCACCATTTTTTAATTTATGCTTGTTAGTACAAATAACTCAAAAATTAATGAATGGATCTTCATGAAATTTGTAGCTAAGTGTTGTTAGTAAAGTTAAAAGGCATGAAAGATCAAATTTTTATACAGATCAGTTTTTTGTTTGTATATTTGACTCATATTTGTCATAACCTAATGCTTGTTAACAGCATAGCTAGCTCAAAAAGTTATAAATGGATAAAAAAAAAAAAAAATTACTGAAGCTGTAAACACTATTGAAAGGCACAAATTATTAGATTTTGGTGTTGATTCAAAGAAAATCCTAATCTCAGAACCAATTTCAATTTTTCGTAACCGTTGCTTTGCTTGGCGGAGGTATGCGCTCTCAGAGTGCTCTAGTAAAAATTTGTGGGTGGGGCTGTTCTTTCCTATTACATATTTCATTAACTATGGTGTAATAAAACAAACAGCTATAATGTAGTGAAAAAGTTCGTTACACTTACACAGTCATAACAGAGATAGCCTACATATGCTAGGTACTATTCATGTATTTCGGTAATATGATAAATACAGAAATTACATTCGGTAATTGGTTCGTAATTGAAAATATTTTGGTATCATCATGATAAAAATGTTCATTTGCTATATGGCTGTCTAATATCACATTTTTAAGAAAACCTTCACACATGTGACAGTTTCCAGTCATTCTTTTTCATAGCTACGAACTTTGGCAACAGAACAACATCAGTGACCGTTGTGTAAACATGATTGTGTTGGCGGTAGAGTTGTGAGAAACCGCGCGACGGCTTTTACATTCGGTAGCTAATTGAGACATTACCTTAACTTAATTTTCAGGCAAACAAATGATATTTGATGGGATTAATATTTTCATATATCCAATATAGCATAGGCCTGTTTGTTCAGAAATAGTGTTGGTTTGGCAATTGGGTAATGCATCAAATATCGAACTGAACTGAATATCGAACAACTGTGAAATATACGCGTATCATTTAAATCAATCGTAGGTTTGTAGGATTTACGGTCACGAGAATGTAGATTTTGAGAATAAAATGGTTTAAAAACTCATTTCCATGAGCTGCAAACTGCTACCAGCTGTTACGAATGCATTTTCTATACGACGGTCACAAATTCGTCACATTTTACCTTTCATAAAATGTGGCATACCTTGGGAAAAGAGGGATTGCACCACTGTTCGTACGCCACCGTCAGCCTCCCGCATTTTTTTTTGAGAGTACCGTAAAATTGGGTGACTTCGGACAGTTCAGGGAAAAGATAGAACAATGAACATCCAAGCAAATGCTATTAATGGTGTAAGGAAACTATTGCTCATGAATGAAAGATTAATATCTGAGCAATCTTAGATAGATGT
>LQNS02277097.1:14499289-14531226 GCA_001587735.2 Parhyale hawaiensis
TCTTTGTATTTATTCTATTTAAACACAAGGGTGGACGGAGAGCCCCCTGTCTGGATAATACCAGGTGTTGACGGGACGAGAAACTGTGAGATATATATATATGTATATATTTCCATTATCTTGAAAACTAAGGCCTAAATCAAAGAAATTGTGGGAGCAAAATGTGTTTCTTTTTCAAAATACATATACTGTACTATGCAAATTTCAGAACAATCGGTCCAAAATTGATTATTTTGCCCCACATGCCCCCCTCACATAATGTACCATGTGTGAGAAAGTTTTACCCAAATTAATTTAATGTCCTCATGTCCTCAATTTAATCTCCCAAATGATGCAAAATATTGTATAGTTAGACTACTAGGTACCTATGTATAATACACCTAGCATCTTTAACTTGATATGTTTATAACTACTAGCTAAAATTATTTGGACATGTTTAATGTTAACATCAAATATCTACTTGTGGGACCAAGGAGTCGGAGTCGGAAATTCTGGAGGACCAGGAGTCGGAGTCGGACCTTGAAACATCCGACTCCGCAACCCTGGTAGTGACTCATTGGAGAACCCCAGTCAGAGCATTTCAGAAGCCTGGTAACTAGGGTATTCTCTTCCTTAAATGCTAAAGCAAGAGGATGTTGTGCTCTGCTGTTTGGGTGCTTTGCTGACACTTTGTCTTGCAAGGGTGAGCGTGGAGTGTTGTAAGCCACTCTGACAGTTTGCCAATTGAAATTTTCTTGAGACACTCATCTAGCGACAGTATAATTTCTATAATGCACGCTTCATAAAGCATGTTTATACTTTGAAACCATTGTTCAGAATCTGTTATCTAGTTGCTTTATGGAGAAAAGACTAAATGCACTGGATACAATATCTGAGTCTAGAAAAGAAAAAATATAAATCAGGAGTAAAAACGTGCTTTAAAATATTTGAAAAAAGTACTTTTAGTGTATTTGATATCATATGTTGACTAGGCCTAAATATTTAGATTGTTTTTTTCTGTGTATCAGCATTTCTGTTTCCATAATAACACATTTTTTGTCCTAAGTGGGGCTAATTCGTCATCTGGGAAGCCGAATTAGCCCTACCCACAAAGGCACAAACCCTGCCAAAATAGCCCTCCCGAAAGTAAGAAGCTCTGAGCTATTCTAAGGAGATGCTCTTTCTTCGGGGATGGCAAAGTTAGACGCACACAAGCAAGCTAGGAACGAAAATGCCCACTTTTTTTGTGTGTATAGACATGAATAAATCTTACCTGAAGACTTCTTTGAAACTCTGAAACAGGTTTTTTTTTGTACCCTCAAGTTTGACATCCAACTGACTCTTTAATATTTGTCTGAGGGCTTGTTTTTGTCTCAAATTCAAGACAATTTTGTCACCTCTGAAATGGACCTTGTACCATTTTTCTGCTGTTGAACCTTTTCCCGCAATGACTAAAACACTGAAAACATTGCCAAAGGCCGAAATAACTCCCAGGGTGACAAAATAGCCCAACCTTACGGTATTACTAGGACCATCCGCAGAGGCATCATCTTGCCCCGGCCCGTCAGAGGAGGCTGATTCATGCAAGCCGGACCGCCATCGAGAGCTATGCAGGACCGTCCGTCCTTAGAGAACCCTGACAAACAGAAAAGTAGTAATTATCTATGGCATATGATGGAATAGCTATGACAAATTGGAATGGTCCCCTGAGCTGAAGAAGCCCCCCCCCCCCNCCCCCCCCCACCCTCACTGTATGGGTGTTAATGGTGCTGATAACTCCACCACTGCAAAAGTGTTTATTGGAATTTGGAACATTCTTGTGTTTTTCAAATCCATTAATAGCCATAGATATATAATACTTTTCTACTTATTTCTCCTGTCTTGCCTTTAAATGCTATTTTGTCTGTTATTTCCTGTTTTGTATTTTAATCCGTAACAGCAAATATTTTTTACCTTACAATGTATACGGTAATAATTTTCCTTGTTTGCTTTTGGTACTGGCCAATTCTCAGGGCTTCTGCCATTGTTGTATCCATGGATATTGAGGCTTAAACTACTCATTACCAGTATATAGCTAATGACTTTTATGCAGGTGCACACAGTAGCTGCCTACTAATAGCTACTAATTATCATACCTACCACGGTGTACCACCTTTGTTTCCCTGAAACTTGGCGCTAATAAGCATCTACATTACAGTGAAGGTTGGTGGCGTTAGGATCCCCAATCGCACCCGCAAGAACTCAGAGGAGGCAGCGGCTGCCAAAGAACCTATTCCACAGGATGAAGAGGAGGAGGAGGTGGCCTCCAAGAGGTGTGTATAGATAGCAATGAGTATAGGCTATAATGCTTAGAAATATAATGTATGATGTTTGGCATAATTCCAGCATATTAGGGTCGCTTGTGTAATTTATAAAAGAATCTCATCCATAGGAAACCAAATAAGTTCAGTAGCTAGGTCTTTGGAATAACTCTTTATTCTTCTTTAACATCCTTCCATTTTCACATACTTTATATTTTTTATGTTATTGAAATTTGTTCTCTTTTTTTTCAACTTGCTATTCCCTTATGGGTTAGTTAAGTGTGGTTATATTTTCATGCATAGGTTTGTATATTTTTCTGCTGTAATGTCCTTTATGTTTTTGTCTCTTTGACTACCATGTACTGCAAAATGGAGGCTCAATTTTGACAGAAAATAATGGGAATAAATAATGAGAAGTAGCTAAAGGTAAAACAAAAGATCAGCATAATATGTTACAAAGTACCTTAACAATTAATTATGGTATATAAAACCTGCACGAAACTGAAACCCTTATAACGCTTATCCAGAAAAAGAGCAATGGAAAAAGTCAGCTTATCATACGTACATCTAGGGTTCTACCTTCCCACTTATTTCCACATGTGAAATTGTGGATTAAGCTCTATTTGTATGATATTTTTGCAGTGGCGCGCTCCTGCAGAGTACCTGTGTCGGACAGCACTAAGACTCAAGGCATTGGCACGATGGCCAGTAGGGTGTTCCGAGTCACCACACTAAACGTTAACAAAGTTGCTGTAGCTACTCTAGAGAGTAAATTTTTTTTTTTTTTTTTTACACTTAGTCTGTTAGTCATTATCATGAAGTCCTGCTCTGGTATACAGTACCGTAGCGGCCATAATTGTTCGGACACCTAACAATGTATCAAGAAATCATTAATATCTCCAAAAATTGGTAAAATACCTCTTTCAAATTTGGCACACATCAAGTAACATATCATACCTGCATTGTGTCAAAATGTCACTTGTAAAGGAGAAATGTAACCAAAAATACAAACGAACAAATAATTATTATGAAAAATTGGCGTGGACAAAAAGGTTCGGACAAACCTTAAACATGGAATTAAATGCATCAAACGAAGAATACACAACAAAATAAACATGGAAAATAATTTTACAACATTAGTACTTTGTATGGTACTCTTTACTGTCAATAACGGCTTGGCATCTAGTGCCACATGACTGTAGGTATCAAACGTCTGCATTCTTCAGGTGTTATTTTTGCCCATTCTGCTTGTAAAGTGGTCCACAAAAAAAGCACAAATCATTGATATTCTTTGGATTGCTCTTCATTGTGCGTTCTCCCAATACTTTCCATAGCTACATTCTCAATGGGATTCATGTTTGGGCTTTGAGCTGACCAGTTCATAACGTCCACTCCTATTTCCTGTAAAATGAACTTAACAACTTTCGCCGTGTAGGAGGGGGCGTTATTCTGCATGAAGATGGGATTCTGGCTTGAAGAACTGTTAAGAACAGGTACGACGTGCATCTGCAACAGTTCCTTGTACACTTTTGTGTTTATCTTTCTCTGCAATCGGACAAGAGGTCCCGTACCGCTTGCCGAGAACATGCTAAACACCAAAACGCTGCTTCGGCCAAACTTTACCCTTGCTTTTACACAATTTTTGGACAGTCTTTCACCAGCTCATCGATGAACGAATCTCTTACCATCCGAACCAAACAAATTAAACTTTGACTCGTCGCTAAAATACACCTTGGCCCAGTCGTCATCAGTCCATAGGACATGCTTCGATGCAAAGCTCAGGCGAGCATTCTTATTCTTCTTGCTTATCAAAGGTTTGACAGCTGGGGAGCGAAGGTGCAAGTCTGCTTCCTTCAGACGATGGGAAAGTCTTCCTCGATGCTTGCATTCCGTGAGATTGGCTAACTTCTCGAGAAATTGATGCAGCGGTTTGAAAATGATCCTTCTTTGATAATCTGACCAGAGTATTGTCATCGGTTTTCGAGGTAATTCGAGGTCTTCCTGAAGAAATTCCCGCAGCGGTAGAATTACATTTGTTGTACTTAGCTAGTAGGACACTAACAACACTTTTAGGCCGCTTTACGTAAAGGTAAAGTCAACTTAGACCACACCCTCACCTGGGAAACCCACATGCACTGGTTTGTGCTGCGGGTATAGGCCCACTGGCCCCAGACGAGCAAGTGTAGTCGCAGTCGCCCTCGGGTTATGAACTATGGCGCCAATTTGACGGAAGGAACAAATAACCCGAGACCCCCCCACCCCCCTCATCTCTGACGAAAGCAGTTCCGCCACGGCGCCTAGCATGCACACACAACTGCCGAGTCAGCACACCAAGATTTGCAAAGAGCTCGTGTGCCTCACGGGGAATCGAACGAGCGATACAAGGTGTTAGAGCTGAGAACGGAAGCATGCAGCTACCGTACGTGTTTGGCTATATCCCGTATTGACATATGGTCATCATGGCGCAACTTGACAATTAACTCCCAGACATGAGCAGGTGTAGGCATTCCTCTAGGCATGTTGACAGGGCAAAGGTTGCAGAGAAACTGACTGGGAGCCTATTAGGAGCAATTGACGTAGGTACTGTATTTTCTGAAAATTTCGTTGATACGTGTAGAAAAATCTAGAATAATTGAGATGTCCGAACCATTTTGTCCACGCCAATTTTTCATAATAATTATTTGTTCGTTTGTATTTTTGGTTTCATTTCTCCTTTCCAAATGACATTTTGACACAATGCAGGTATGGTATGTTACTTGATGGATGTGTGCCAAATTTGAAAGAGGTATTTTACCAATTTTCGGAGATATTGATGATTTCTTGATATATTGTTGGTGTCCGAACCATTATGGCCGCTACTGTAGGTATAAGCTCAGGACTTAACCAATTCCAAGTCTTGAGCCTTTATAGGTATAGGTGGTGGGACTTGATAAAATTTATATGTCCCGTACCGTAAGGTGATAGGAGCAGGACATTTCCTAAGTTCTTTACCTGATGGGTAGGAGACAACTTTGGATTTTTTTTTTTTGAGATGACGTCATACGCCGACAGGCCTGCCTCTATATAAGCCCTGGTCTCCCTAGGCTCTTGACTATAATTGACTCGCAGTGATTGTGACAGCAGCTCCTGCTCCTCTCCTGCATTTGAAACTTGGCAGAAGTCTGGTCTATTGAGTTCGGTGCCTTGACACTTCAGTACTTAATTAACGTCTTTGGAGTTCAATTATGGACTTTGTATTTATGTTGTGAAATGTTCTATCTTGGGCGGGGTAGATCGCCATATTGGTTTAGTCTCAATTGAGACTTGCCATATTGATTCCTGAGTTTCTTCTTGGTCATAAGTGACCCCTTATTGGCTTCAACTGCTCTAGTCCATCCTTGTAGTGCCTTAAGCTTTGCTTAGCGTAGTTGCTTGCTGTTCAAGTGTTATTTCTTCGGCTTGGGCTTGATTTAGTGCCTCGCCTACCAACTTATGATGTATTATGTACCTACCGATGTTATTAAAGGAGCTGGTCAGCTGTTGTACTATGCCTAGTGTTTGTGAAGATGTGCAGTGGTGTATTGTGCATTATAGCAGAAAATCGATCAGATCTCTCATAATACCTTTTCCCTGCAACTGTACCGACTGTACCTCCTTGTTGTTTGGGGGATCCGGACCTTAATTGGAGCTGGATCCCCCTCTCGCTGAACAGGGGTAAAGTAATGTTCTAGCTTAACCTGTTGCAGGAGGAAAGTAAGTAAGATTAAGGAATCTGTGGTCTAGGTGGAACTCAAAGAGTATGCTATTCTTCGATTGATTGTATTTTGTATATTAAGTCTTGCGGCAAGCCAATTTAGGCTGCAGATATCAAGAGTTACGTCTGTGGGAACAGCTCTACTAAATCTGTTAAGGATCTTCAAGCATAAGATACCTTCGGTTATCCTGGTCAGCGTTTTTATAGAAGTTACCAGGTTATTTAGTAATTTTGTAAAGCTAAGGTCTTTTGACTCTTTGGAATTAAGAGAGATTTCATAATGCTAATTTATCTCTTTACTATTAGCGATCACTTGTTTAAGGGCTCTTGGAGGCCTTTTTTGAGTTAGTTTGAATTCATTAAATTCTGTAAGTTCTGCCTTTTATAGATTCTTCAGAGAAATTGGGATTTCTAGAATCTGGGTTCGTCCCCGTCAGGGACAACGGCGAGGTTGGCCTTCGGGTCTCTGCCAATTTTTCTGTTGGGGCCTTCTACCCAAAGCGCCTTTCGTACTCCGAGAGCCCTTTTCTGGACAGACCATTTCAGCTCGCTCCCCTGATCTGGGTGTATCGCATTAGGGCCAGGGAAGGGCGGAGTGTTGCAAAAGTTACTCGGGCTCCTTTTGGCTTTTCATCGACTTGGGGCCCAGACCATTTGGGGGATCTTCTACTGCAAAGGGAGTAGTTATCCCCTGGGCTCCAAGGTAGAGTATGTTGCCGCCCTTAATCCCTCGGTGGTGTGTGAGGTAGGCCTCCTACAATAACATACCGCTGTAGAGGGGCCAATCTTGGAGCTTATTTATGTCCACCTTTGCCTAGACCTATTCAAAATGGTCAGTATGTATTCCCGCACACGAGCTGGTTCCTGCCTCCAGAAGCAGAGCTGGAGCTAGCTTGAAGGTCCGGAGAGAGGTGTATGGCAAGAGCGCCCTTCTTCGGTTGTGTCTTCAAGTTCAAGTTTTCTGCTTGGCTGTGATCTCCGTAGCTCTCCGGACCTTGCCCTTCGTCCCGAGGCTTCGTCTTCTTGTGGCCCTCCTATTATAGCCGGTTTGACCCCCTCTGCGGAGTGAGTAGATCAGTAAGTGGGTTTACTCGTTATCCGACCAGGCATCTTCGGGACGAGGGCGGGGTTCTGGTAAGTTTTAGCAGTTCCGGTGAGTTCAGCGAGGCTTACAAGTAAGCAGTGTTTACAATGTTATGTGTTACCTTACAGCTCCTGCGGCTCCGAGTGGCTGAGAGCAATGTCTCGTGTCGTGCGGAACCCATCGGATTAAGGGTCCTGATAAGTCTACTGAGACAAGTCTACGAAGTTATTCCATCAGCTGTTCCCGGAAGGAGAGTTAACTAATTCCGGTAAGAGTTGCCCTCGGAATGAGTGCTGCATCAAATTATCTTCAACAACGTGAAGTCTGGCTTCTTCTTTAAGTAGCACCTGAAGAGCTGGTTCTTCGAGGCTGACTTAGGGTTTACCAGAGAAAGAGATGATTGAATGAAGGGAGCTTCTCTCCCTCTCAAACGACTCCGATAGTTTTACGGATAGTCTCAGTCGTAACCCCTTTATCCTCGTTGTATCTTCGGGGAGCTATACATAGGTTGCCGTGGTCGCTTAGGAGACGTCTTCTACAAAGTAAGAGCAGTTTGACCGCCGACGTGGGCCGTCTTAATTCTTTAATGCCCTGTTTGCTCCCAGTTGACTTTGCTTCAGTAGCTACAACACCTTCTACTAGTAGATCCCTCTTCTCTTCCCCGTAGTCTTTCGCCTTATACGGAGCCTCAAAGTCTTCTCCTATTCTGGGACGGACGGTTCGACATTGGTTCTGAATGACCCTCTCTACTGAGCTTATTTATTTCGGACTCCCAGAGGAGCAATAGTGCTGGCGAGATAAGGGGCCGGAGGACAGCGAGAATCAGCTGCTTCCTCCCTTAGTCTGTTATTCCTTGCTTCTTGAGTTTTGCTCTGCTCGTGTCTGGCCAAGTGCTCCTCTAGCAAGGCAGTGTCACGGACTCCTACGAGGGATCGGACCGATAGTCTTCCTGCTTCAGCCTTAATCTTCTTCCAGGTGTAGAAAGCAAAGCTTTGGGGGCCGCCGGGGCTCTGACCCTGGCCTCTGGTAGGTAAGCCATCCGGCTAGTACAGTCCAGTTTTTCCTATTCAGAACGCTTTGCAACTTCGAACAGTAGGACGTTCTCCAGCTTTCATTGCCAGGCTTAGAAGTTGGCGCCTCTGGATCTACGGCCCCCGCGATTTTTCTGCCTCTGGTAGACAGTGGACCTCTGGCGTAAATTGAGGTGCTAAGAGAGGCATGTATTGTCCACGCAAGTCTTCTTCCTCAGTGACTCAGACCTCCGGACTTGGCTTACTCGGCTCCTTGCTTTACGGTAAGGACCTCCTGTATGAGTATTGAATTCAGACTTTTGTAACAATGTTCTAGAATCTATTGTGTAAGAACGAGCATGACACCGGGGCGATTGTAGTTTACGCTCTCATACGCGGGTGTTTAAGCTCCATGCGTTGTTTGTGTCCCCCTCATGGACTGGCTCCTGCGCTCACGCTTACTAAGTTCTACGTTGAACCGACGAGAGGTGCCTAGCTGCTAGACAGATTTCCTTTAGCTTGCTGTCAGCCGCCTGTACAATACTTTGATGAGATTAGGTTTATGCGGAGGTATCTTCCGAATCATCTCGTCCAGGTGATTGAACTTCGTTACTGGGGTCCTGTGAGAAGTCAGTAGTAGTTTGCCTTCTCCATTCCTTGATTGTTCAGCTCTTCCCCTAGCTCCCTGTGCCGGAAGACTACTGTCAAGATCATTAGCCCGATGCCACGTTTGGTTGTTCTCTTGGGCTACAATATTTTCCTTCTCGAGCTTAGAGTGGAGTTATTGCCTAAATGACTAAAATTTTTACGAGGGATCTCCTTAAGGAATCGGATTAGCCGATGGGTTCCTGGCTGAGACGAGCCTAGTCTCCTGAGGCCCAGCTTCATCGAGGGAGTAAGATCGGATGGGAGATTAAGTAGCCTAACTTTCTATCTCTGAGACGATCGTTTACTAGGAAATTGTCCTGACCGAGCATCGGCTACCCACTCGTCAGCCAGGTACCCGCCTAGTAGAGTTTAGCCGTTTAATTTTTCTCTCAGGAGCTAAGTGAGTTAATTTCCTAGACCAGCTTTGACTAGGCTTAGCTTTAGTTCAGCCATTTTCCTTATTATTCAGGGATGCTTACAAGCTGTGCGAGAAATACTTGAGTCCTGGGTTACCCCAGCCGTTTTAGACCTAGCTATACAGTAGACCCTGCAGTTTGCTACCGGGTCAGGCTGAAGAGTCTTCCCGAGCAGGAGCTAGGAAGGGCTTCAGGATCCAGACTCCTAAATATGGGCGAGATGCTCACTTTCAGTTGGACATAGCCCCGGAAGTATAACATTCCGGTTTTTGGTATTGTCGATAACCTCTCAAGGGGTCTTGTTCGGTCTGGTTTACGCTGTGTATCGTTTGTAATGAATTTATTTCGGAGTACAGCAACCTAAATAACCAGATTAAGGAAGCCCTTGTCAACTTTGACTACCTTTTAGATTGTGCACGTCGTGCATCCCGATGCTCACGGGAACACATAAATAGCGGGACCGACTAGTGTCCTGCAGCACTTTAGTCCTAACCCTCATCTGTTCAAGAACCTTGCTTAACGCTGTGTACATAATAGCTTATGAGCCGCACCCTAGAGCTCGCCAGTATTTTGCATCTCGAACTCTATCGAAGTACTGTCGTTGGGTTGGCTTACCTCCTGGTATTAGATGGATCATTTGCGGTTATGTCGGCCCTTGACTCTAGGTAGCTATAACTTCGTTCTTACCCGCCTAGATTAGGCCTGAGTGCCAAGAATCCGTGGCACGGTTGTTTTCTTTGGAGTTTGGGAGAGTGGATCAGCAAGGCAGGTCTTCCTTATTTTCCCTTAGCGTAATCTCACCTTAGGGAACTCCGTTTAGTGTGCAGGCCTTTCAAGGTTGGCTAGGCTATAGTCACCGATTCTTGAGGATTTTAATCTAGTTGAACGTGCTTAGTCGCCAGTAAAGCAAGTGATTCAGGGGTAAGGAGACCTTTGCGGGTCTCAAACTCCTCTATTCTACGGCCAGAGGAGGAACCTCTGGAGTTCATCAGGGACTAGCCTCATCTAGGTGGAGATCTTCCTTGCCTTCGAACTGGATGGTGTTCCTCAAAGCTCTATTTTACTTCCGTCGATGTATTTGTCCTATTTTGAGCACTGGTCTTCCAGTCCAGGGAATCCCAAAACCCCTCCCTGCTTCGCCGTGGGTAGGTCGTGCTGTCCGACAGAGGTACTCTGCCCGAGTGAGCCACTGCAAATATCCAGAATGTTGAAATGATATTTTTGCAGTGGTGAACGTAGGCAGAGTACTTCTGGAGTTTTATCAGAGCCCAAAGCCCATTCGTTTCGCGATTTTGCTCTTGGGAGATATTTGCTCGAAATTATAGTGAAGAGCCTATGGAGACCAGGGCCTATATAACTAGAGGCAAGGCCTGCCGGCCTATGACGTCATCTAAAAAAAAAAGAAATCCAAAGTTCTCTCTCCTACCCATCAGGTAAAGAACTTTTGAAAATTTGACTAAGTTCTGCTCATATCACCTTACGGTACTGGACTTACAAATTTTATGAGCTCTCACCACCTATACCTATAAGGGCTCAAGACTTGGAATTGGTCAAGTCCTGACCTTTTACCTACACCAGAGTAGGACTTCATGATTTTGGCTAAGTGTAAAAAAAAAAATTACTCTCTAGAGTACCTTTGTTAACCTTGAGTGTGGTGACTCGAAACACCCTCCTCGATGGGAGACTGCCGGCCATCGTGCCGATGCCTCGAGTCTTAGTGCTGTCTGGCAGAGGTACTCTGCCTACGTTCACCACTGCAAAAATATTGCGACATTCTAAATATTTTTTTTTCTATGAAGAGAAATGAGCTACATGCGTTACTAACTCTCTAGGTATCTATAGATTAGTGACCATGGAAGTTACAGTTAAGCCTGAAGTGTAATGATAATATTAATCCAGATATAGCTACAGTGCATCGCTCCACACTAATCATGTCAATTCTCCTCTCCCACCTGTAGGATAAGTAATGCCGCACCAATCCTGAAAATAACGGGCGAAGAAAATTATGCAAAAAGAAATGGTGGCATTTTTTCAATTTTTTCATGTTTTTAGTGAAGAAATGGGAAAACCATCACCCTTTCTTTTTGTTTATTTTATTTCGCCCGTCATTTTCAGGGATGGTGCGGCACTACTTAGCCTACAGTTTAAGCCTATGTACGGCTTTCTAGGACTACTAGTTTTCACACAGGAAGTTTTTTGGTGCCAAGTGGACGGCTACTAGCATTATGTACGAGTACCGTACTAGACATGTTACCCTATATATTTGGTGAGCTGATGGAACATGTTCCTTTTAACTGTTGTTTCGTCCTGCCCTAACATAACGGGTCCCTAAGGAGACGACTTGACATTCCTTGTATCCCATCCATGACTTCTGTCTCATAGCCAAATGTCAACACTTACAAGTTATGAATGTGATTTGGGATGTACCGATGCTCACGCTCGGTACTGAATTTCTGTCGTGCAGTGAGTTCTTAGGACAAACCATCCTGGAACCAGAGCTTATCTTGTGGGTAGATCAATGTTCCCTGCATATGCCACTGGGTGACCCAGAGAGCGTTTATGTTTGTAAAAGGGTGCTTGAGTTTAGTGGACAGAGTCTGACAACAGCTTCTGGGTCCAGCCAGTGTAGGATTTTCATTAACTAGAACACATAAATCTTCAACTAGTGTTGACCTCATCTGTAATTCTCAACTGAATAGGGCCTAAGCCCATTATTGCCGACTCGTAGAATAAGAAAGCATCCGACTCCAGTTCCTACCGCTCTCTCCAGCACAAAAAATATCCCATTCCAAGTTCTCTGGTCCAGACTGTAAATCATGAATTCTGCAGCTGTCGCTGCACGGTTTCTGAAGTTCGCGCTTTTGTTGCCAGGAAGGCCTAAATTCTTCATGTATTCTATAACAGCAGTTCGTGGCCGTGCGACTGTACAGTAATATTGTAAATTTTTAGTCAAATCAGCAGTTAAGTTAGTTAATTGTTTATGGGGATGCTGAGTTGACTGATTGGAAAGTCCATTTCTAACTCCTTACGCCTTACTCTTACTCTTAGTTATCAAAGTTTCTGATTTTAAATTTTTAACTCCAGCTAGAATTTTGACTTGAACTTTCAACTCAGTGGTATGAAGTTAACTGTCTGAGAGTTAAATCTCAATAGCTAGGTAAATTTGTGATCATTTCCAGTTGCGCTTAACGTATCGGTATAGTCCGTGATTACGAGCAGTTTATCCATATTTTGGCTGTGCTTTTCAATTTTCGCAGCCAGGGATAGACTGAGGATGGTTTTACTTGCCCCGAAATTAATGGAGTACGCAACAGATGGCATCTAAGATACATTAGCGAGGGCAACTGACCATAAACTTTGCAGTTTGTTGGCTGAGGGTTTCAATTGCATTCATGGAATTAGCCCAATCATTTGATATTGTTTACTCCAAAGCGATTTGCAAATACAAGCTTGATTAGTAAAACTGTCAGTGTAGGCCTAAATGATTTTCAATGAATATTATTAGTAGGGTACATTAGTTTACATATAACTAACAGAAAATTGGATTAGGCATTGCTAGTGAGATATTTAATTCCAATTGCTGCTCGATTTCTTTACTGCAACCCAAGTTCCAGCAAAAGTCTCCCATCCTTGGTTATATCTTCTGGACATTCGTTTTCAGGTGTTAGAACTGAGTCGCCAAAAAATTAGTAGGTAGTTTTACCTTGTGGATTGTTCAGTTATGTTAAACAGTCAGAGTCAGGAAGTGTGCTTGGAGTCCGAGTTGTCGGTGGACGTCCAGTTATCCCAGGAATTTGAGTTCCAGTCGGTCTACGGTCCAACTTCTCAACTCTGATTGTAGCTATTAAATACAGACTACTTTTCCAACTACTGGAGGCAATTGAGGTACTTACCGTATATCCCGTGTCATAGGACGCCCTTTTTTAATAAATGAAATGAAAAATTACCCTGCGTCTTAAGACTAGAAGATGCAAATTGTATTTTTTCAAAAACTACTCAGCTAATTATAGGGTGCTTCTTACCGCTTGAGAAGTGTTTTCTGACACGGCAAACTCCTTTCTTGAAGGTAGTGACAATAATGTAGGGATGTTGTTACCTCCGCCAACCAGGTTATGTTTTAGTTGGAGATTGTCTGTAACCAAAAGGTTATGGACGGATCTTTGTGAAATTTACAGGGAATGTTAGGTAGCTATCTAAGTTAGGAGCAACAGGTGGTTAACTTTTGGTAAAGATCTGTCAAATCGTTTTATCTGCCTATTTTTTCTTGATATCATAGCTCCGACAGTTGTGGACGGATTTTCATGACATTTACAAAAATTGTAAGGTATGTTACGAAGAGCAAATGTCCAAATTTTTGTTATGATCTGTCTTATTTATTTATCTCTTGTGTTTGATTTTATCCTTGTTGGCAGCGTAACTCAAAAAGTTATGAACGGATCAGTATAAAAGTTACAGTAAGAGTTAGAAATGTCAAGAAACAGAAATGACCAAATTCTGGTGACGATCGGTTCGTCCGTTTGTGTGTTTCACTAATGTGTGACTTAGTGTATGTCAGAACAAGACTCCAAAAGTTATGACGGATCTTCAAGAAAATTACAGAAACTGTTATTTTTGTCAAGAGGCATAAATGACCGATTTTGGTCATAATGAAAAGGGAAACTTTGATTTAGGACAAACAAATTTTTTATAACATTGCCTTGCTAGGCGGAGGTATGCGCTCTCAGAGTGCTCTAGTTATTTTATATCAATTACGTATGCTATGATTACCACGTTACCAAGCAGAAATACTCCTTGCACCTTTTAGGTAGCGATGTTCCTACGAAATATCTCTTCATTGATCAGTTGGGGCCTATCGAGCTGACTACCGTTTCCATATTTTTTATTGTGTGCATTACTCCAGCAGTACACAAAAAGGCTATATTAAGAGGTGGGATATTTCTGGGTGTTGTTTGGCTGTTGGTGCTGCTGTTGTTTTTGCATGAACTCCCTTTGGTGTCGTCTGCTGCCCTCTTGTAAGCAAGTGTCCAGGCCTGGCCTGCATGCTAGCCTCTAATTTAAGGCTGAGACATGCGCCTGTGGTAGTAGTGACCTGTAAGTGCCAGCGGCAGAGCTGCTGTGGATCTCTGCGAGATACATAACTTCGTTCATCTTTACTAAACTATGTATTATGCAACTGACAGTTTACTGCTCAGGGAGCATAGGATGGGCTATAGGGTTTAGTTGAGGATCGCCCATCCTTTGTTGTGGGGAGCAGCGCCCCCAGGGGGACCCTGTAGGTTACCTTAGTCATTAGCTAGGCCTTTGGGATGTCTGTCTTTCGTGCCCACTTTACTTCCTTCCTATCTCTTACTCCTACTGATCTTTCTTTAATCTGTTCTTCCTCTTCTTTCCCGACTTTGCCTTGATCCTGTTTGGGAACACCTTGGTGCATGGGTTTCACGTATCTGTCGATGTGCTATACGTCCCTTCCTTTTCCTCTCTTAGAAAAGCTTAGTAGCTACTTATTTGCAGAGCCTTAGACTATCTTATGCTGCTACTACTACTACTACTACTACTACTATTTCTTCTCTTTTCTTTCCCGATATTCTGTACCCATGTGCGCTCATACGCTTTGAAAATTCTTAGGTAAATACTTGGAGTCCACATTACTCTTGAATTACTGTTTGTTCTACGTTTCTTCCTCTTTTTGATCCCCGTCATAGTGAAAGGGAAAGCTGCAACTTTTAAGTGAATGCAATTAATTTTATCGCATCGTAATGTGCATCTTGGTAGTAAATCTAACCAGCTAACAAAGTGTCCTGAAGAGTCAATTAGTGCATACCCATTAGCTAGTGGCTCAACTGCAATGAGAGTTTCAGTGCTGAATGTGCCATATTGCAGAAAAAAAAATTTCTTCATGTTATACAGTTTGTTGTTAGGAACATGTGCACCAAGCGCTTATTTTTTTGCAGCTGCTCTCTTGTGTTGAGGTTGGAGGATTTTATCTTGTGCTGCGACAGCCGTGAATATGATTATCAGTGCGCAGTGTCTTGTACTTATTACTCTTCGTGTACAGTGCTCACTTGAGCTAGTAACAAGTGTAGGTATATTCGTCCAGCAGTTCATGCCAGTGTTGGCCCGTAATTTCTACCAAATTGTAAAGATTTAGGAAAAACTACATCCTTGAAGGTTAATCCTAGAGGGAGGTGAGCTAAAGTGTCGGGAGCAGCACGTGGCTACCTCGAAAGCCCTGGAACTATCTACGGCTGTATGTTGTTTCAAGTGCTGTGGTTGTCATCCAAATGCTTGAGCGCAATAGATTGGAGAGAAGTATTGGTGAGGAATAACAAGATCTCGTATTTGGAAAAGCCTCGTTAGGTTCCAACCTGCCATTCATTGAGGGGCCCCGAGGTTTCAGATCCCTCCACATAACTCTGGGCTTCGCCCACCCTTGTTGAGAACCCACAATCTTTTTAGCTTATTGGTACCCTGTTCAGTGCCGCCTCCCTTCGTTTCTCTACCATTATCAGCACCGCTAAGATTTAAAATATTCGAAGTTTTTCTAAAATTTCATTGGGATTTGAATATTTTCTTTTAAATGGGAAAAAAATATATCTAAACTGTCAGAATGTTTTCTCTTATCTAGCATAATTGGAATCTTTTTTTTTTTAGCTACCCCTTAGCTAATTCATTTAACATCCCTGAATTAGCTTACATTACTGTAGAGAGTTTTATGGACTTCACTCTTCAACAGAAATTTACATTACCTACCAATTATTTTTCGCATTGTTCCCAGTGTTGTGGACTCACTTCATTACTACTCATCTCTCATGCGTCTTGGAAAGGCATGCAACACATTCTAATAAGTAGATAAAATTAATACATGTTAGTATTTATTAGAAGGACTTTTTTTTTGTGCTTGCGCAGCGACTCTGTGCTGTAGTAGTGGCATTGGTTCCTAACCTCATCGTTACCCTGACAGCTTGTGCTCCTGGTGCTGCAATCATCGCTCCACCATTTAACCTTCGTTAAGCTATCCTGACGCTTTTACTTTCCTGCTCCCTATATTTCGTTCTTCTTAATTCTAAATTCGGACCAGAAAGAAATTACCGTTTTGGGGCGGTTCTAAGAAAAGCGCTGGTGCCAAATCAATAACCAGTGCACATCGAAAATATTAGAAAACAAATTTAATTTAAGCAAAAAATGGTAACTTATACCTACTATGTATTACCAAAAATATCGCAAAACCTTTTTGAGGCGCTGAGATCGCTCGTCGCATTCGGTGCTATACGGGTAACACTGTGAGGGTGACACCGGCATCTGATTGCAACACGCCCCTGTTCCGTTGAATACCTCGCCCCCCATCAGAATGCCAAGCAAAGAAGCCAGCGAGTCAGGATCACGTCACTTACATAGCTAAGCCAAGGAAATCGTTTATAACGGGCATCAGTATTTCTTACTAGAAAAGAAAATAGAGAACTTATTTTAGGCCCGTCTAAAGCAATGGCAAAAAAAAAACGCTTAGGTTTTGCCCCCTTAGATGGTGTGGAACAAAACCCAAATATAGCTATTCATTACCAAAATATTATTCTTCATCAAGTAATTTTCTTCTGCCAGAAGAAAATAATATTAGTTGGCCCTTAATGATATTTGTGTTCAAGAAAATGTAGACCAATTGTAACTTGTAAGTTTGGCAACGTGTAGGTATGATGTTTCATACCACGCCCCCGAACGGTCATTTCATTCTGGTCGGACTATAGTGATGTTTTTTGTTGCTGCGCCCTCCGCTTCTTACCCAGTTTACTTTTCCCTGCTTTGGGCGAGTTTTAGTTGACGTAGCTGCATGTACTTCGTTTCTTCTTTCTCTGTGTCTCTCCCTCTGGGTGCAGAGAGAGGCCCTAGGGTTAGGTTAGGTAAGTGCACCTGTCCCATGTTCAGAGGAGCAGCGACTCCCAGGGGACCCTATAGGTTACCTTAGCCATAGCTAGGCCCTTGGGACGTTTTTCTTTCATGCCCAGTTTGCGTTCTTCCACTTTTATCTGTACTTTTATTGATCATACTGATTAATCCGTCATGGGACCACCCTCATCTGTGGGTTGCCCGTGCTATCGGCATAGCCTACCATGTCCCTTATTTCTTCCTCTGTTAAATTGCCGTTGAGGTGGAGACAGAGGCTGAAACTATTCAATATACCTGATAATAATCTCTTGATCTTTTCTCTTTCATCATAGAGATTGGCAACTTTCTCCGAATTGCTCGTCTTTTTTCTCTCTGTTCCCAACATTCAGCACAGGATGGGCGGGCCTATTCGATGTTACGGAGAGTAGCATCCCTAGGGGGACCTCATAGGTTACCTTAGGTGACGTCCGCATTGAGGGCGTGCGTGTCCTAGCAGCTTGTCGCGCCTGCACGCCTATTGCCCTGCGTGCACCGTGGTCGGGCAGCTTTGCACGCGCTTGATGGCGAGTGAGGTACCTGGCAATCACAGATCACTTGCTAGTTATAGTATGTAGTTATGTCAGATCTCAGTGTATCGGTACTCCCTTGAAATCTTCAGAATTGTGACGTGAAAATTACGTTACGCCACTGTGGAAATGCCAAAGATTCCTCGCTGCAACAGTGGCGTGACGCAGTGGTGACGTCACAATTCTGAAAAATCGAGGGCTTGTTGCAAACACTCAAATCTGACACAACTATCTTCTGTAGATGAATTGTGCTGACAATGTACGGCTCAGCGGTCCCACTCTCACACAAGCTCAGTTGACCTTGAGACAGCAGAAGTGGAGCGTGTTGGTGCAACTCGTCGCTGAAGTGTCGATTGTGCAAGCCATTTCAGATGTTGGCCATAGGCAGCTTATTACATGATAAGATAATGTGGTCTCATATGCCAACTACTCCACTCTGAGAGTGCATACCTCCGCCAAGAAAGGCAGCTGTAACGAAATATTCAAATTGGTTCTGAAACCATTATTTTCTTCGTATCAGTACCAAAATCTGATCACTTGTGCCTTTTGATGATATTAACAGTGATTGTAATTTTCTTGGATATCCGTTCATAACTTTTTGAGTTATGCTGCTAACAAACATGAGTCGAGCACACAAACGGACGTACCGATCATCACCAAAATTCAATCAATTATGGCTTTTAAAATGAGCAACAATTCCTGAAAATTTCATAAAGATCCATCCATAGTTTTTGAGTTATTGCGCAACAAACATTTTAACAAACGTTAGTCAAACACACAAACGGACCTACCGATAATCACTGAATATTCATCAATTGTCTTTCAATATTATTTACAATTCCTGAAAATTTCATAAAGATTCATTATAATTTTTTGAGTTATTGTGCAAACAAACATAAAGTCAAACACAGTGACAAACGAACGAACCAACAGATCATCACAAAAATATGATCATATACTCTCTGTTAAAACCCCAACAACTCATGTAAATTTCCTTGAAAATCCGTCCATTACTTTTTAACTTATGGCACTAACGAAAAATTGGCAGACAAACAAACGGATGGACAGATCTTCACCAAAAGTTAACCATCTGTTTCTCCTAACATAGGTACCTAATAACCCATGTAAGTTTCATCAAAATCCGTTCTTAGTTTTTTTTTAGTTATCTTGGTGACAGACAAACTCGACGAAAACATAACCTCCTTGGCGGAGGTAATAATTTCAGTGCTTAGAATGTTCTGTTTATCTCCTGCTAACGAAGTGAGAGAGGTGATAATGTTTACGTTGAAGATTTAAGTATATAAATATATATTTGTATGTCTCTCCACCCAAAAAAGTTGTCGAAGGAGTTGAACAATCTCCATAATTTTTTTACGGAGTTTGGTGGGTTGCCCTAGATGTGACCCATGTCAAAGAACTGTGCCTAGCTGGCCATAAAAATGACGGCGTTGAATTTCTCCACCGCGGTAGATCTTCTGGAGAATGGGGCGTTCTATTTTTTCCTCTGTTATTATTGAAGAGCTTATCCATGGAAGGAATGCGACTGTGCCCTAGCCTCGTTCATCAAAAATGACTTCGCTGAATATTCCCCCTACCGCGGGTGATGGTCTTTCGATACCGAGGCGTTCTAGTTATTTAATAAGTTCAGTTTTATACACGACATATATACTACAGTATTTTAAGGGTAGTAATCATTTGAGAAAATGTTTTAATAATTGCTGAGTAAAGATGTCCACCGTAACTTTCTATGCTGTACCCTTTATTGAGTATTAGCCATGAATTTACTCAGTCATTTCATTTTTCAACAGATAGTAACCAATGAATTTATTTATTGATAGAAGTTGCCCCAGCTAAACGTTGGTGATAAATAAAATGATGCTTTTCACTGGTTGTTATGTTAGCTGCATATTAAAGAAAATCAGACTAATGCAAAAAGAATTGTCAAAGAACTTATGAATCTAAATTCTGAGATCAGTATGAACGGCTGCCAGAACGGAACTATAAAAGTAGTGCATGTGATTGCACTGTCGATACAACAGGCTTGAGTAATGTAAATACAACCCGTTCTTCAGCACAAATTGGCCTCCTGAATTTAGTTGTTTCCCATGGAAGGCCAACAGCTGTAACAGTTTGTCAAACGTTGCAGGAGTCATCTGGCACTATTTTTAAAATTTTACTAATTTCGCCAGTCGGGAATTGGTTATGTTGCCCAATCTCTTTTCATAGATTTTGTGATACTGCACTATCTTCCCGCAACTTGGCTATTGCGTCTTTCAGCGAAGAAGGGATTTCTTTAAAAGCACCATGATTTGCCGACAAAATTCACCAAATTACAAATTAGGGCCAGTGCTGCAGAAGGAGCCGCAGCGGTTATCTACCATAGCAATACGTGCGCTACCGCAAGCGTTCAGTGAGGCCACTCACTTGCTTCTACAATCTGAAGCTAGTCCACGCAAGCTCATGCCCGCTGTCAGTGCGGCCCAGGCCCTAGTCTTAGGGTGCCGGCACACCAAAAGCAGTTCAGCGAGAAGCTGGGAGGCAGGCAGTTTTTGAGAAGCACGGTAATGCATTGGAACGCGCACACCGCGCCGCCGCTGTTCGGTATGCGCGCTCCAGTGCATTACCGTGCTTCTCAAAAACTGCCAGCTTCTCGCTGAACTGCTTTTGGTGTGCCGGCACCCTTAGCTACACTTGGAACGGAAATCATAGCTTTAGCACAAAATTGACCATATCTCATTTTTGCGCGTTCAAATTTTCATGAAACTTCCTGGGAAATCGTGACATCTTATGGCAACACGGTTGAGTTTTACATTTTGCTGTCTCCTGATTGACAACTCTTTGCATTTTTTCTCTTTTTGAGGTGAACGACAATAATAGCTTCTTGTATACTCTGTTAAAATGGGACGTATAAAAATGCTCTAACTAACGAGGAGAAAGTCATTATCATCAAAGAAACTGCTAAAAGCAGCGCTCCTGATGTTATTGAACGAAAAATAGGACGCCATATTGACACTGGGACAAGATTCTTGAAGGACTTTTCACCACTGAAAAACGATCAGATGTGGGGCATTCAAGGACTGTTACTGATAGAGACATGAGAAATGTGGTTCGTCTGCTATGTAAAAGACCCAGGCAAACAAGTAAATTTTTACGGCTACTGGGCTTCCTGAAATGCCTAAAACCACAAGAAATGACATCCTTTGCTTCATTGTTTCTGTCCCCTCTAAAATTGCCTCCTCTGACCCTAAGACATAAAACTTCGAGAATGGAATGGGCAGAGAAAACATGAAGATCAACACGAGTTGTGTTGTGTTCTTTTCACTGACACAACCCAGGCAACCCTTGGTGGACCTGATGGGTGGAGTAAGGGTTGGGTGCTACCTGGAAGTGTCATCTACACATAGCTAAAACATCAACAACAGGGAGGTGCTGTAATGATATGGGCTGGTATCATAGGGGATCGACTTGTAGGTCCGGTTTGAGAATCTGATGGCGTGAAAATTACATCTGCTGCGTATTGTGACATGTTAAAGGATGCCTTGGTCCCATGGCTGAAGGACATACCTCTTTCGTTGCTTTGACACTTTATTTTCATGCGTGATACTGCGCCTTCTCACTCTGCTTGTACTATCACAGCATTTCTGGGCTCTTTGGGGTTCCATGGAGATAAACTGATGGGTTTGGCCTCCATGCTCACCTGATCTAAATCCAATTGAAAACGTCTGGGTCTTTCTGAAAGGGAAATTTACGCAGATGGAAGGCAGTACAACTCAAAATCTGTCTTGTGGGATGCTATAAAGAAATTAACTGGCTGCATTGATTCCAAATTTCAAGGATTATTGCAGTTATTAAACGTCATGGGGGTTATGTTGGCAAATAAGACTTTTTTCAGTCTTTGTCAGGCAAATTCAAAAGATCATTTTCAGCTGTATTACTTGACTGCCTCAGGGGAACTTTTCTTGATGTCACCTGCATTTGATAGCTTTTGTATGTCTACAGGCTTCTGGAGCGTCCAGTCCTCATGTTGTTGTAGTTACGCAGGGAGGCTTCGGAGGGGGTCGAGCAAGTAGCAGAAGGTATGAAAAGGAAGGAATAGAGCACAGGAAGTGAAGTATAGATAAAGGATTGTCCCATAGAGAGGTAGGAAGAAGCGGCGTGGGATGGGCAGGACATTCGACTACGTGGTTTACAGTGTGAGGACCACTGTGGCATTCGGGGCAGGAGTCTGAGTTTGCTTGTCTGACCGGGTGGCGGTAAGACCTCAGGGCAGGGCAAAGGCCTGAACGTAACTGCGATAGGGTAGAGCTGTCTCATCAGGCGAAATCTCCGGTGGAACGGCGCCCAAAACCCTGCTTACAGGGAGACGGTCTAGTGAAGCTCGCGTGGCAGACCGATGAAGGAGATGGCTGCACGGTACTCTTCAGATGGCATCATATTGTCTGTTAGTAAGTGGTTGACGTCAGAGTGGAATCTGGTTGCCAAGTTTTGGTGGATGCATCGACGACCGGCTTGTGCAGTGGCGACAGAGTATACCGTACTGGGTGCTCGGGACTAAGGGCGGAGATGAGGTATTGGTGGCACTGTAGGTCGAGAGATTGGTCGACCCTTAGAAATTTGGAGAAATCGATGGATCCCATTCTAAGGCAACCGGTCGCAAAATGGAGAGCGGCGTTTTGAACTGTCTGGAGCTTCTGAATCGCGGAATGGCGAGCTCCAGAATACCAGACAGGGGCCGCGTAGGTGAAGGAGAGTCGAATAAATTCCTTATATGTGAGAAGCAGGGTCTCCTTGCACTGGCCCCAGCGTGTGCCAGCTAGGGCTTTGAGCAATCCAATGCGGTTATAGGCTGGGGCAGCGATAGAAGTGATGTGGGGTGTAAAAGTAAAGTGGGTGTCGAAAGTGACACCGAGGATCTTGGGGCGGCGCTCCAGAGGTAGGACAGTGTTGTTACCAGTGATTTGAGGGTCGGTCGAGTCTAGACTGATGGGTGTCAGTCGTCCATAGTGTTGAGCTGGATTTAGAGGTTGAGATGGTGAGGCGCTTGGCAGCTGCCCAGTTAATAAAGTGGGTGTATCAGAGTGATCTGATAGAGCGGCTGCAGCGGTGAGAGGTTGGCGATGGGACGCCACGACAGTGAAGTCGTCGGCGTATGATGTCACAAGGGGACGACAGAACTGGTCCCGAGGTATGGGGAAATCAGAGACGTAGAGGTTGAAAACGGAAGGCGAGACAACAGAACCCTGAGGAACCCCCGCTTTGACAGCACGGAATTGAGATCGAAAGCCATTATAGAGGCAGTAGGCTGCACGACCCCTGAGGTTAGCCGCGAGTCATCTGACAATAGCTACCTATTATGATGGAGCGTGGTGTTAGAGACCGAGGGTAGGAGGCTTTAGGTGGGAACAGTGTCGAAGGCTTTGCTGAAATTTATCAGCAAATTCACTGTTCGGTCAGGGGGATTAGGGTTGTTCATGCCATTGGATGCTTGGAAGGAAAGGGGTAGCAGAAAAGATGTTGTGGAATGCATGGGTCGAAAGCCATGTTGGTGAGGAGAGGGTTGGAATGCCTCATTGATGAAAGGCAGCAGAAGGCGCCCCAGGACCCTGGTAGCAGGGCACAGGAGCGATATTGGGCGGTAGGAGGTCATTTGTCCGCAGGTTTGGATGGTTTTAGAATGGCAATTATGTTTGCTAATTTCCAAAGAGCGAGGATGTCGGTGTGAGCAAGGGAGAGAGTGTATCGTTTGGTTAGAGGAAACCTCGAGGGCCAAGGTGCTTAATATGCAAGATCGATAATTGGCCAGGGCCTATGGTTGTAGAGGTCCGAGAAGTATCAATGGCCCCTCGAACCTTAGAGGGAGTGAAAGGGGTGAAACTATGATCAATGAAATGACGCTTTCGGAGGACGCGTCTGGCTCCTCGGAGTGAAGTGGCTAGGACACTAGGATAGGCAGCAGTAAATTGCTTGCAAAAGCCCCTGGCAGTGACGCCGTTTCGGGTAACGTGTGATTTCCAAAGGAAATCGGCTGGTTGGGAGGAACGGAAGACTGCTTGCCTGATGAAGCGCGGAGGAGGTACCAAAATTTGTTGGGATTGCTCTTGGGGTCACAATCTTGGAGGGTCTGTTTCCAGGCCTCCCGGGCAGCGCCGCAGATGAGGCGATCAGCTTCATACTGCAACTGAGAAAGGGCAGGGTCTTGAGGGGCAGGGGCAAGGAGGTGGTCACGGCGGGTGATGTCGTCTTTGGCTTCCAGGGTGAGCCGAGTGAGGAGGGAGTGGTGCACATCTGGGCAATTCCAATCAGGATATGAGGAGGAATGAGACAGAAAAGGGAAGAGAAGTCGGAAAGGGTCTGCCGATAGTAAAGCAGGCAGGTCATCGGCAGAAGGGGCCTGTCCGTAGGGGAAAACACAGAAGACAGGAAGAAAGGGAAAGTAAGAGAGTAGAGGGAGAGGAGGAGCCACAGGACCCAGAAGTCTCTCCTCTTGCGATGAGTGCCTGCGGTTGATCTGCAGAGAGTCTCCGCAGAGTCCACCCACGGTCGTAGACGCACAGGCATCGGGTGCTCCAGTCCTCGTAGCTTTCTTATGGGGGATTGCGCCTGCACGGGTACCTATCTCATAGCTTGCCTTGCTTAGTTTTAGCGAGCCAGCTCTTCACATCTCTCTAGCAGTTGTACTGAGATTTCTTTTTGCCGCTATGCTTTCTTGCCTTCATGTAGCTGCCTAGTGGAAAGCCAGATGAACTACACAAAGCTGCCTTAGCCGTGCTCTTGGGACGTCTTTCTTTCAATGTTCACTTTCCTTCTTCCTGTTCATTATTTACAGTCTCTGTTGTGCCTGCTATTCCTTGTCTTTTCTGACTTAATGTTCCCTTAGCTGGCGATACTGTATTTGTTGACTCTGCTCAGTTTCTGTTTTTGGGTACTCCATGTCGCTCTCTTCTCATGAATCACCATTGCAGTCAGTGGCTTAGGAGACGTAAAGTAACGCAATATTGTTAATTATGACGATGAAACTGCCCTTTCGCCACTACCAACAACTGTAGCTGATGCCTAACATTGTTCTCACTTGTGCAGTCCGAAGGCTCCACAGCTGGTGATGTGGGGGCAGGTGCGCGACCCGCAGAAGGACTACCCATCTCAGGCGGTGCAGCACATGCAGAACAAGCCCATGCCCACCAATGAACCCATTAACAAACCTGCTGCTGCCAGGCCTAACATCATCCAGCAGCCCAGAAAATGAACCCATACCCTTGATTCCTTGCATTCCAGTGTGGCTTGATGTCTGGCGAGTGAGGTGGCCCAACTAGACAGGAGGAGGACTAAAGTGGATTGTTCTTAGGAGTTGTGCTTGTGATGATTTATTCATGAAGGGAAGTTATATGATTCGTTAATGCTCAGTACCTAAGTGATCAATGATAGTAGAAAAATTGTTCAGGAAATAATATTCAAATTGTGATTACCATTATTATTCTAGAGAAAACGCAGAATGAGTTGTTTGCTGGAATCAAAACGAGCGCATTTAATTTTAAGGGAAGTGCTTATTTTCATTTTGAGTTTTAGTGGACGACGACAGAAAAGCAGAATGATTTTGTTCTTGTTGAAACTGGAGAGTGTATACCTGTGTGGGGTGGGAAATGAAGTCTTTATGCTGCAGTTTGTGTGTTTTTTTAATAAGGAGAAAATAGACAGTGATTGATGACGGTTCAGTTGAGAGGAGCTGTGGCATAAGAGCTTGTGAGGCATGGATAGAGTGGGTTCTTGTGAAGGTTTGTCAGCTGTTGAAAGAACCAACTGGTCTTTCGGGGAGGATGGGACCCACAAGACCGTATTAGCTTTTATTACGCTTCGGTAACATCTCTCTTCCTGTGTACACCTTACTTACTTTTTCTACTGTCCGCTCCATCTTTGTCCAGTTCTGCCTTTTCTATGATCATTTACTGCTCCCATGCACTTCGGTGGACCGAATTGCATGGGTTCTCTTTGCTTGATAAATGTGTGTCGTTTTTTCTTTTCTTTGTTCACTGTTTTATTAATGTAACGCCGAACTAACTGCTTGCAGTTGGCTAGTGGGTCTATGAGCTGTGTTGCGGCAGGCACCTCATTGCTGCCTACTCACTTTCCAGTTGAGGTCACGAGTGTTGCGGAGCAGCCCTTTCTTTCGATGCTGGTGTTAATGTTCTAATTCGCTTAACTCATTAGTGGCCGCTACCTGAGTCAACCATCACACTTGTGTGCAACGCTTCGTTGTGCTGTCTGTCGCTGAAATTACCGCATGCAAACCGGCACAAATGGGGAACTGCGTGCATTAAACCTTCATCGGCATAATAATTAGAGAAATTCATGCATTCATTGCTGTTTTATTGGAAGAACGTTTGATATTATGTTCCCGTAATGGAACTTCAGACACTAAAGGGTTGATTAGCTGCGGTTGGTGTGTTTTTGATGTGATACGCATGAGGAAAGTGGGTGTGTGTGAGCTTCTAATGAGCCGCCACTAAAGCTGCACATTGTCACTAGCCAGTGTTGACAGACTGAGCTAAAGTCTGCATTAGATACCTACTATGTGGCTATATTCTAAATGTGTGCGTATTCAGTTTCTTTTGCAGTTGAGGCCACTTTCCCTTGAAGGGCTTGTGTTGCGTGACTGAGTTTCTCCGTAGTGTCCCGGTCCTTGCTGAATACCTACAACTATTTCCTAATTAAAGTACCGCCTATCAAGTTCTAAGTGCCCTTCAACTATTAGCTTGCAAGTTTTAAATAAACCGGGAAAAATAATTTGTTATGAAATTGTCATCAGTAAGTTGTGCTAAACTAGCAGTAGGCTACTGTGTAGCATTGATCAAGAAGCACCTCGCATGACGAGTGCTTTGTGAACTAGGGAATAAATGTCCTTAACTTTATGAACATCTCACACAAGTCGTGAGGACACAGCGTGATGTTCGTATCGTGCCCGGAAATTGTTTAACTTAGCGAGTGCTTCGTGGTCTGAGAAAAACGGGGGATCGCGTTGTCCGTATAAAACAAAGTGCGAATGCACTTGTGTGTTCCCTGTGATAGAGTTGTGTGGATGAGCAGCGCGACTAACTGGTGGTGTGCTTACTTGCTGGCTTAGAACATCGCCACAGTCTAGTGTGCTGCAATATTCTCTATACTGATAGTACACATTCCATTGCAGATATGTAGAGAAGGCATCCATGTTATTGTCGAGGGATCGCCAAAAGTTCGAGTTTGCAGATCATTTGGTTTGACTCAACGTGGCACAGCCGCTCATTCGTTCTATTTACAGGCTTTTGGCTATCAAAGAACTTTCTGAGTCTTTGTAGAAACCACGTCAAGTAGCTTTTTTATCCATAAGTAATGATGAAAAACTTATGCTTTAGACTGTTCTTTTTTTGTATGGCTGTTCGTTAGACGAGATTACCGCAATGCCTAACTTTTGGAGATCCCTAGTATTACTTCTACTTTAATATTGTTTAGATAAGACAGAGTGAGGCCTTGTGTAGCTTACGATGGGGTAAATTGGAGCAGTTCGAATACGTAGTTGTGTGTACCTCCTCTTCTACTAGGAGTTCGCCTCAATTCGGTGCATGTTTTTGATGTGTACTCTTGTTCTTGGATGGTTGTGCTGCTGGGATAAGAGGCGGGTCTGCTTTGGCTGTCAGCTCAGTCAGTAGACCCTCATACTCAGTGTCTTTTTTTTACCATGATTCTAGGGTAGAGCTACAGGAAGCAGTTTAATTTTCTAGGAAAAAAGTTGCTCCGTAGATCAGCCAATAGGAGCTTCATTTTCATTACACTCGTGACGTCTCCTTGGTACATAACCAGCAGAGGCCTTGAGTAGAGGAGCACTTCATGCTTTCCGATCACGTGTGCAAGCTAAGCGCTGCTATTGGTGCGTAATGACGTTACAATAGTGACGCCGAGTTTAAAAACCGGATGTGAAGGTACGTCTTTTGAAACTGCCACTCTGTCAGCCTTGCAGAAGTGACAAGCCAAGCAAAAGCTGAGCTTCACGAGGGCGGGTTCGGTAATCCTAGGCTCACCTAAAGTCCCGCTCAGTTCAGTTGTCTACCTTTGGTTGGAGGCAGTCGTATCTCGTGGAGAATCGGTGTTGCCTCTACAGGAATCTCTCCTTTCAATACAGTTGTTGCCGTCTATTTCTTCATCATTGAAACTTTAATCCCTTTCGTAAGAACTGTGTTCGAAGAGTGAGTTACCTCCAACTCTTACTAATTGCAATGCTTTTGCTTGAAAAAGAAGCTTCCTAAATACGGCCGAGTCTTAGTCTATCACCAGTCGGATCCGCCTTCTATGTAAGCTCCGCCCCGCGGTCTGTCCAGAAATATATTCTGTTTTCTTTTATGTGTTCCGAGTTTTTCTATTAGCTATAGCATAAATTTGAGTTTTTGTTTGTACTGGCAGTGGAAGAGAGTAATTTGCACCTCCACAAAGGTATAATTTACTTGCATTATAAACAACTACGTTGCTTGACAAGTAAAAAAATTAATCATTCTTGTAGCGGATAGGATACAGCAATTTCCTAAATTTACAGTTGAACTTGCTAAGTATTTTGGCTACTTCTTAGAATTATTAAAGTATATCTTTGTGCAAGTACAAATTATCCTTTCGTACGCTGTCAGTAGCTGTGTTGAGGGTGCCTCTCCTCCTAGCTGCTGCAGAACTGATATTTACTTTTACCTCATCTGTAGCCAACGGATACTACATTTTCTTCCCATCCTTTTCGTACGGGCGGGTACCCAAAATTAATGGGAGTGCCTACTACCTACGAAAGTTCGATTCGCCTACCTCTATTTCTTGTATTTTGAACGTTCAAAATTCGTTATCCACCGATGTATCTTAAGTTATTGCTGTAAATGGAACGTATTTGTTTGAACTTCTTCATGGTGGCATTTTGAACTACTCACTCTAATGCCATGCTGCAAATGCGTATTTCTCTTCCGTCGTAGCATCACAGTGGAGGCTTATAGTGGCCATATAATTCTTATTCCACTCGTATTTAGTTTGCTCCTGATAACTAAGCTTTTCGTCGTATTAACATCACGCCACCTGTTTGAAGACACGCTTCTCGTTAGCATTTACAGCCATTGTCGAATTTATGGAATTGAAGTTTCGTACAATTTTCGCCGTGGAGGATGAGGCGCCCTCTCAATCTTGGCAATAAATTAGATCGTATGTTGTGACTTAGTTTTATACAGTGCACTTTGGCGTGTTTCCTTAGCATTAGACGAGTTCTTTGAGAATATATTTTCTTTGCAGCAGCTTCTAAAGTTTATATGTTTGAATTAGTTATGTTTCTGGCGTTTTAATTGGTTTATAATTTATATTGGATTATTTCTAATATGACAGCGGTTGTAGGACGTGAAGTGTCTGGTACTGCGGCTGTTCTCCCCTGCTGTGGTAGTGCACAGCCTCTGGTACTGCGGCTGTTCTCCCCTGCTGTGGTAGTGCACAGCCTCTGGTACAGCGGCTGCTCTCCCCTGCTGTGGTAGTGCACAGCCTCTGGTACTGCGGCTGTTCTTCCCTGCTGTGGTAGTGCACAGCCTTTGGTACTGCGGCTGCTCTCCCCTGCTGTGGTAGTGCACAGCCTCTGGTACTGCGGCTGCTCTCCCCTGCTGTGGTAGTGCACAGCCTCTGGTACTGCGGCTGCTCTCCCCTGCTGCGGTAGAGCACAGCCTCTGGTACTGCGGCTGCTCTCCCCTGCTGCGGTAGAGCACAGCCTCTGGTACTGCGGCTGCTCTCCCCTGCTGCGGTAGAGCACAGCCTCTGGTACGGAGGCGGCATACATCAGTAGGGCACTGCAGCGCCGGTGTAGTCCACAGACTGGTCGTCCTGACGTTTCGCGTGTGTTCATTGCAACGAAAATCTCAAATACACGAGCATTTGAGACGCCTGCTTTCCTTTGTCCATTAACGCCTATTACTGTTAGAAAATCAACAGTGCTTCTATCAACACATTTGCGCTGCCACAAAACAATAATGGCTTTAGTAAGAACTCGTTACTGGGTGGTACAAAATTGAAGAGTCTAACCCGAATGTGTTGAACAATAGGCAAGAAATGGAACACGGATAATTTCTGATTTATTTAGAAACCATTTCTGAATGAACATTACCTAAATTAGAATACGGTATTACTCCCGCGCAACAAAACTAATAGTGGGTTAAGTTAACAAAGAGGAATGGTACTTCTATTACAAAAAATAAAACTAGCACAGAAATATAACAAAAATCCCACTGATACATGCCGAACCCAGAGCTGTTCACCCATTACAGTCCCCATTGCCCTAACCTAATAACTTCATTCTCAAGGGCACATACTGAACACACACGCACGCACTCACACCGCTGATTATCATCACTTCTTTTTCTTCTTGTCATCAGCAGAAGGTACGGCCGCCGCCCATCGCAGCGGGTGACGTCTGTAGAGCGGCCAGGGCGGGATGGTGATCTGAGGATGACACAATACCTTATATTATAATTCTGCTGGTCCCTCCGTTAGTACCACAGTTCGTTAGCTCTGACATAACTGTCTTTAGTAAAGTGTTAGTGCATACATTTGTACATAACTTCATAATAGTGACGTCAAGTTAATAGCGTCACTCCTTTTGCAGCGAGGCATCTTGGGTAATTCTACAATGGCTTGACGTCAGTATTGTAAAGATATGTACAAATGTATGCACGAACACTTAGATCTGACATAATTACCTCTAGCACATGAACTTTGGTAAGTACGGCCCTAACGCTTTCATCAGTATTAGATAGGAAAATTGGGGCTTCCTTGACGTATCCTTGATACGACCAGGGAAGGGATCAATAACAGATGGAGTAAAGTTTGAATTTAAACTGCTGCTGCTCGCTGGTCTTAAGTAGAAGATTCACTGCCTGACTTTGAACATTTTGTAACACGATACGGGTCCAAGGGGTAAGGGGATCATAATTGAGGAACAATTCTTTTGTTCCAAAAATGTCCACAGGTTCCTTCAGTATTACATGGGGAAAATTAGAAGAATACCACTGCTTCTGTGCTTCTGTTTTGAGGATTTCCTCACGTTCCAGCTAGATTACTTTTTGCAGGCAGTCAATCATCAGTCAACCTAGGACATTGGAAAATTGTTTGCTCTACGAAAAACTGTTTCGTCGACGAAGGAAGTTGAATTTCAAAAAAATTGTTAACGAAATTATCTGCGGAAAGAAAAACAGAATGCATGAGAGTGCCAAGGAATGCTTCAGTCTGATATGTCCAGTGTTTCGATTTTAAAGTTGCCAATGCAACATGTGCCTTCAAATATAATGCAGCCGCATACTTTTGACACAGTCTGCAATCCGGTCTAATTTTCGCCTGCTTTCTTCAAGCATGACAGAAAATGGACAGATAACGAAACTAGAGCACTCTAAGAGCGCATACCTCCGCCAAACAAGACTGTTTTGACAAAAAATGCCGATTGGTACGTACTGAAACTATGATTTCCTTTTTATCATCACCAAAATTGGGTTATTGTGCCTTTCCAAAGTCATAGCAGTTTTTGTAATTTTTTTGAAGATCCGTCCGTAACTTTTGGAGTTAGGACAAAAACACCAAGACCAACATTAGTCAAACACACAAAGGGACGAATCGATCATTACCAAAATGTGGTCATTTGTGTCTTTAACATTTCTAATGCCGTGCGCAGACGAGATGCATCTTTGCTAATTTCGACCGAACAATATTGTGGATAGATCCGGCTTGCAGCGACATGTTAATGTACATGCAGCGGCAAAAAGAGCTTGCGGTGGAAATGTTTTACGGTAAAATCACAAGCTGCATAAAACAGAAATGGTAAATATTAGTTGAAAAAATTTTATTGTTTGTTTACAAGCCGGTTCTTTATTGACTGGCTGGCGGCGATCATAGTTGTAACATGACGACACATTCATATTAGCGTCGACCGGGGTGATTCAATGCACTTCGTACGCCTGGGTAAATAATCGCAGTGGACTTTTCACCTCAAAAATGAAAAAAAAGAGGAAAACTGAATGCACCATCAGAAAGCCCATTTTTTTCTCTATAAAATGATGTAGTCATTCATTTAAGTTCGCTCGATTTGAATACATTTATTTACCGACGAAAAACAGTCATAGTTTTCAGCCCCGAAAAACTTTTTTTGCGAATTTCGCGAAAGTCCCGCAACTTTGATGCTGGAGATCAAAGTATCTGGTGAAATTTCTTCAAATTTGGCAGAAACGTAGTTAAAGGACCCACTATGAATGTGTTAAAAGCATTTTGCTGTAATCCCTCTGGTTCGTTAGTTTTAATGAATTTAGTG
>LQNS02277097.1:14538290-14557030 GCA_001587735.2 Parhyale hawaiensis
GAGGGCAACTACCGATTTGCAAAAATAAACACGATTAAATTAGATGTGCAACTAATTACATTAAAATCAAACAACAAGCATACCGGTAGAAGGAAATTTTCCAAACACTCAAAATAAAGTTGGTAAACCGTGAAAATTTTCACGGGTCCTGCTATTATTTATAAACACACGACGGTCATTCTTAGTATTAGATTAGATTCTGCTGGTCCCTCCGTTACTACCACAGTTCGTTAGCTCTGACATAACTATCTTTAGTAAAGTGCATACATTTGTACATAACTTCATAATAGTGACGTCAAGCTAAAGCGTCACTCCTTTTGCAGCGAGGCATCTTGGGTAATTCTACAATGGCGTGACGCTATTGGCTTGACGTCACTATTGTAAAGATATGTACAAATGTATGCACGAACACTTAGATCTGACATAATTACCTCTAGCACATGAACTGTGGTAAGTACGGCCCTAACGCTTTCATCAGTATTAGATAGGAAAATTGGGGCTTCCTTGACGTATCCTTGATACGACCTGGGAAGGGATCAATAACAGATGGAGTAAAGTTTGAATTTAAACTGCTGCTGCTCGCTGGTCTTAAGTAGAAGATTCACTGCCTGACTTTGAACATTTTGTAACATGATACGGGTCCAAGGGGTGAGGGGTTCATAATTGAGGAACAATTCTTTTGTTCCAAAAATGTCCACAGGTTCCTTCAGTATTACATGGGGAAAATTAGAAGGATACTGAATAACACTGCTTCTGTGCTTCTGTTTTGAAGATTTCCACCCGTTCCAGCTAGATTACTTTTTGCAGGCAGTCAGTCAATCATCAGTCAAAATGTTAGTTTTGACTATATAACGGATATGCAACGATACATACTGTATATATACCTAGGACATTGGAAAATTTTTTGCTCGACGAAAAACTGTTTCGTCGACGAAGGAAGTTGAATTTGAAAAAAAATTATTAACGAAATTATCTGCGGAAAGAAACACAAACAGAATGCATGAGAGTGCCAAGGAATGCTTCAGTCGGATATGTACAGTGTTTCGATTTTAAAGTTGCCAATGCAACATGTGCCTTCAAATATAATGCAGCCGCATACTTTTGACATCGTCTACAATCCGGTCTAATTTTCGCCTGTTTTCTTCAAGCATGATAGAAAATGGACAAAGAAACTAGAGCACTCTAAGAGCGCATACCTCCGCCAAACAGACAGTGTTGACAAAAATGCCGATTGGTACGTACTGAAACTATGATTTCTTTTTTATCATGTGATCACCAAAATTGGGTTCTTGTGCCTTTCAAAAGTCATAGCAGTTTCTGTAATTTTCTTGAAGATCCGTCCGTAACTTTTGGAGTTAGGACAAAAACACCAAGACCCATTAGTCACACACAATGGGACGAATCGATCATTACCAAAATGTGGTCATTTGTGTCTTTAACATTTCTAATGCCGTGCGCAGACGAGATACATCTTTGCTAATTTCGACAGAACAATATTGTGGATAGATCCAGCTTGCAGCGACATGTTAATGTACACGCAGCGGCAAAAAGAGCTTGCGGTGGAAATGTTTTACGGTAAAATCACAAGCTGCATGAAACAGAAATGGTAAATATTAGTTGAAAAAATTTTATTGTTTGTTTACAAGCCGGTTCTTTATTCATTGGCTGGCGGCGATCATAGTTGTAACCTGACGACACATTCGTATAAAAATTTTATTGTTTGTTTACAAGCCGGTTCTTTATTCATTGGCTGGCGGCGATCATAGTTGTAACCTGACGACACATTCATAGCCTATTATACTTTTGACATTGCAGTAGCAATTTTCACCATTTAAAGCAAATCTCAAGAGAAGCGGTGCGTTACGTAAGTAGAAGTGAATAGATTACAGGGGAAATTGAACGGCAAGTTGCTTTCTAATGCTCGAAAACTGCAAAAAAGATTGACCTCATTCCATCCTGAATGCACCCTTGGGGCAATTTTTTCGGCTCGTTTGATAGAGCATTTGTTGGTGAAACGCCACTCTTTACAATTTTTCCGTTTTCCGTTTCCGTTTATAACTTGTAAAGTTACCTACGTTACCGACAAACAGAAAAATTGAACATACTGTAGATGTAAACAGATCAACGCTTATTAGGGTTACCAGCATTTGAAAAAGATAAAATTCCATGATGGATACACAAAATTAAAGGATGAAAACGAATTAGATATTTCCAACCCAGACAAAAGACCAGAGTTAATTACAGTAGGTACCTATATACTGAACTCAATTTCCTGAAAGGTGCACTGATAACGCTTGTTTCGTATGAATATAGGCAAGCATCGCAAAAGAATAAAATGGCCTGGAGCATTGCTGAATGTTCTTCTACAATGCTAATCTTATTGCAATCTACAATTTTTATCACCCGGGAGCGAAGCAAAGAGCAGTGATGTTTTCGTTGAAGATTAAAGTAGCTATCTATATATTTGTTGGTCCACCCAGAGAGAGGGAGAAGAAGTTGCGCAATGTTCATAATCTTTTGTGGGAAGTAAGGTGGGTTGATCTACATAATTATGACCAACACCAAACAATTACAGTGCGTTACCTTTGAATATGTAAATACTGTACATTTTTAAACTTATTTTTCAAGATAAGTGTCAAAAATCTAAAATGTGAATACGTAGTAAGTTAGTGCACAGGTATGTTGTAACTATAAAAACAACTAGAGAAAAAGAAAACGGAACAATTTCCACGTTTTGACAAATTTACTTATCAATCGGGGTGCTGCTGTTACCCCAGATTATGCAACATGTGAGAGATCAGTTGTACCCGTTCTTTACGCCAAATTTTTCACTTCTTTTCTAGTTTCACTGGAGCAATAACCGAAGACCATTCTGTTGTCTCGAAGTTTCCAAGGAATTACAGCGTGATCACTGGACAATTAAGGCTTATGCAATTGAAGGTAAAGTCAACAGGAAAACTCCAGATAGAGCCCCTACGAGGAAATTGACTGCTAGAGATATGAGACATTTGAAGGTTTCTATCGCTAAAAAACAACTTTCTGCAAGTAAGATGATATTTGAAGACGCTGGAGCCCCAATACTAAGCAGAAAGACAAGACGTAAGGTTCTGCAGAAGCTAGGGAAAGTGAAAAAGGCAATTAAAAGACCACTTCTAACAAAAACTCAAAAAGAAAATAGGGTCAAATGGGCTGAGGAGAACATGAAAACTGATTTCTCCAATGACGAACAATTCTTGCAAGTTTGAGGATCCGTCCTAAACCTTTCGAGTAATGCTACCTAGAAAAGGAGAGGCAGACAAATTAATTATAGAACGGATCTTCACCAAAAGTTAATCGCCTACCTCTTGTTCCTAACCATTACTTTTGAGTTATATTGGCGACAGACAAACTCCACAAAAATCTAACATCTTTGGCGGAAATGATAAAAAGACACTGGTCTTTATTATTACCTTCGCCAAGGAGGGTATGTTTTCGTCGGATTTGCCTGTCTATGTCTGTCGGTCACCTAGATAACCTAATAAATTATGGACGGATTTTGACGAAATTTAGAGGGATTGTTAGGTATGTTAGGAGGAACAGATGATTAACTTTGGTGAAGATCCGTCCATCCGTTTGTTTGTTTGTCTGCCTCAATTTCTCAATGCCATAACTCAAAAAGTTATGGACGGATTTTGATGAAATTTACATGAGTTCATGAGTTAGGTACCGTATATAACAAAGAGTAAATGACCAAATTTTTTTCAGTGATGTTTTGTTTGTTCGTTCGTTAATCACTGTTTATGCTTGTTATTATGTTATGTTATTATGCTTGTTAGCACAATAACTCAAAAAAATCATGAATAGATTTTTATGAAATTTGTAGGAGTTGTTAGTAATGTAAAAAGACATACGTAAATGATTAAATTTTGGTGCAGATTGGTTTGTTCGTTTGTATGTTTGACTTCATGAAAATTGCGTAAACTGTTGATACCGTCAAAGGCACAAATGATTAGATTTTGGAGTTGATACAAAGAAAATTGTTTTTAAAGCCAAATTGAATTTTTCGTTGCCGTTGCCTCGCTTGGCGGAGGTATGCGCTCTGGGAGTGCTCTAGTATTGCACATTATATTCAGTTGTTTAAGCCTCTGTTTCTATAACGAAGTCGAGCTCGTAGAGAAGGAAAGGACACACATTATGGTGATAGAAACGTGGAACCTATGCTGCACGAGGGTGTTCCTCCAAACAGGATCAACGCGCATGGGAGCATCAAGTCTGAAAGAACAATGAATACGGTAGAGGAAGTAAATTCAGTAAGAGTATGAAAGCAGCGTGGGCACAAAGGATAGACATCGGGAAGGCCTAGCTAAGACTAAGGTAACCTATAGGGTACCCTAGCGGCGCTGTTCCCGATAAAAAAAAAGGATGGGGGAACAACCCGATGGCCTTTCCCATGCCTCTTGACGTTAAAAATACCATCATCGGCAAATGAACTGGTGACGATGGTCTCTGATGCGGTTCTACAGAACACCCAAGGAACCGAAAGGTCAGTGAGTTGACAACTAAAAATCACTCAATAACAGAAGTCACCATTGATACCCATATAGGTATTATTAATAATACAGAGATATGAATTTTTCCTGTTTTTTCTATTTAATGATGAGAATCAGGGACTGAAGCTGACATCGCCGCTCCCTCGATTTTTTAACTGTGGAATTTTGATCAGGCTGTTAAGCTTGATGATTTGAGGTTCGGTTAGATTAGAATAGCTTAGGTTCAAGTAGTTGAAGTTTGGCGAGGCAACACTAGATTTGATTCTGAGAAATGAGGCGTTCGTAGAATGCGTCTCGATGCTGACGATGCAGGTTCAGTTGTCCAAACATCTTGCTTTCACCACTATGCATTCTCACTTATAGCCTGAATACAAGGAATAAGGATGCGATCTTAGGACGTCATATTTGGTACCGATTTTAAACGTGCGTATATATCAAAACGACACGGGAGCTGCTGATCAGAGCAACTAGTTCGGCGAACATATGCATATGTGGCCCGGCATGTTGAGCAAAAAACTGTGTCTACAGTCTACCTACAGTATGTATTTATTAAAATGTTCTCAGGTATGTCAGCAAGTGTAACTAGAGAAGTATAGATTGAATAGCTATCACTTTAAATCCAGAGCGACTAAAAACTGGAGAAGCTATACGCTTCCCTGTTTATTTACAAGGAGGCAATAAAACATTAAGACGACAGATTAAATAGATTGAGCGAAGAATGCAGAACACTATAGAGTAGGTATATCAAATGAAAGATGTGACCTTTGCATGGCACTGTTCCCACACAGGATCAAAGGACGTAAGCACAGAAAGTAGAAAAAAGAAAAACATCGGAAGAGGATATACTATTGTTCACCTCTTTGGATGCCGAACAAACGGAAAGTCTTGGAGCGCCTCGAGGCTATCCAAAGATCGTTCACTGCTAAAATCCGGGGCACGCAAGATTTAAACTATCATGAAAGACTTGCTCAACTTCAAATGTACTCAATTCAAAGGAGATTCGAGCGCTTTATGATCATATATGTTTGGAAAATTTTACGAGGAACAGGTCCAGTCACATAAGGGCTTGTCGGGATGCAAAGAAAATAGACAGGACCACAAAAAGGGAAAAGGAAGTTTCCGTAGCCGCTGTGGCGAAACGCAACCCAAAGGCATTCTATAAATATGTAAATGAAAGACGACTCAAAAAAGAAACCATAGGTCCGCTCAAACGACCTGATGGTCAAATCACCAATGACCTAAGAGACAAAGCCACAATGCTGAACGACTATTTCACCTCAGTATTTACCGTTGAAAATGTTACGAATATTCCTGAACCAGCAACGATGCAAGTTGCTCCAAATAACACCTGTGTTTTCACGGAGATCGAGATCCTTCAAGAACTCACCCACCTAAATGTGTACAAATCCACTGGCCCAGATAATCTTATTCCCCGTGTACTACGGGAAATTGCTCCAGCCATCGTGAAGCCACTGGTCAAAATATTTACTCGATCTCTAAGAACGGGAGAAGTTCCGCAGGATTGGAAACTAGCTAATGTAATACCGATATATAAGAAGGGGGATAAGAAGAGCCCCAGCAACTATCGACTAATCAGTTTTACTTCGGTCGTCAGCAAAATCATCGAACGCCTCTTGAAAAAGCGCATCACTGATCACCTGAGGATGCAGCAGCTCATATCCGACACTCAACTTGGCTTCCGTAATGGAAGAAGCTGCTTAACAAACCTACAGGACTTTTTCTCAAAAGTTACAAATATCAAAGATGAAGAAATTGGTGTAGACCTTGTGTATCTAGACTTCCAAAATCGCTTTTGATAAAGTCCTCCATCACCGGCTAATGGAAATATTGGAAGCCCAAGGCATCCAGGGTGACTCTATACGATGGATCAAGGCATGGCTTACGGGTAGACAGCAGCGAGTGAAGCTTGAAGGAGAGTCGAGCGACTGGACACAGGTATCATCAGGGGCTCCACAAGGTAGCGTACTTAGCCCACTTCTGTTCTCAATTTAAATCAATGATCTCGATCTTAACATCCGTAGTAAAATCAGTAAATTTGCGGATGATACTAAACTATGCTATTCTGCCACGAAAAGAGCCGAGCTCCAACAAGACCTTGACCACCTCATGGAATGGAGCGCGACGTGGCAGATGAACTTCAATGTCGACAATGCTCAGTAATGCACGTAGAGCTGGTGAACCCTTCCACCCCACTGAAAATGAATGGGTCGAGATTGGCTACCGTCACACAACGACGTGACTTGGGAGTCACTATTACAAACTACAACATAGTAAGCAAGTTGACAAGAGTGTGAAAATGGCAAGTCGAGTGCTGTGATTCATCACCAGAAACTTCGAATACAAGACCAAGGACATCATCGTTCCCTTGTACAAGGCATTATTGAGCCACACTTAGAATTTGTAGTTCAATTCTGGTCGCCACATCCCTATAAAGATATCGAAAACATGGAAAGAGTCCAACGAAGAGCAACGAAATTGATACCTCAGCTGAGAAATAAGTCGTATGAACGTCGCCTAAAAGAACTGGGTCTGATCTCTCTCGAGCAAAGACGACTCAGGGGGCAACTAATAGAAGCATTCAAATACTTGAATGGCTTCAACGACGTACTGCAACGGGACTCTTTGAAAGAGACCTTAATGATCGCTTGCGAAACAACGGTCAAAAACTCAAGCACAAAGCTCGAAGAACAACCTTAAGTCAGCAGTTCTTTCCGTATTTCATAGTCAGCATTTGGAATAGACTCCCTTTCGACGTTGTTGGTGCGGAGTCGGTCAACTCGTTTAAAAATCGTCTTGACATACATTGGGAGAGACATCCTCCACAGTTAAGAACTCCTCCATGAGTCACAAGCACTTAACGGCCAAAGCTTCCCAGGCCATCTTAAGCCGACTTCTTCTCACTTCCGCTCCTTCTTAATCTTTAAGCTCCGCATATCAGCGGCTGTCGATCATGCTTGCGTGCATTCATGATCATCTCTTTGGCTGAGATTCTTCTCCCCCTTCTTTTTCTTTCGTCTTCCTTTTTTCTCCTCTCGTTCCCCTAGTCCTCAACATCCTGCTAACATAATGGCAATAGCTCATAGAAGGCCGGGGCGTAAGTTCCGGGGTCTCTTTGGGAATGGGCCGCTTGGTTCGTCTACTGCCGCCTATCAAATCTAATCTGTCAAAGGCCAATGGGCGAGTCCACGCCTGACACTCAGACCGTATTGGTCGCACTTGTGAAGTGCGTATTATGATCAAAACGTGGTGATACAATAGCCATGAAGTATTTTAATAGTTTCGCGGTCAGGAGGAGAGGTTATTCAACAAAATGCCACGTCACATCCGAAATGTCACCGGTACAGAGACTGTGAAATTTAAAAACTTACTGGACGCATACTTACTGAAAGTGCCAGATAAACCTGCTACGTGAATTGTGGGGATAGCTCGCAGTTAGTCATCCCGCTGGTCACGGACTGTAGCATCAACTCTGCACAAGATGGGTGGCGTGCATAACGCCACCTATACCCCGTCCGAAGAATCATCAAGGTATTACTAGCCTTTTTCATTATCTCCTAGTTTAAGCCTTCCTATCCACAGAGCACACGGCGATCCAAAGAAAAGAAGGGACGTGAAGAAAGCCAAGATACTCGTGGAATCCATGCAGGAGTCAATGAACATGGGTACAATAAGTCAGGAAAGAAGAGGAAGAGCAGAATGAAGTATCACCAACTAGGAGCATGGATGTAGAATGAAGCAAGGTGGGCACGGAGGGAAGGGGTCCTGAAGGCTTCGCTAAGGCTAAGGTAACCAAACATGGGTCCCTCTGGGGGCGCTGCTGCCCATAACATAGGATGGGCAAGCCTAACTGATTTAATCCTGTGGTCTATGGCATTATTGTCCAGACATTTTCGCCTATTGTATCTCTTACTACCTTCTACTGTTACGCACCCCCTACCTGCTAACCATGGCTGCCACTGACTGGCTATACTCAGTTCCATTAAGGATAATCATGCAAATAGTAAATTAATTACGAAAACCTGCATTACAGGAGTGTTGGTCAATAAATTCAAATTCAAAACAAAAATAAAAATTATAGAGAGGGGTAGAGTGGACCTCGTCGTAGCTCACGGCATCCTGGGAAACAATTTAGCTATTATAGCTGAATCCTTGCATAGCTCACTGGTCGGTGGCAGAGAGTAAAATTGCTAGGAGTAACGAGTGACTGGACGCCGGTTGATCTAGTGTTTCACAAAGCGTGATTGGCCCACTTCTGAATCTCAACATTCGCAGTAAAACATACTTGTGACAAGCCAATGGCGTCGGAACACGCCCTTTTTCTCACTATAAGGGACCTTGACACGGTTAGGACTTGGGTCCAGAGGAGCTATCTGCCTTCACTCTTGATAGACTTCCCAAGTGGAAATCATTACAATATGTCAGTAAGATTAATCTTAAGAAGCGTTTAAATTGAGAGTAGGATGCTTAATCCTAGTCTCTTTTCTTGACACGTTTTCCAGGTCGTAGCCGGGGCATCAGGTGGCGGCTTCCGCCGTTTCAGCCAGCGGGGAGAGCAACCACAAGTCCCATTGTCAGCCAGATGGCTCTCCACCACTCAACCAGTCCGACTGAGCTTACCTCGGGGGCAGCACTGGCCTGCCTCTTCATGCCCACTTGTGAAGTCGGCGAAGCAGGACTTCTGGTGTCTACCTCCTCCGACTTCATGGAAACCTTCTCACTGTATCAACATCGGAGCTTTCTGTCTCCTCAATGGCGACTCTCCAACCACGGTCCCTCCTGATGGTACGGGCTCATCTCCAGACCTGACCGTTATCTCAGCACACATTGCTCTCGACTACACCTGGTCCATCACAACCACCCTAACCTCTGACCACCTACCTATCTTAATCGCTGCTGAATCCAGTAATGCTTCACCTTCCGGTCCTAGACGCACCTACATAAATTTCAGAAGGGCCAACTGGGAAGAATTCACACGCGAGAGTGAGAAACTCACTTCTTTCCCACTCCCTTCCTTCTGTAGTGGCGGACTGAAGGCTCTCAATCGTGCCCTTACATCAGCTGCCAAGCACCTCACACCAGCCGGCCACCGTAGAGAGTACATCCCTCGGTTCACCCTGGAAGCCAAAGACGCTAACACCCGCACTGACCACCACCGCGCCACTACCCCTCAAGACCCTGACCTTCCTCAGTTGCAGTATGAAGCTGATCGCCTCATCTGCAGCGCTGCCCGGGAGGCCTGGAAACAGACCATCCAAGATTGTGACCCCAAGAGCAATCCCAACAAATTTTGGTACCTCCTCCGCTCTTTATCAGGCAAGCTGTCTTCCGTTCCTCCCAAACAGCAGACACACGTAAGCCGCAACGGCGATATTGCCAGGGGCTTTGCAAGCAATTAACTGCCGCCTATCCTTGTGTCCTAGCCACTTCACAGAGACGAGCCAGACGCGTCCTCCGAAAGCATCATGTCATTGATCATAGTTTCAACCCTTTCACTCCCTCTCAGGTTCGAGAGGCCATTGATGCTTCTGGGACCTCTACCGCCATAGGCCCTGACCAATTACCTATCTTACATATTAAGCACCTTGACCCTCGAGGTCTCCTTTATCTGACCAGACTATACACTCTCTCCCTTGCTCACGCCGACATGCCCGCTCTTTGGAAATTAGCAAACATAATTGCCATTCTGAAACCATCCAAACCTGCGGACAAAGGGACCTCCTACCGCCCAATATCGCTTCTGTGCCCTAATGCCAAGGTCCTGGAGCGCCTTCTGCTGCCTTTCATCAATAACGCATTCCAACCCTCTCCTCACCAACATGGCTTCCGATCCATGCATTCCACAACATCTGCTCTGCTACCCCTTTCCTTCCAAGCATCCCATGGCATGAACAAGCCTAAACCCCCTGACCGCACAGTGACTTTGCTGATTGATTTCAGCAAGGCCTTCGACACCGTTCCCGCTGATGGCCTCCTCTCCTCGGTCTCTAACACCACGCTCCATCATAATAGGTATAGTCAGATGACTCGCGGCTAACCTCAGGGGTCGCACAGCATGCTGCCTCTATAACTGATTTCGTTCTTAATTCCGTGCTGTCAAGGCGGGGGTTCTTCAGTTCCGTTGTCTCGCCTTCCCTTTTCAACCTCTACGTCTCTGATTTCCTCATACCTCGGGACCAGTTCTGTCGTCCCCTTGTGACATCATACGCCGACGACTTCACTGTCGTGGCGTCCTATGGCCACCCTCTCACCGCTGCAGCCGCTCTATCAGATCACTCTGACTTTATTAGTAACTGGGCAGCTGCCAAGGGCCTCACCATCTCAACCTCTAAATCCAGCTCAACACTATGGACGACTGACACCCATCAGTCTTGACTTGACCCTCAAATCACTGTTAACCACACTGTCCTACCTATGGAACGCCGCCCCAAGATCCTCGGTGTCACTTTCGACACCCACTTTACTTTTACACCCCACATCACTTCTAACGCTGTCCGAGCCTCCAACCGCATTAGATTGCTCAAAGCCATAGCTGGCACACGCTGGGGCCAGTGCAAGGAGACCCTGCTTCTCACATATAAGGTATTTATCTGACCTCCCTTGACCTACGCGGCCCCACTCTGGTATTCTGGAGCTCGCCATTCCGCGATTCAGAAGCTCCAGACCATTCAAAACGCCGCTCTCCGTTTTGCGACTGGTTGCCTTCGCATGGCATCCATCGATCATCTCCATTCAGAGTCCAAATTATTAAGGGTCGACCAATCTCTCGACCATCAGTGCCGCCAATACCTCATCTCCTCCCTTCGTCCCGAGCACACTCTGTCGCCACTGCACAAGCCGGTCGTCGATGCATCCACCAAAACCTAGCAACCAGATTCCACTCTGACGTCAACCACTTGCTAACAGACAATATGATGCCATCTGAAGAGTACCGTGCAGCCATCTCCTTCCTCCATCGGTCTGCCGCGCGAGCTTCACTAGACCGTCTCCCTGTAAGCAGGGTCTTGGCCGCCGTTCCACCGGTGATTTCGCCTGAGGAGATCAGTCTTCCACGGGCGGCCCGCTCTATCCTATCGCAACTACGTTCAGGCTTTTGCTCTGCCCTGAAGTCTTACCGCCACAGGGTCGGACAAGCAGACTCAGACTTCTGCCCCGAATGCCACAATGGCCCTCACACTGTGAACCACCTATTCGAATCTTGCCCATCCCACCCCGCTACTTTCCACCTCTCTATGAGACAATCCTTTACCTGCACTTCAGCTCCTGTGTTCTCTTCCTTCCTTTTCATACCTTCGCCACTTGCTCGACTCCCTCCTGAGCCTTCCCCTGCGTAACTACAACAACAACCCACCTTACTACAGCCCTCCTGTCTTTACCCGCAAAAGTTCTCTTCGGTCTAGATGTATCAAGATATCTCTGAGCTTCAATACTTGACGACAGAGCAACATCTTTAAGCACGGCTGACACTGGCACAGGAGGCTTGCCAGTGAAAATTGACAACCAGGCTCTGGTCCGGCGACAGCCCGACTATCTCAAAGTACCGGACCTCTGTACTGGTAATTTTAGACCTACTCGCGGAACCTTCCAGTCTCCGGTAATCAGAACCTCGCCCAGTCCACCGAGCAACCAGGTCTGCAGAGCTCACTTTCCGTCTATTGAGCAAAAGCCCCTATACCTCGTCGCTCACAAAAGTCTGACTACACTATTCGAAGCCGGTCTCGTCAATACAATATCCAGGACCACATCCGGGACGCATGAGCATGTGAAATTAGCTTAGTCCTCGTCTAGCCATTACCCAGTCCCTGAGGCCACAGCACTCAGTGCCGGTGAGCCTCGAACAGGGAGGAATATCAGACAGTCTCCCGTTCGTCCAACGACACGGACCTGAGGTTATCGCATACCGACGATGGCCTCACCCCACTGAGACTGCGGTACAGGCTGTATTCCCCCACTACCGGCTACTTGGACAAATCAGGGATTGAGCTTAGAATACAGATGTTGGGACAGTTCCTTCTACTCAGCATGTAGCGTGTAGACACCGGCATACCTACCTCCGTATGCCGGATGGTCTACCCAGGCCAGAAAAGAGCCTCGTGTCTACTCCCATTGGCAAGAACCCAATACTGCCTCAGTGGCAAGATAATAACCCCTTACGCACCCTCTACATGAACTGGGAACCTCCCAAGCTTGAAACACCCTGCTTCAAGCAGCCCCAAGATCGTATCTTGTACTCCTCTAAACCGTTCGCACGAGACGCCAGTCTATCTCATCGACCCAGTCAATGACAGCGTTCCCGTAACGTGATGTTACGTCCCCAAAGCTCCCAAAAAGCATCTCATGACATCTGGGCTACAGCAATGCCTGGTCGACCCAGTTAATCAGAAGGGTCCCGGCTCCTCATCGGGCCACTCGCTAAACACTCCCACATAACACGTCTCGCCCTCAAGGGCCCTCACAACAACTCCTATTCCCAACCTCATCGGCAACATCTCGCTGAGAATGCGATTTGTCACCTCTGCACGGCGATCTGTACACTTGCGGTACCACATTATCGTAATCTAGCTAAGACAGAATCCCTCGTAATGGAAAACCTTCCTTTTCGGGAGAGCAAAACTTCCTTGGATATGGTCAACTAATTCAAGACTTTGCTTGGGTCGCATCAGAACCCGCTAAATTCTCGTCTTACGAACCATGCTCATCTCGCCTAGCCTATGAATCTCCGGTGAACGGACAAGCAGTTGTGTGTGCTTGAGATATCTACCTACAAACGTTAGCACCTCTCTCTTTCAAAGAAGATATCTGATCTGGGGCCCGATCATACCAACCTCCTACGACTTCCGCTCTCATCTGGTTGCCTGCAATCGGGTCGCGCCTTTCAGCGAAGACTCTCCCACGCTGGGCGGTTGCGCCGTTAACTCGGATGACATCTAACATAATCACGTTGCCTACAAAAACCCATGCTAAGACCTCAGTCCCGCACGACCCCCAATTTCCAAGTTACCGCCGAGCAAGGTCTGCCCGGGATATCCTCCCAGACAAACAGGACCTTAGGATTTATGAACCTAAAAGTTTGCTACACCAACTCCAGCCTCCTGATAATCGTCTCCTAAACTAAGTTCGGCAGACTACTCCGCTGAGCTCGGCCCTTAGACCCCTTGAGCCATAACGCCGACAAGCTCATTCTGTAAGCAGCTAACGACCTCCTCTTACGCCCTTAATCACCACCTTATGAGGCAATTAAATGCATGCGGGGCATCGACTCACCTTCGATACAACACCTCGGATTATTGCGTATCTACCTCGTGGCCGATTCTCAGAGATACCAGTAAGACCTCCTTCGTCAGATATAATCTATGTAACTGTGAGGAACCCCCCGCGGCAGGCTCCACCAGCAATTGTGACTATCATCTTCGTGCAGTACATACTACATAAACTCAATGTGAATCTCCTTACAATAACTTCTAGACTTATCCCGCGTCCTAACGGCACCCAAGCCGTTGTAAATCACAGGAATAGTTTGGCGCGATGCCCTGAAGCGCTAATAAAACTCCTACTACTACTCTACAACCAAATGAGATCCTCCAAGAGCTGGCAACCCGTTCGGGCAGCCACCACTTTAGCGACATGCCTCAACGAAAGCAGGAGAACAGGTAGCAACTCGGGTTCTACCTGCGTTTAGTTCTACTTCTCGCACTTACGACAGGTACAAACAACTTGTCAATATTGCGGAGTATGTAAAGTAAAGATTCATCCACCCTGGTCTAGCGACGAGGCACCCTCCCAGACTTCGTGTCTCACCACACAGCTAAAACTTCCCTTCTTCCTCTACCAACAACAAGAACCAAATCTCTAGGCTGGATAGCCTAGGATAAATAGAGCAAGACTATTACGAAACCTCTCCGTTTCGACGTACGACTACACATCTACGTCTTTCTTGGAATCTGGGAAAAAAACGCACCCCTGACGGTACCCACCGTTTTGGCTACCAGAATGATCCACCCATCATAGCCGTACCCTTCTGAGAAACTTCCCACCTTCTTCGTATATCATTGGGTCAACCAACCCTACTGCCTCCTACATCTTCCGAGGTGTCACCTCCGCCAAGCTGAGATGCTCTAGGACGGATACCTTCCACCCTATCAGATCTTCTTCCTCCCAGCACACTGGAAGCGCCCTCTACTGCTGACCTCGGCTTTCTTCGATCGTAACTTCCTTCACCTATAGGCTGCACAGGAGCAAATGAGTTCCCTACGAGTTACCCAGGTACTCTTACGACCCTGGCTTCCCCGCCAGAAAGTTCACTTTTGCCCGATCCTCGACCAATGAAATATTTTCTGTTCAGGGGTCCAGTGCCCTACTTTCACTAAGCCGATTCGGACGCGTCATCCGAGGGCGCAAACAAGCTACCGCTACCTCCGTTCCTTGCAGACAAAAACTCCGGATCAGCCCTGCTATTCTTTTGAAAGGTTACTCCATATCCTGACTACCCGTAGCTTCCACCGCGCGCATCCCTAGAGGCCTCTACAGGACCTGTCAACAACAGGATCTAAGATATCGCATACACGAATATGCCAGTTTATCATAAAGACTTGCTCTCACACAAACCTTCGCCCCTTAGAGCACCTCACGGACTTGAACTTCCGAGCCCTCGATATACAGCCTTACTGGCCTTTGAGAGCCGTAGTCGCCTTTCCCAGGACGGGGGGGGGGTGTCGGAATTTCTTTTCCCGTATGGCTTTGCCTTAACATTTTCACCACCTCCTACCCAACACGCAAGCAGGCAGCTAACCTCCTACCACGCTCACCGTATTACCCCCCTGATTACCTACAAGCTTCTATTCAGCGTCACTTGAAGTCAACTCTGCAATTAGCTAGTGGACATTGATAGTCTGAGCGTCTAGGAATATATCTGTCCTCACATCTTGATCCTTGGTCGCTCCCTCAGCTAACTTTTACCCTTTCGGACCCGAAAATAATAAGTCCTAACGGTGTCAAGTGACCGGGAGGTGAAGAAATATGCTTGTGACAAGCCAACAGCGTCGGAACACGCCCTTTTTCTCACCATAAGGGAACTTGACACAGTGACGCCTCCCTCCTCCTCCCGGTCGCGACAAAGCGGTTACGTGAGTATGGAGAGGCAGGCCAGTGCTGCCGCTGAGGTAAGCTCGGACTGGCTGAGTGACGGAGAGCCGCCTGGCTGACACCGGGACTTTCTGGCTGCTCGTTCCGCTGGCCAGAGGCCGCCACCGGATGCCCCGGCTACGACCTGGAAAATACTTCAAGAAAAGAGACTAGGATTAAGCATCCGATTCTGAATTGAAACGCTTTTCAAGACTAAACTTACTGACGTATATTGTAATGATTTTCACTTGTGAAGTCCATCAAGAGTGAACGCAGATAGCTCCCCTGGGCCTAAGTCCTTACGGTGTCAAGGTCCCTTATAGTGAGAAAAAGGGCATGTTCCGACGCCATTGGCTTGTCACAAGCATATTTTACTGCGAAATTTAAGATTCAGAACTGAAGTGGGTCAATCACCCTTTGTGAAACACTAGATCAACCGGCGTCCACTCACCCGTCACTCCTTGCAATTTTACTCCCTGCCACCGATCAGTGAGCAATGCAAGGATTCAGCATAGCTAAATTGTTTCCCAGGATGCCGTGAGCTACCACGAGGTCCACTCTTTTGTTCTTCAACTCTGATTTTAGTAACCTTCGAAAAATTTCAGTATTAGGTATTATAAGAAGATTTAAGTCTCCCTAAATAAGTACTAAGCTCTTCTAAGAGAGGAAAAGGAAGGGATATATAGTATGTCGATAGAAAAACGGGGAACCCATGCACGAAGGTGTACCCACACAGGATCAACGCGCATGGGACCAGCAAGTCGGGAAAGAAGAGGAAGAATAGAATAAAGCATGAACAAGTAGGAGTATAAAATAAGGAAGGAAACAACGTGGGCACGAAAGACACGTCCCGAAGACATAGCTAATGGCTAAGGTAACCTACAGGAGCCCAAGGGGTCGCAGGATCCCATCACATTAACATCCAACATTGAGACAAACAAACGGACAAACAAATCACAAAAATTTAGTCATTTAGTCCTGATGATTTAGGTACCTAACAACTCACGTAAATTTCATAAGAATCCGCCAATGACTTTGAGTTATGATAAGGACACACAGAATCAAACAAGCTGTTGAATAGATCTTCACCAGTAGTTAATCATCTGTTACTCTCAACATGCCTAACAATATCTGTAGCCAAGTTTCGTAAAAATACGTTGACAACTTTTTGAGTTATTTTGGTGACAGACAAGCAGACAATCTCGACAAAACATAATCTCCTTGGCGGAGGTAATTATGCTTCTTTTCTAAGGTTAGGAGCGTAGGATAGCTTCTGCTAATCACGGCACAGGTTTTAGCGGCAAACATTTTACAGACGAACAGTGCAAGACGCGAAGAAAGGTTAGGTGCAACAATGACTGGTTCCCAGCTTAACCACTGCAGCAGCTGGCACAAAGGCGCTATAATAGCAGTGATATGCGCTTCTACTCTGCATTTCTCCCACAAATGCAATCTGATAGTGAGCTCACTAGGTGAGTTCTATAGGTACGAGTTTCAATCCTGGCACAGTGAGCTACTACTGGCAGGAAAGAGGTGAAAAGAACAGAAAAAGACATTCCAGGAGACGGCCACTTTTGTAGCCTTCCACATGAGAGAGAAAAGAGGAGTCCCGCTGACAGGGTCGGCTATCTCGATCGACAGCCCACCTCGCGGAACAGAAAGGGAAACACAGAGAACCTACCTAACTTTACAAAACTAATATCAGCAGGAACTGCGCCCAGCTGCAGCATCCGTGCAAAAGGTACTCAGGTTTGTCTATGGGTTCATAAAGCCCATATAGTAAGGGGGGTCAAAAATGGATAACCCACACTAAGGGTAAAAACTGGATGCCCTCTCTTGCAGTAAAATATCCTAGTTGTTTTTACCCCACTTTACTATATATACCTAAGCCTACAGTGACAGGTACGGGTCGGCCAGAATATAGTTACTCGTGGGACATATATATACTGTATACTGTAAATTTACTACAGTAAATGACAATGTAATGATGCAACAATCCTTTTCAACTTGCACTGGTAAACATTTTCAGTACTATGTTAAATATTTCCTAATAATTAGGAATGAAGTCATTTAACTTCTTGACATGCTTCAAATTTGTCTACAACTTTGAATTTAACCATTGTATTGCTGCTTTACCATTTTATTATGGAGCTGCTTTCAGTTTTCATTGCGTCCATTGTTGTGCAGGCGACATGTGCACATGGCTGACACTAGCTGCACTACACATAGTTGGCATGGGAGTTTTACCAGGACCTGGTAAAACTGTTTTACCAGTCTTGCCGGCCCGTTCCCTGCCGCCGCGGTAGCAGCATGCTTCCGTTCTCAGCTCTAACACCTGGTATCGCTTGCCGGTTCGATGCTCAGCCAGACAGCGAGCTCTTTGCAGATCTTGGTGTGCTGACTCGGCAGTTGTGTGCGCATGCACGGTACCGCGGCGGAACTGCCTTTCTCAGAGATGAGGGGGGTGGGGGGTCTCGGGGTCATTTGTTCCTTCCGTCAAATTGGCGCCTTAGTTCTTGGTGACCCGAGGTCGACTGCAACTACACTTACTCATCTGGGGCCAGTGGGCCTATACCCGCAGCACAAACCAGTGCATGTGGGTTTCCCAAGTGAGGGTGTGGTGTAAGTTGACTTTACCTTCCTGGTAAAACCTCCATGCCAACCCTGGCGCTACACGTTACGGCGCTGTTGTTTGCATTATTTGGGTTACAATATGACGTTTCCCAAAGGAACAAACGTGTCCACGGTTCTTTTCTTTCCATTTTCTATCTAACACTATAGGTATGTCAAGCCCATAAAAGGAATCTTTACCAAGTCCAAGAGTTGTCCTAACATACAGGAGCAAATCGTCTCCCCAGTGCATCAATCTAATACTAAGAATGACCTTCGTGTGTTTATATATAAATATATATGTATATATATAAATATATATATTTATATGTTTGGTGTCACGCTCTTAACGAAATAGATAGGCGAAAATTAGCCCAGGTTGGAGGCTCTGGTGCTTCTCTCAAGCTCCATTGAAAGTGATAGGCAGAAAATAGGCCGGGTTGCAGAAGATGGCAAACGTAT
>LQNS02277097.1:14574809-14587965 GCA_001587735.2 Parhyale hawaiensis
AATGATCGCTTGCGAAACAACGGTCAAAAACTCAAGCATAAAGCTCGAAGAACAACCTTAAGTCAGCAGTTCTTTCCCTATTTCATAGTCAGCATTTGGAATAGACTCCCTTCCGACGTTGATGGTTCGTAGTCTGTCAACTCGTTCAAAAATCGTCTTGACATACATTGGGAGAGACATCCTCCACAGCTAAGAACTCCTCCTCCACGAGTGGCAAGCACTTAACGGCCAAAGCTTCCCAGGCCATCTTAAACCGACTTCTTCTCACTTCCGCTCCATCTATATCTTTAAGCTCCGCATATCAGCGGCGATCGATCATGCTTGCGTGCATTCAAGATCATCTCTTTGGCTGAGATTCTTCTCCCCCCTTTCTTTTTTCTTTTTCTTTCGTCTTCCTTTTTTCTCCTCTCGTTTCCCTAGTCCTCTACATCCTGCTAACATAATCGCAATAGCTCACAGAGGGCCGGGGCGTAAGTTCCGGGGTCTCTTCGGAAATGGACTTGTTGGTTCGTCTACTGCCGCCTATCTAATCTAATCTGTCAAAGGCCAATGGGCGAGTCCACGCCTGACACTCAGACCGTATTGGTCGCACTTGTGAAGTGCGGGTTATGATCAAAACGTGGTGATGCAATAGCCACGAAGTATTTTAATAGTTTCGCGGTCACGAGGAGAGGTTAGCTATTCAACAAAATGCCACGTCACATTCGAACTGTCACCGGTACCGAGACTGTGAAATTTAAAAACTTACTGGACAGACGCTTACCGAAAGTGCCAGATAAACCAGCTGTAAGCGGCTACGTGAACTGTGGGGATAACTCGCTGTTAGCCACCCCGCTATTCACGGACTGCAGCATCACCTCTGCACAAGATGGCTGGCGTGCATAACGCCACCTGTACCCCGTCTGAAGAATCATCAAGGTATTACTAGCCTTTTTCATTATTATACTCCTTCCTATCCACAGAGCACACGGTGATTCAAAGAAAAAAAGAAGGGACGTGAAGAAAGTCAAGATACTCGTGGAATCCATGCAGGAGTCGATGCGCAAGGTCAGGAAAGAAGAGGAAGAGCAGAATGAAGCATCACCAAATAGGAGCATAGGCCTAGATGTGGAAGGAAGCAAGGTGGGCACGGAGAGCAGGGGTCCTGAATGCTTCGCTAAGACTAAAGTAACCAAACATGGGTCCCTCTGGGGGCGCTGCTCCCCATAACATAGGATGGGCAAGCCTAACTGATTTAACCCTGTGGTCTACGGCATTATTGTCCAAACATTTTCGCCTATTGTAGGTATCTCTTATTTGCTTTTTCTGTTACGCACCCGTTACATGCTAACCATGGCTGCCATTGGCTGGCTATACTCAGTTCCATCAAGGATAATCATGCAAATAGTAAATTAATTACGAAAAACTACATTACAGGAGTGTTGGTCAATAAATTCAAATTTATTACAAAAATAAAACTGATTAATAAAATGCTCGAAAATTACTTTGTTTCGGTTGTGTGTGTGCACACGTGGACCCCAATTTGGACAACACTGGTCTATGGCAACACCGATTGGAATATAAATATGGAAGAAAGCAAAGTGAATGGCGTTAATGTTGCAGAAGCAGTCAAGGCGCCACTGAGATCACAATCTTTTCGTAACTTTGCGAACGATGTACAGCGGTTATACGTGGCTACAGTACCTAATATCAGGGAGTAAGAAGACAGGGGAACCAGACGAGCATAGGAAGAAAATAATGTGAGTTAACTGACATTATGAATCCAGGATGAGGCGCGCCCAATGGTCGTTTCTGTAAATACTGTATTATCAACATTTATGCTTGCCTCATATAATGCAGTCATAGAAGACCGTAATACTACTACGTTCTATAAGAAATGCATAGATAAACTGTATCAATGTCAATAATATGTTAATTAAATTCGCACAAATAATGAGCGCATACTGGAGCTCCTGGGTCCACAGCAAAGTCAGTTAGAATAGATAGCTGGCAGTAGCCGGACCAACAGGCCATTGCCAAAGAGCTGCCGTGACGGACGCTCTCGACCTGTGAAAGCTATTGCCGTTATGTCAAAATAGTTCAGTCATCTGAGGAAGAAATGAAGATAACACTCAGCTCAGGGAAGGAGTTGATCATGCAAGAACGATTAACAGTAGCAGGACCGCAGGCTCCGAGACGTTTAGCTATGGCATTAAAGATAATGGATTAAAGTGGCCGCTGTGGTTGATGCCGCTAAAAGTTAGTGACTCCGGGATGAGGCATTTGAAGCTGTGGAGGGTGTCGCTACCAAAGTTTGTCAAGATGATTCTTAAACGCATTGTCTCTGCACCTACAACTTCCGAGGACAGTCTATTCCAAACGCTCACTATGAAATATGAGAAAAACTGCTGGCTTACAGTACCTAGTTCTTCAATCGCTATTTTTAAATTTTTGGCCCTTGTTTCGGAGACCACCAATATCTCTGTTGATCCCGTTATCGACACAACGTTGAAGCCATTCAAGTACTAGCATGTTTCTATTAGTTGCCCTCTGAGTCATATTAGCTCACGACAGACAAGTCCACATTCGTTCCGATGACACTCATATGGCATGTTTTGCAGCCGAGGTACGCAGTTTTGTTACTTAATGTTTACTTCTTTTCATTCGATCAGTAATGCTATACCGATGCGACGACTAAAATTGAACAGAAAACTCTGAATGCGCGAGCACTAGTTCTTTGTACAAAGGAATAATCATGTTCTTGGATTTATATTGAAAATTCCTGCTAATGAATCCCAGTATTCTGCTCGCCATTTTGATACGCTTGTGAACTTACAGTGTTGTTTTGTTGTGAAAGTTATTCCTAGGTCAGGTTGTTTGGTGATAGTTGCGAATTCTACCCCGTTGATTTTGAAATGGAGGGGGGGCGGTAGAGGGGTTCCCGGGCCCAACGTGCATTACTGAACATTTGTTGACACTAAAGCTTATCTGCCACGCTACAATCCATTCCAAGGGGCGGTCAAAGTCTTGTTGAAGCTCGATTATATACCTGGCCGATACGGTCGGATGACAAAGTTTTGTGTCATCTTCAAATTTACTGATTTTCTCACCTCACAGTCACTTGACACCGGTACGACTTTGGCCCAGGGAAACTATCTGCCTTCACTCTTGATAGACTTCACAAGTGGAAATCATTACAATATTTTTACCAGTCCTGCCGGCCCGTTCCCTGCTGCCGCGGTAGCAGCATGGTTCCCCTTCTCAGCGGCGGAACTGCCTTTCTCAGAGATGAGGGGGTGGGGGGTCTCGGGTCATTTGTTTCTTCCGTCAAATTGGCGCCATAGTTCTTGGTGACCCGAGGTCGACTGCAACTACACTTACTCATCTGGGGCCAGTGGGCATATACCCGCAGCACAAACCAGTGCATGTGGGTTTCCCAGGTGAGGGTGTGGTCTAAGTTGACNTCAAATTGGCGCCATAGTTCTTGGTGACCCGAGGTCGACTGCAACTACACTTACTCATCTGGGGCCAGTGGGCATATACCCGCAGCACAAACCAGTGCATGTGGGTTTCCCAGGTGAGGGTGTGGTCTAAGTTGACGTTACATTTACCTTTCTGGTAAAACCTCCATGCCAACCCTGGCGCTACACGTTACGGCACTTTCGTTTGAATTATTCGGGTTACATAATGACGTTTCCCAAAGGAACAAACGTGTCCACGGTTCTTTTCTTACCATTTTCTATCTAACACTATATGTCAAGCCCATAAAAGGAATATTTACCAAGTCCAAGAGTTGTCCTAACTGGATGATACAGGAGCAAATCGTCTCCCCAGTGCATCAATTGCTAATAATTGGTTTATCTGGCAGGTACTCCAGAGTAACTACGCAATCACTAAGCTTTTGACCCTTACTACTCCAATGTTGCGGAAGGTATTGCCAGCAAGCAGATGAAGACATACGGTAGCTTATGGAATGAACCTTGGTAGCATGTGTACAGCATTTAAGCTGCAGTGAAACATTCTCCTATAGCATTGCCATTCGGAAAAAAAGCTTGTCTACAAAATGGAATCAAGTATGTATAGAAGGGAGTGTATGTTGTGCTTCATGGGCACGGTAGGCCTAGAAACAACTTACCAAAGACGCTAGAGCAAAGCCAGCACCCAAAGCCATGATGGTTAGCTTGAAGTCCTGCTCGTAGTAACCGTAGAGCCATCCCACTGTCTGCACATGCAAACAAACAGATATACGGTATGCAAGCCCTAGCAAGCATACACAATTTGTTTGGAATATATGCCTACTAATTATATAAAACTTAGAACTTTGAACATGTTTTATGCAAAAGGTTGTCCATTGAGACTCGTTCATTCCACAACAGCAACCAAACTATTATGTCAATTAAATGCAAAATCTTGTAGCTAGCTAAGTTTACCATTTAATAAAATGGATTTGAAATTGATGAACCTAAAAAAATGATTTAATTATTAGAAAATTTTATCCACAAATCAATGCAGACATAATACTGAAGTAGCTCATTGTTCAAATCAAAAGACAAACTTCCACTTGATTCTTCCATCATTTATATGTATCAATATATATATATATATATATTGATGCACAGAGGTTTGCCTCAATATAAGCGAGACAGGACAGCAATTGAAACTCTCAGACTGTTTCAACAAAGATTCGTTGTCAAAGAATGTGATAGCAAGCCACCTACTTCAATAGAAATATTTACAATAGTTTTCAAGAACCTGGTAAGGACAAAATTTTAGAATTCAGTCTTTGTGGTCCCTAACAATTTTAGCTAGATTCAGAGCTTTCCAAATCAAAGTTTCCTTCATTTAAGAACTTTCTACCATAAACAATGTAGCTGTTTCTTCTGAACTTATTTCAAACAAGTGGCAATAAAAGAATGCTCAGTTTGGGAGGCATGGCATTTCATATTCCATGAAATCATGTCATACTGTTTGCTAATTTTTGAATTTTGTTTGATGCAGTTAAATAAAAAGCTGGAATATAGAAAGAACTGTAATAAATATTGTTGGTAAGCCTAAAATAGTCTTTCACCACAGGGCTAGTTCATTTTACCATAGGCATTAACACTATGTTTCTTAGAAACTCTATCAACTTCAGATAGCTAGTGTTATGGGATTCAACATAGCTAGGTAATCTTCTGAAGCCATAAGTAGCACCAGTTTTCCACAGAGCAGACTAATCTGATAGGCTAATCCACCATATGAAGTACCTAGCTACCTAATTGTTAACATTCGGCAGTGCCTCATAGCTAACTGTATTATGATCCATCCTAAAGCACTGAACATAAACTTACCCCAAACAGAACAATAATAACTTGATATATGCGCTCTGCAAGCCTTTGCCCTTCATAGTCCTGCACAGAGAGCACAAAATGTTAGGAACAAGTGATATGCTGGACATGAGACACCTTTTAGATCAATAGTCTTCCTAGCTATATTAGATTCACCGGACTGATGAATTGGTAGGAAGTCCTATTTGAAAATCTCAAAAGAGATTTTTGTGAATTAACAGCAAGCAGCTACCATTTCCAATCATGGTATGGGGAATTTTCATTAATTAATGGAGGTCTTGAGTGAAACCATAGCTAGCAATGTGAGTGTGTTGTCACTTGTTAGCATTGTAGATGATGAACTGGAGAAAAGTACTTCTGACCTACATTGCACAATGATGAGTTTATGCAAACATTATACCATCACAAATCCAGCAACCAAAGCAAATATCCAGCAGCTGAAGTGGAGCTTCCAGCAGCTAAAACACAGAATCCAGCGGAGCAGCTAAAACAAAGTATCCAGCAGCTATAACAAAGTATTCAGCACCTGGACTGAAGTATCAAGTATCAGCATTAATGTAGGAGTAACCTATGAAGTAAAGTAGCCATCTTTTAAGTGTCACTAGAAAGATATGTTTGGCCATTTTAATTCTGCAAAAGTTGCCAATACTCTCTAACACTACAGGTTCTGGAATGTGAAACAAATATTTTCAGTTTGTCTTCAATTTCAATAAAAGCTGGCAATAGACCTGCAAAAATTGCTAAACTCGTCTCTAGTGATGAAGTCATTCCTATGGTAGTTCCACCAATGTTAAGTGTTTAAATCTAATTCTGTGAATGCTATCATCTCTGCTACAATTAAACATAGGAAAAATGTAGCTAATGTTGGCAACTTTGTAGAATAAGGAAGTTAGCTACCATAATTAACAGTTCTGATCTGCTCAAAATGTTACCAGCCTGGCAGGCAGTTAGAAAGTGAAAATTCTGTGAAGTAACTGTGAGGAATTTATCTTAGCATGTCAATATTTCTTTACAGCTTAAATTTTTGTGTGTTTAGGTAGTTGTCTTAAACTGCAACATTCAACATTTGTTGAGACATAGCTACCAGTATTTTGGTACATTTAGCTACAGTAAGCCCCCATACACCAAACGGACTTCTACATACCGAAGTATTTCACGGCCCTTCCGGAATACTTCCTATATACGAGCATATGCCGGTATAAAGGGAGAAATTCCGGTACAGTGGAACCCCGTTTTCCCGGACAGCACGGGGGGAGCCTCTTCTGGGAAACTGAAATTTCCGGGAAAACGAGAAAAGCTCAATTCCCGGAAAACCCCTCTTTTACCAGACGTCTGTTCGGTAAATTGAAACGATTTCCAGAAAATTCAATGCCAGAAAAACCGTGGTTTGCCGCGCATTGGTGAACCGAATTGAAGCTATTTCCGGAATTGTCAGTCCACACAGTATTTTACAAGTAAATCTATACATGAAGTACCAAAAACTTACGGTATTTTGCGAGTGATTGCATCCCCGTTATAACACAATTTTTCTTAATAACCTTTTTTGTAAGGGCATAAGTTGCAAAATCTCTAAAGGAAAGTTACCTCATGTTAGTTCCGTCCTGCACAAGAAAGCTTGTTTCTGCTGCTAGCGCGCTAGTAGGCTATTAGTGCAATCGCCACTTGCGCAATTTTGCGAGTGGTCGCACCCGCGTGATCGCACTACTTTCTTCAATAACTTTTTCTGTAGTTAGCTAATTGTGTAAGCCACAAAATCTTTATGGGAGCAGTTACCTCATGCTAGTTCCGTTCTGCACAAGAAAGCTTGTTTCTGCTGGTACGCTAGTATTAGTGCTATCGCCACTTGCGAGATTTTGCGAGTGGTAGCACCCGCGTGATTGCACTATATTCCTCAATAACTTTTTCTGTAATTGCGTAAGCCACAAAATCTTTATGGGAGCAGTTACCTCATGTTAGTGCCGTCCTGCACAAGAAAGTTTGTTTCTGCTGCTACGATGGTTAGCGCTATTGCAACTTGCGGAATTCATCACATTAAAAATCCGAAATTAAACCCATAAATTCAAATTTAAATCACTAAAATAGCACTACTCAAATGAACACCACAATGTGCAGACGACAACTGAACGGAAATGACAGAAGTTGCCTTCCATTTCCCGGAAGAGACGCTGCGCAATAGGCGAATATAAGTTTCTGCACAGCGTCACTTCCAGGAAATCTTTTGAAAGTCCAGAAGTTTCGCCAGACTTTTTCCGGGAAATACCGAAGTTTTCCGGTATTCCGGATTGGTTTCAGTTTCCCGGAACGTTCCAGGAAAACCCCGTTAAAGTAAAAATAGTCCGGGAAACCGGGGTTCCACTGTATATAGGGTGGGGTCCCAGATCTTTCCGGACTTCTTCCTTCCGTGCAGAATATTCAGTTGTACAGGAAGAGGGATGCGAAAGTGATGGCAGCGTGGTTGCATCAGTGTTTGCTTCGCAGTAGCACTGTCTGGAAGGGAGCCTTCCCGCACAATGGCAGAACACCGGAATTAACCAGTTTTTTCGTGCTAATTTCCACCCAGTGGAAATGACGCCAAAATATTCCGTACACAGTGCAGAGCATTTGCCAGTTGCGGCATGGCTTTCTGTGCAGTTCTCATACATGGTCAGCATATAGCTACATACATAGATTACAGTACCTATTAATTGCAGTAGGTGTGTTTTAGCTATACTGCATCATATTTAATATACAGTATTGTGAGTAATACTGTGTTTATTTGATATATATTTATGTAGCTACTACGTATGTAGTACAGTAATGGAATTAGACTACCTACCATTGTGAATATGCTGTGCATTGTGTGTGAGTGGGAATTTTTGGTTGACATTTGTAGCACAGTAGTACTGTACATACAGTACAGTAATCTACTTACATCCATACAAATACCATACCTACTACATACAGTAGTGTTTGTAGTAGCTAAGTACAGTGTTATGATGCTCATATCATGCAACAACAGTAGTTACCCAGGAGAGGAAGGAAGACCAACCTTCACCACTGCAAAATGGCAAGCACAGTATGTACTGTAAAAGACTTTATTCAGGTGTATATGCAAAGTTTTTACATTTTTACTTCATGTGCTGTATGCATGTACTTTTTGTACTAAATACTGTACATATGCAGTTTATTATTGCATACATATACAGTATGTACTACTACAGCATATGTGCTAGCGTATCATTATGAAAACTGTTTACACTATACAGTACTGTAATTTATGATAGGTACCGTACTGCACTCCGGAAATACGGACCGGAATCGCTTTTATCAAGGTAATTTTGCGCTATATGTCAGCTTCCGGAAGCCTTCCTATGCAATGGAATATTTCAGTGTATTGTAATAACAGTCTGTTAGGGTATGGTAACATGTCTAGTACGGTACCCATCCACTTGGCACTAAAATCTTCCTGTGTGAAAACTAGCAGTGTTAGAAAGCCGTACATAGGCTTAAACTGTAGGCTAAGTAGTGCCGCACCATCTCTGAAAATGACAGGCAAAAAAAAAATGTGGTGGTGGTTTTCACACTTTTTTTTCATTAAAAGCGTGCCCCCAAGGCATGATTTCATCAGTGTGGAAAATTTTATTCAATCTTATATTACGTAAGATCTAATTGTTGGACTTTGATTTCTCGTATGTCAAACTGAAGGGCAAAGATGGGGCTTTCATATAAAATAGTTGAAAGTATCTATTGTTGCTTAATTACTCATGACTTCTGGTGGACGGATACTAGTAGTAGTAGACCATGGCTAGTATCCGTCCACCTCTCAGAATCCATTCAAATTTGGTCAAAACGCTGGCCGGTAGCAATAGCTATGGTTAACCCTGCTCACTTTGGTCATAGAACCCATATTTTGTATTGTACGTAGTTTTGAAAATGCTACTCACCAATCACCATGTCTAGTAGCTGTCCACTCCCCAATGTCTAGTACCCGTCCGGATGGGCACTAAACCTAAACATGTGGGGGTGGACGGAAAGAGGCAGGGATGTTGTGGCCGACAGTTTCACTCAATCCTACTTTCTTTTCAGAGACTTGGCTATGGGATATGTTTAATGATGGTTATAAGGACAAACGAAAGAGGGCAAAATCATGGACGGAAATTGGAGAACAAATATCACTGCCAACTGAACAGCAAAACCAGTGGCGTCTTTTACGACGATCGTCGTAAAAGAAGCCCATCGAAAAAACGCTCTTTGTCTAGGCAGCCTAAGAGCTCACTTGTCAGCAGGAACTGTCATCAGTTGCACCATCTCCTGTAGAAAAAAGGCACTCAGGACAGCTCTTGGTGAGTGAAGCCCCTTTATATTCTGATGTGGATAGGGCCTGCCTTAATATACACCTGAAGGCAAGGAGACTGCGCTACTGGCGGCTTATTTGGAAAGTTTTGCGCAGCTCTATTGCAACTGCATGAGTTTTCAGTTTCTTAACGCTGATTTGGTAATCAAAACTCGTTCTATTGACTATGGTGTGGCACTTCTGAACCCTAACGTACGAAACATTTACTGCTAGCCTAATACCATTTGTAAAAATCCTGCAGTTGCAACCTACGTACTCAACTTGAAAAGTTTGACCATATGGATGGGGCTTAGCAGGAAACAAAGAACATAATGTTACATTCTTGCTTCCTGGGGCTTATAAAGTCATGTGGTAGTATTTACTAGACGGCCCAAAGCCTGTGACCCGTTGGGTCAACATCACCATGTTCTTCGCCGTCGTAAAAACAGCTGTTATTAAGCTGGCCATAGACCTCGCATTAGTTGACTCTCCACTCCTGTGGCAAATGCCCATAAATGGTCAATATCAAAAACTTCTTTGCTTCTCAAGAAATATTCAGCACTCTGCATGTAAGCACAGAGAAACATACCTATAAGTTACGTAATCCACTTGTATTTCCCGTATCACTATTGAATTTATTGTGCACGTTCATACAGCAGAAATCAGCTTCATCTTCAATATCATGGATATATACAGTGAGTCAGTGATCCTTTGCTATTCGCAAGGATTACGTTCCATCAAAGGGTCGCAAGTAGCAAATACTGAAAAGTTAGGAAATAAATAGGTTACATTCCTGGAAAGTTGTTGACTGCTTCCAGCCCGAGGTTTTTCCAACACAAACTGTTCTTACCGGCGTGTGAGTAGTAGTGCGTGAAGTGTGTGAATATATACCTGTGTGTGTAAGTGCGTATAGAAAAGTGCGTGAAGTGTGTGTAGAAGTACGTGATGTGTGTATAGAAGTGCGTAATGTGTGTATAGAAGTGCGTAATGTGTGTGTGTAGAAGTGCGTGATGTGTGTGCGTAGAAGTGCATGATGCCTGTGTGTAGAGATGCACGACAGTGTGTAGAAGTGTCTGATGAGAAGGTGTGTGGAAGGGAGGGAATGAGCTGTCACAGAGACAACTTCCCATCTCCCAGGTTCATAAGTTGGGTAGGCTAAAGGTTCATCTCCCGGGCATAATTTTTGGGCCAAAGTTTGTAAGTCAGATAAAGGTTCATATCTTGGGTGTAATTTTTGGGCCAAGAAAGTTTGTAAGTCAAGAAGCTCGTTGGTCAGGATGTTTGTAATTCGGGGTTCTACTGTAATTACTTAATCGGGCCACGAATAACCGAGAGTTCCCGTAAACAATGGTGGACTGTCGCACTGAAGGCCGTTGCGAATAACCGAAATCGTGATAAGGTAACCCGCGAACATTGAGAGTTTGCTGTACAATCAAATGAAAGCTTTAGCGCTTGCTGAAATCTTTTACCGATAGTACGGTCTAAACAGAGGTGAATCTCAAAGGGTTTATGAAATTATGCCTAACTACCTGACAGCATGGCCTAAAGTGGGACAAATTTGGCTCTTATGCATATGCATGTAACCTAACCTAAAGCAGCAGCACCCTCAAACGGTTCAATTAAGAAGCTGAAAAGACAAAAATTTCGTAAAACAAAACAGAATTTCCACAAATGAAAAACTATATATTCTAAGTCGGTAATTTTCAGTAAATCAAAATATACTAATATAATTCTGAAGTTCAAGTGGGGGATAAGACGAATATTAGCTGCCGATGTCATTATAGGCTTGCTACTGCTAGCAACCTAAAAAGAAACTAACCAAACTCAACCTAACCTAAATTAAGCACTTGCGATGGAAATGTTATTCCTGTAAATTGTATTAATTGACCCAATTTACATACTAAACACAATAAGAATCATTAAAATTGTGTGTAAGTTGAAGTAAAATAATACCAGAATGCCAACACAGACATTGGCAAAATAAACTAGCAGGGTAAATAAAATATGCTAGGCTCACTGAAGATAGAAGACATTTAAGAATTTCATAATTCCATACTTACCATATAATCAGATAATCCAAACATACTGATTATGTGTCTGACTAACTGGTGTACAGTACAATTTGAATAATTAGCGATGCTTCACTTTGCGTGCAATAACGTTACGAGCCAGGTGCCACCTTTCAACAGCTGACAGCGCTGACGTTTGTTTACAAGAGAACTTTTTTCAAATCGGTAATAAAAATACCCTAAATGACTATCGGCGCTGTGATGGAATACACTAACAATATAATTACTAGCGTTACCCGTAGAAATTTAAAGGTTAAGTAATGTTTTCACCCACTTTCGTTCGACATAAGGTAGTGTTCCTGTAATGTTAAATTACTGTCAACGTATGTGGGCGATTTTAGGCGAGAGACTCAGACCAGGAAGCAAAGAATGCAACTTAAGCTCTTTGCTTCCTGACTCAGACTGTGTTGGTCGCACATGTGAAGTGTGTATTCCGATCAAAACTGGTGGTGATGCAATAGCCACAAAGTATTCTAACAGTTTCGCAGTCCGGGGGGCGAGATTATTCAACAAATTGCCACGTCACATTCGAAATATCACCGGTACAGAGACTGTGAAATTTAAAAACTTACTGGACGCATACTTACTGAAAGTGCCAGATAAACATGCCGTAAGGGGCTACGGGAATTGTGGGGATAACTCGCTGCTAGCTATCCCACTGGTCACAGACTGCAGCATCACCTCTGTACAAGATGGGTGGCGTGCATAACGCTAACGGGACCTGATCCGAAGTAGGCCTATCATCAAAGTAAGGTAAACTCCGTCTCCTATAGTTTTCACTGGCAGTGTCACACTGTTTTTCGGTAATAATTCTTAAAGGAATTGTCTGATCACTATGGTATTTCAACACAAAGCCTTTTAGAAATCATCCTAATTTATGGCCCACATAGCATAATGCTATATGTGTTTACAGCGGAGTTTACTCGAATATATTAAGTCTTTATTAAGCTGAAGCCAGGAAGTCACTTCTACACATTTGGACGACGCTTAATATAGACGAGTACGAGTATGCTCTTCTATGAACACATATAGCCATAAATTAGGGTAGGTAGGGGTGTAAAAGGCTTTGTGTTGAAATACCTTAGTGATCCGACAATTTGCTTAAGAATTATTAGCGAAAACAGTGCTACAATGCCAGCGGAAACTATAATAGTCTAAAGTTCGCCTGGCAAAACCCGTCTCCCTCAACACACCTCGTCTCGTGGACTCTAGCCTCTCTCTCCTGTGAATCTTCCATACAGCGGTACTTCTTGCATTGTTCTCCTATATTTATGCATGCCTTTCTAAGCTTTGTTTTCCACGGCTTGCAGATAATTTAGCCGATCATAATCTTACGCGTTTTAATTTTCTTGTCAGCGTTTCCGATTTTTCTTTTTCACGATTACGGGGTCTGTGGATGTTAATCAGCAGCCCATCATTTTCCTGTTTTCTTCGATGCAATAGCTGTAAGCTACAATAAGCAGAGTCGG
>LQNS02277097.1:14623792-14647762 GCA_001587735.2 Parhyale hawaiensis
TACCTTTAATGTGTAAAGAATAACACGCTAAGCCTCATCACACACCTAACCAACTACATAAGTGGCTCTAGAATTTGTCACAAGTTTGGCACAGGAATCGCAGTAGAAGACTTGCTTTGGCAAGGGAAGTTCAATGAAGTACTCTTCTGAGGTGTAGCTGCTGGGTGTAACTGTATGAAGAATGTGAATCGCAGCGGCAGTTTTTCGGTGATGATCGGTCAAGGAAGTCAGCATGCAGACACAGCAGTTACGTTGCAAAAACACAAGCTGAACTACCATACAGCTTCAGGTGTGTTGCCGTATAGCACACATCGAGCCGAGATTCCATATAACACCAAGCGAGATGTCAGATAAGCTATAGCACCAAACGCGAGATGCCATAGAACAACAACGGAGATACCAAAGAGCTCTAACTCTGTTGCCATACAGCACCGAGTTTGCGAATGGTACCGGCTGGCGAGTTGCCCTATAACATCAACAAAACTGTCATTTTGATGCATACAAGTGAGTGGCCAAACGATATCATGGACGCTACTGTAGAGCTGCTTACTCTATTTATTTTCACGGTAGTTTACAAAAAATGCTGCGCTTACCAACAGCAGTTATATTTTTTTCAAAAGATGGTTAAGATGTTATAATTCAACATCATTCGCTCATAGCCGATCCAACAAAGCGCACTACGGCAGTAACACGCAGCAGCTACACGAAAGAAAAGTACAGGACTCACATTGGTTATCGTGACTGCTGTTAACACGACGCCAGACAGCAACCTGTTACGCTGCCAACACCTAGTTTACTCCAGTCTCACTTTTAAAAAAACTGCACCTTCGCTAACATGTCAGGACTACTCTACACGAGGTGTGATATACACAGCCAGTGCCCAGCAGGCAGACCCGTACCTAGTCTGAAATACGAAGGCTTTTGCAACAAGGTTATTGACTAGACCTGCAGAGTAGAATTAATTAACAATTTAGTAATACATAGCTTAAAGGGACCAAAATTAGGTTAGCAACACGAGCATAACTCACTTTGGCTACATAACGCAGATAGACTTATTTTTGTTTCCCGTTGTGCACACCTGGTCGATACTTTCCGTTACAGCTTAGAATTTATCTAGGATTCGCTATCATCAATTTGTCATTGAATAAAGGGAAGACTGAGCAACATTCAGTGTACAGATGCTTTGGACTGCCCTGCACACGCTAAACAGGTGGCCAGCTNGTTTCCCGTTGTGCACACCTGTTCGATACTTTCCGTTACAGCTTAGAATTTATCTAGGATTCGCTATCATCAATTTGTCATTGAATAAAGGGAAGACTGAGCAACATTCAGTGTACAGATGCTTTGGACTGCCCTGCACACGCTCAACAGGCTGCCAGCTCTGGGTTAGCACGACCACTTGTGTACGGACTGTAGTAGTAGTAGTAGAGATTTTACTAGCGCTTCAGTGGCACACTGCCTATATCGCGCTGAACTATTCCTGTGTTTAACCACAGGCTCGTGCACCGCTAGGACGCGGGATATGTACGGACAGCTGAAACTTAAAGCCACTTGGTCGGTCAACATTGAGATTCCAGTGCAAGAGTGACGTAAGACCCAAACGTGAGTGGTCGTGGCTGCAGAAACTTAGACCTGCGGCAGAAGTTGTTGCTCAATTCCACGTCACGGTCCCACCGGAAGCCCTCATTTTGAGTACTTGCAGTGTACCGTGAAGCGAATTATAGAGGGTAGTTCATCGGCACCAGCAACTGTTTAGCAAGAAGGGCAAATCCACTTCCTAAGAAATGAAGACGACTCGGGAGGACACAGCATATGACATTTATAGGGCAGTTCAACCTGCGCAGTTGGAAACCACTTGAACAGCTCAGTGTTTTTACGCGATAGCGCATGAAGGGGAAAACAAGCGGGTGTGTTCTAGACCTCACCCAAGGCCACCCAAACTACACGGCGCACACCTTGACTGTGACATTATCAAAACTAGAGCATTTCCGGGACACAAGCTTTGCAATATCCTCGGAAACAGATTTAATATAATTTTCATAAATTTTGTGTCCATGTCCAATAAAGACTCCACTAAATTTGTATAGTGCTCCGGATCCCCGTCTGATTTAAGTACTCTGAGGAGGACTTGCAAGTGCCGAGTAATGCCTACAGGAAAGATCGTAACAAAAGCAAGCCCCGCCCAAGCGTGAGGCCTTCTCGTCTAGGTGGCCTAGCCTCGCCCAACTTGGGAAGTAAGCTAATCGGACGACACACGTGCAGAGCGTGGTGTACAACTCCCCCTGAATGGGGAAACATAAAACGCCCCAAGGATGAAACTCATACAACGATCGGCGGCTGCGTTCACGAAATAAATGAGGAACCATGGTGTAGACCTGCCCTAACTAACCTCACCACAAAGGAACCAAGTAGGTGAACCTAAGTGACTATTATGATCACTAAATGACAAGGAAAAGTACGACCAACACGTTGAAAAAAAAGGCTACATTTTTTATTTTAAGATTGTAACAGTGAAGAGATAATTCATGGGCTTAGAGAGCCAAAACTGCAGAAACTGCAAGCAGCCGAGACATTCAGGGCCGGGGTGCTGTCTCTTACCATTGGGAAAGCACAGTAATAACAGGTGGTCTATGACAAGGCACACCGCGTCGCCAGAGTAGCAATAATAGAAGTGGGCATACAACACATCCACTACGACCTCAGGGTGCTAACTCATTAACGTCTTCTCATTGGCCCAAACCCAAGGAGCCAAACCAATTAAATTTCTCGCGATTCACCTGAAATTTCAATCCTGAACTTTGCTACGTTGGCTCCAGTTTCAGTCATTATTCGTAAGTCAATTGCATTGGTAATCGTAAACAAATTACGTTGGAGACTGCCTAAATTCCATCAATGGGAGCACGGTCGTCTTATGCCCAATTAATGGCTGGAACTCGATCACCGTGGTGAATCCGATGCTCCGAATTGAAGTTTGAGATAAGTTAAAGCCGAGATTACCTAAACAGAGCTGGCCCAATCAGTGACGCCCTAACTCCAGTGATGCCACAGGAACACAACCTTTGCTCTGCAGGAACATTTGCAACAGCTTGCAGCGTTTGATAGTTATTGTTACATTTCTGGTTTTACCAACGCACCCACGTCATACGACGTGATCCAACCAGTGAGACTCAGTGTATTATGTCGTATCAGTATAAGAATGTTCTATCTCGGCATTCCTGCCGGTAAGTCTCAGTTGGCCGAGTGCGCTATACGGGCTGGAGAAAAGCGCAGAGAATAGAAAAAGACACAAGAGAGAGCAGAAGTGTACCGCGGACTAGGTCGGCTATCTCGATCGACAGCTCACCTCAAGGAACAGAAGGGGAAATATACAGAACCTACCTAACTTTACAAAACTAACCTTCTCAGCAGGAACTGCGGCCAGATGCTACATCCCCAGCGGAGAAGGCACTCGGGACGCTTGGGTGCGTGATGCCCGAACATATTGCGGCAGGGAAATTACAGCGTTCGATCTCAACGCTAAATACTCGACTGCAGCCGATAGCGCTAGCTGCACATTTGGACAACGACTTCCAACTCCACCAAGAAATGGGCCGAGGCTTACGCTGCAGCTGTCTGTCAGACAAAGATCCACATTCTTTAGTAGGTACTGGTATTGCAGGTACGACGGGATAGCCGCCACGATACTAGAGCCAGTCAACTTATCCACACTAATTGTTCCAATGAATATTATTATAACAACGATAATTTCCGCGCAAAAGTTCCGTCTCCCTTTTGCATTACGATGGCGACCAAGGAGAGGCAGAAACGAGGACATAGGTATAATATGTCAAGGGAGACGTCGAACATCACCGAAGGAAACTGCCATAACAAATTTCGGACCCGTCAGAAGGCCTAAGGCCTACAGCTCTCGTTTTATTCTCCGCGACAAGTTCAAGTTGCGTGGCTCTCTTACATGTTAATATAATCATTGGCGAAACAGGAAGACAAAAGAAGCGTAAACTCATGCAAATTGCTGGGAATGATAAAAGTTAGCTCTATGCTTACAGCTCAACAGACGCGCGAAAATTCAATGAAGCCAAAAGCAGCGAGTACCACAGAGGGCCCAGCTGTCGCTACAAAACTTAACAAAGCACTACGACGTTCGCTACGAACTTACACCTTTAATGACTCCACACTGAAAATCTTCACTTAATGCCACGCTTTTTGGTGTACATGACTCGAGTCGAGCTAAATTCTAGCGTCAGATGCAAAGGAAAGAGTAGAGACAAATCTCCTCATAGGCTTGTAGACACATCCATTAAACGGCCTGGGGCTCATAATAATCACGTCTGAGAAGTAGCTACTCTGCTGCTATCGGTAAGTGCGATTAATCTAGTGCACGCTACGATGTGCAACTAAATTAATTGGTTCCTTTATTTTGCACAAGATACTAAGCTTTACCCCAGCGTCTGGGAAGTAGTTCCAATTTCCTTTCGCTACATAAAAACTTTGCAAGCTATTCTCAAGTGGAGATTTTCTTTCCACAGCAGCGGGAAATGGGNGTGCACGCTACGATGTGCAGCTATATTAATTGGTTCCTTTATTTTGCACAAGATACTAAGCTTTACCCCAGCGTCTGGGAAGTAGTTCCAATTTCCTTTCGCTACATAAAAACTTTGCAAGCTATTCTCAAGTGGAGATTTTCTTTCAACAGCAGCGGGAAATGGGACGAATCCAAAGGATATGAGGAGAACTGTCTGTATTTGACTGACTGATGTTGCAATGATACCAGTAATGCTACGGTACACTACTATTATTAATATTAATAATCATAATGTTAGAAGAAATTGCTAGCACTCAACAAGATTAAAAAAGACGTTAACACTAAACAAGAGGAATGGCAAAGGTCTCGTGTCAGGGTACAACTGGCCCAAGCGCAAAGATTCCCTAGCAAGTCCCAAGTAAATCTCGCATTAGAACAAATAATCCAAGATCTGGATCCATGAGTGTATTCTCACCACAAATGATCATGGTGAGGATCAGTCACAGATCCTATGGTTACCTAGCAATATCCTTAGCATCAGTACAATGGGCTTCGCAGAAAAACTAACGACTGAATTAGGAACAGAATCAGCGGAGGGGAGCAGAATGGCTGCTGACATAAGGCGGAAGCTTTGTGATTGGCTGACTGGTGCGCGGAGTAACGCACAGTCAGAGCTGATTGGCTAAGTGATAGCTATACGGTTACAAAGCAAGCCTCTCAACGGCACAACGTGAGATAAACTGACGATGGTATACTCTGCTGAAGAGACACAAGGTGCAGCCGTAGCAATGCTGTCTCGCCCCACACGCACAACACTAAGAGATTCTAACGCACGCACCAACCAACAACAGTTTTCAAAGAGGCCAGTACTAGCTGAGTGTAGAATTAAGTCATGTTCTCGTCGCGTGACCAATACAAAATCTAGCGAGACGTCACAGCTAACCGCTGGACCTTCTCATGGTAATTAGATATAATGAATTGGGGTAGTAGCTGTAAAGTGACTGCTCTGTCGTCACGCAAGGTTTGTTTTGATCACGCGAGAGCACACTTCTCCGCACACTTAACGTACCAGACCCTGAGCACATCCATAGCATCAGAGCGCGCTGACTAGCTTTGTGTGACGAACAACTGCATGGATGCAAGAGATATGATGCCCAGTCTGCTTAGCACTAATATTAACAATGAGATATACAACACGAGATGTCGTAACTATGCCTAAGCATGTTAAGCTATTATGAAGGTCACTTAAGAGAAGGTACACACGACACCGACAAGCTCAGGCTTGTCCGTCACTGCAGTGCGCATTTGGCACCATCGTTTGCAGGGCCTGCGGGCGGGAGCACGGCTGCAGGGGGCGCCGCTCTGCTGACTCTGTTATGCGGATAGTTCGGGGCAATTTAAAAAATTAGCATCCTACACGATAATGAAGACCGTTGCGAATTTAACTGTTGCTTTATTTACTTAACTGTCGAGTTTGTGCCAAGCTTGAAGCAACAGCATAGACCGTACGTATTGCCAGTCTAACCCTATCATGGGCACGGCGGTGGCATGGGGCACTCAAGGTTGACAGTTGTTGGCCAATTCGAAGGTCAACATTAATCTTCGTTGAACATTCTGGCAGTAAGAGGATACTGACCACTGCTTCGCCGAAGTTGCATGGGCGGCGGGCATGTATTCTGATAATTGAAGTGGATAATAAGTGGCGGGTGATCTGCAGCCTCTGGTGCAGAATCACCACCACAGGCAAGATTACAAAAGCAATTTTATCGCTGTTATTTCTGATGACGAGACATACTGGTTATAGAGAAGGTACCCCGACAATAGCTGACAGTTGCACGGCACAATGCAACAGTAGGCTTATCGTATGTAAAGGTTCAACGGCGAGAGAATGAAGATTCAATATTAAACTCTGCTGCAATCCATCGGCTGAAGAAATGATTAACTCATTCTCCACACTATCCGTTTGAAAAATGAAGTGAGTGAACACGTGGGTTAAGCCGCCCTACACACAAGAAGACGGAGATACGTCTCTATTATTCATCAGTACGAAGTACAATTCAAAATGCAGGCTACACTAGGATAAATGTAGCTATTACTAAGGCAGAAGAGGGGATTGATATTTCAGCCGGCTGAAGCGCAATTGATTAGCAAATACCAAGAGAAACTCAGTTCAAGGCAGCTTTTCTGGTGCTCAGGTTAGCATCTGTGACAAGTAAAAGCTCAACAGCTTAGACTATTTAGATTATATTGGGCAAATAGAAAACGTGCCTGACTGTTCAGAAGCTCAGAGATATGCATGCGCGTAAAACGAAACAGGGGGAGGAAGATATCGCCGGCTCGCACTTTTTGGAAAGATTGGCCGTAAGTCGGAGAAGAACAGGGTTTTTTATTTTCAAAATACAGTACTTATGGCAAAGCCAGCCAACTTGAAAGAAGCTTCAACGTACCAGAGCGGCAGTTGGCAACACTGCGAGCAATTAGCACCTCAGTACTATACCAGCAGAACTGAATAGCAGGCAGCATATCTCAATTTCAACCTTCTACTACACTTTGTGCTTATCAGCAATCGTCTATTGCAAATAATAATCGTGTGTTAAGCAACACAGTTCCAAACACTGCCTGACTGACGCTTACATAATTTCATGAGCAAACAGTGTAAGATTCTCTGCAAGAGGGGTCCTGGTTTCCACCAGAGTGTCTCGAAAGCGTCTTAAATGCCGCCCCGAAGTATCCGCACAGCGCAGCAGCAGCAGTGTGGGCCGAGGCCAGCACTCGTGCAAGTACTAACACGAGTTCACTACGCTACCCACGCACCAGCCGGTGCTCTGCACAAGTGGTGGGCAGCAGAAAATTTCCCTGAACTTCAAATGCGTTGAATGTGATAGCATTTTGAATCATAGCGTTATCTATCAATTGGGAAGTAATAGGGTCTCTTTGATAAGGGTGTTGAACACAGAAAATTCTAGCAATGGAAGTTGAGGAAATTATCACATGTCCACAGCTTGTGAGCGTAGGAGACACACACACAGTCCCTAACACGGCCACATGCTCCACCTGGCCCACACAGCACCACCTCCAGCGCAAGGTTCCCACACGTGCACAGCCTGCACTCCAAATATGTCTGCAAGTACTACAGTATACGAATACATTGCGTAAATTGAACTGAACTGGAAGCCACCAAAGATAGCGGTACAGTACTATAAATGTTCAGACCTGCGCACAACTTATAGGCCTCGCGGGTGATCTGCACCGGAGGTGGGCAGTTGCGGCCCTGGCGCAAGCCTTAAATAGGCCGCAAAAAAATTTGGAAGGGCTTATTTTCCTCTCGCGGCAGTAAGTAGGGTCGCAAGTGCCCACCTTACAACACGACTGGGCCATCAGAGCTGCCAATACACCAACTACAAACACTCCACAACCACCAAATGTTCCCTTCCATTGCATTGCCACGAACAGGACTTCGGCTTACGTTTTCATAAACAATCCAAAAACAAAAAAGTTACGCATATGCCGGCCGCCACAAAAACCCAAAGACAATCACAACTGACTTCAGCAAAGTATAGGAAGTCTTTTCAAATTCTGAACGACAAATTTGAATACATAAAGAACTATTTTCAGTTTTAGATATGGGCAATATTCACAAATTCTTCCATTGTAACGGGCATAGTGCGGCATTGGTTTCTACTGTATTACCTGATGTAGTGAACTCTTGGAATAAGAGCCAATTGTCGCATTGGCTTCAGTCTCGTTTTTCTTCCTCCAATACAAATTATTAGTAATTATCATAAAGATGGAGTCAATGTCGCAACAGCGCAATCAGTTGGGGACTTTGGTGACTGGTAAGTTTTGTCGTATGGGCATACGGGGCTCAAGCGACACAGTGTCGGCGAACACACCCACTGCGCAAATTAATTCTGGGCAGTCGATGGCCAGCACAAACCACCACGCGCAGTCCACGCCGCCACCAGTACAGGACCAGCAAGGGAAGCTGGAAACAAAGCTCGGTACTTCAACGCCAGCTACTGACGCCACTACCAGACAAACGATATCTTTTAACGAAAATGCAGCAATTGGGTAAAACCAAGATGATGAATGGAGATTTTGTGTAGTAGCTAAGATGCTAAATTACGAAAGAGAAACCATTCTAAAGAGAGTTGGTCGGACAATTTAAAAACAATGAATCTCAGAGACTCAGTGCATTACAGAATAACTTAGTTCAGGACAACTTAGGATAGATAATTTTTAAAGAGAAAGAGTAGGTACCGACCAAGAAAGAGCTTTAGAAAAAATGTGACTTGGCTACAAAACATTAATTGCTGACGCTTCAAACATGCTACGCCCAGCTCCGGATGGAGTCCAATTGCCTGGGAAGTCACACTAGGTTTTGTTCATTTCTGAGGCGGTCACATGAGTGGTGCACTTGAACAAAGCAACGCGCTAGGCAACAAAAGAGTGTGTCCGACCACCGGGCGAATCCCACTGCACAAGGCGAAGCAGAAATGCCGCGTGCACTCAGCACAGAACACTCTGTATCAATTTGACTTATCAAGCGTCCAGTTGAACACAAAACCTGGCTAAATACTGCTATAATAATAGTAAAATTCAATTCCTGCAGTTAATCAGAATTCCTGCAGTTAATCAGATGACAAGCGCATTATAAAATGTTTAAAATTGACAAAATTTTTAAAAATTGAAGTTTCGGAAATTTAATTCCTATCATCAGAATTACAAACCACAAAAAGAAGCCTAAAAAAAATTTTATTTAGCTAACACGAGCGGGACAAAGAGATGTTGTTACTGCTGGGAGGTGCAAAATGCAAATGACCAGGGAGAGCTTGGAGGGTCCTGACGACGATGCTTGTACAGTCGGGCGGATATGAAAGTAGCAGTTTTGGTTCTTACAACACATTTACCATAGGATCCCATTCCAAATTCAAAGACAGCCTTCCCACACCTCTTCCGTCAAGTGTTGTGTACAAACTTTAGTGCAAGAGCTGCAGTGCTTCGTGCTATGGCAGCACTGGACAGCATTTCAAAGCAAGCGTTGATCAACATTTAAGTATATCCTGTAGAACAGGCTTACCACTTGCCAAACCTTCGCATTCAGCTCCCCGTCTTCATGCAGAACAAGAAAATGACCCCATTAGCCCATTTGTAGGAATGACTTCTTTATCATAGATTTTTCCAACCCAATACAACTGACAACTTTGGAATCTCTTTATATCTATAGTAGAACAAAAACCTGCCTCAATACAATGTCTAAGGCTGTACCGCTCATTACGGTCCACAACTGAATTTGGTCTTTTACCTCGGACTGTACCAGCTCTCTTCCACCCGCTCAACCGCCGTAGGTACCACCGCTGCTAATTTCAAATCCGCCCGACTGTACAAGCATCGTCGTCAGGACCTTCCAATCTCTCCCTGGTCATTCGCATTTTACACCTCCCAGCAGTAATATCTCTTTCTCCCACTCGTGTTCGCTAAATAAATTTTCTTTTTTAGGCTTCCTTTTGTTGTCTGTATTTCTGATGATGGGAATTAACTCCCCGAAACGTTCAGTTTTCAAAATTTTGTCAATTTTAAATTTTTGTCGACTACTACAGTATATACTGATAAAATGTTTAGATACGGATTATGTTCAACATCAAACGCGATCATGCTACGGTGACCAGATTAAAAAAAAATAATAATAATAAAACCAAGTAACATCATACATAGTTTGACGGCGTAACACAGAACTCAGATCTTAATTATAATCTCGACTGAATAACGCGAGCGCAGTGCAGAACTAAGGGCGTGGCACTACGATGCCTGCGCACACGCTCGCTACACGCTACTGGTCACTAAAACAGCAGATATGTGAACCTTAGTAACGACAGTGACGGTGAGAGCTGACCAGTAGGGGGGAGGGGGCACCTGCAGCCGGGGAACTGCGGTGGGTCGTGTTTCTTAGGACAGAGGCGCGGGTCACTAGTTGCTCTACGCTGGTAATGTGTTATGGTGCTGCACCGTGCACTGCACACCGCCAGTGCTGCACCGTGCACTGCACACCGCCAGTGCTGCACCGTACAGTGCACCCAATATCAGAACTCAGCAGTTACATATAACAATGACGTGCAAAGAAGCGTTGCTAGCTGTTATATACTGTAGCGTTCAACTAAAGCTACATGCTTACATGTTATGAAAAAATATATATAGCATAGATTTATCTAGATATATTTATAATTTGTAAATAATTCAACAAACAAACCAATGCAACAAAACACAAACAAACTCATATAATTTCAAAACTTTGGGAAAACATCACGGGATAACTTTGGAACATATTGACAAGACAAGATAAGAGAAGCTTCCTCCGCCTGTGGTTGTAGTGGTGAGCTGTGGTGGTGGTGGTGGTGGTGGTGAGTAGCAGTAGTAAAGGAAGATTTGCTAACGCAAAAAATATTCCCCGAGTGCGTGTCCAAAACACGAATGCAAACTACAAGCACGAAAAGAAGCAGCTCCAGTGCGGGAGGGGAGTTGCTGTAGGAGAGCTTGATAAGCATAGAAGAACACAAGGGCTGGGGAATTACAGTGTGTAGGGAAACACACTGACCGAGGTCACTAGAGATGTTCGGGCCCTGTGATGGGTGATAGATGACAACGAAGCGCGATGCTTACCTACGGACGACCGAGCAATAGCCCTCGTACGGCGTCATGAGGCGCATAATTATCATCTCACGTGTGGTATTTGTTGCTTCTAATTTAGAATAACAATAATGAGTGATTGTTTCTATTGTCAAAAGCTGTGATTTTGCTTACTAAACTTTCATTATTTTCATGTATACACCTACTATGCGACGAAATAAAACTATGAAATTCTTAATATTGACTCAGTAACGAAAAGTTTCCCAACCTTGCAATGCTCTAAGAGTCGACTTCCTTGCTCAATACTCCATAAGCCAAAGAGGACAAGCAAACAGTAAAATGAACATCAAGACGTTTAACAGCGCATGAAAAGCAAAATGTCTCCAGACAACGGTACTCTCGCACGGCGCGTGTGGAGAGAAGAGAGAGCAGCGTAAAGCCTATTGACAGAAGTACAGAATAGGACAGACATCGTTCGGGCGAGATATGCAGAAGCGACGAATTTGCCCGAGTCACTAGGTACGTACTCTCCATGGTACAGTATGGGCAAACGTACCACGCTAACCTGACGATGAACGCCCATCCTACGACAACCGAGACGCTATACTCATCAATAGGTTACCTTCTGAGATCTGCTCAGCACGCTACAGAAGGAGAGCTCTAAATCATGTAACATATGATACGCAAACTCTGGTTGTGAACGATTGAAGCTTGTAAGTCGTAACCTCGGGGTGACGCGTATTACACGAGGAGCGCCCTCTGCTACCCGCCACCACAAGTAAAAAAGCTAACGACACTCGAACAGGAGCCCCTCGCGATTGCACCTATAGTTACGGAAAGTTTTACAAGTTGCGGTTGCCTAACTGGGCCGTGACTATAAGGCACCTCAAGTGAACACAATGCGCTACATGCGTAGCTAACCCCCGTCACTCCCTCACTCACCACCTGCCAGGTAACACAGTTCACGCACGGCACCACCGCAACACCCACGAGCTCACCTACAACCACGGCAGCAAAGTCTTCGCTACAGCAACAATGACGTAAGCTAGAGAGATTCTGTGCAACAAAAAAGAAGAATGCTAAGACAACATGCAACAACAAAAGGGAAGAGCGTACGATAGCACACCAAATATCACTGGTATCGTCGATACCAAACACAGTGTTTTGCATAGACGAGAGCACCTGCGCTGCGCTCTTCAGGGAAACATAGAGCAACTTTTGGCCACGGTAGAGAGAAGGCAATACTACGCCTTCACTTCACTAATGCTAAAGACCAACTGAAAGGGCTATGCTGCCGAGTGCGGTAACTCCGTAATCTTCCTATTAGATTATCATTGTTCTGATTCAAGGCAAGGAATAAGTACCTCAACAATGTAACGAATCACTTCATTACGGGGGTAGAAGAGCGGCCCAAGTTATCTGCAGAATCAATTCAGTTATTATTATAATATTGAGGGTTTTCCCGCCGTAGCCGAAAGGAGCACGATACAACAGCGAAATAGAAACAATTCAGTTGTACACTGCGAGCCTTAGGGGCAAGATACCACTCGGATTATGGGATCGCATTTATGTCGTACCTTAAAATTGGTTACAAATGAAGGACTGGTTCTGCTAAAACCTTTGGGAAGGTCGATGGATACGAAATATTACTATTGAGAAGGTGGGTTGTTGTTGTTGAGTTGCCTCCAAGAGGGCGGAGTTTGAACACCACCCTCTCTGACCGCATGGAGGAAATAGTGATGGCGTTTGATCCTGCAGGCAAGTATTGCAGGCCCTGGTCCACGTTACCACCTAAGTGGGGCCGCGCCACAATCGGACCATAGTCCTTAAGGGACCAAAAAGGGGAGGGTTAAGTGAAGAGCAGTGGGCCACGCCGGAGCCACACGGCAGGACGCGCCCCCAGAAGGTGGGTAGATGTAGGAGATGGGTGCCTGAAGCATCGGGGAGTTTTGCTTCAAATATTAAATAGTTTTATTTTTGGGGGGACTACAGCACATGACAATATCGCTCTCCAATTAGTCTTTCCTGAGGCAATAGTAATGATAACGAGATTTACTAATGATATTTCAGTAAAAATAGGCAAGGGTTAGCAATGGTGGCACTAATGGCATCGCTCGACGACGAGAGGATGCAACAGATGCCCAAGGGACAAATTCATCAGCAGCAATGCCCTTAATTTCCGAATACCTTAATGAATTAATAATGAATCACGCAAAAACTTCAATAAAAGATAAATTCTTCAAGCAAAGACAAAATTCCTATAGTAGAGGATAATTTCAATGAGGTTCCGTTAAGTTACATAAGATTATAGGTCCTAATTATNACAACAAAAGGGAAGAGCGTACGATAGCACACCAAATATCACTGGTATCGTCGATACCAAACACAGTGTTTTGCATAGACGAGAGCACCTGCGCTGCGCTCTTCAGGGAAACATAGAGCAACTTTTGGCCACGGTAGAGAGAAGGCAACACTACGCCTTCACTTCACTAATGCTAAAGACCAACTGAAAGGGCTATGCTGCCGAGTGCGGTAACTCCGTAATCTTACAATTAGATTAGTATTTTCTGATTCAAGGCAAGGAATAAGTAGGTACCTCAACAATGAAACGAATCACTTCATTACGGGGGTAGAAGAGCGGCCCAAGTTATCTGTAGAACCAGTTCAGTTATTATTATTATAATAGTGAGGGTTTTCCCGCAGTAGCCGAAAGGAGCACGATACAACAGCGAAATAGAACCAATTCAGTTGTACACAGCGAGTCTTAGAGGTATCACTCGGATTATAGGATCGCATTTGTCACTCGGCATATTGTCGTATCTTAAAATTGGTAACAAATGAAGGACTGGCTCTGCTAAAAATTTTGGGAACGCCGATGGATACAAAATATTACGGTTAAGAAGGTGGGTAAATGTAGGGGATGGGTCCCTGGAGTATCGGGGAGTTTTGCGTCAAATATTAAATAGTTCTTTTTTTTTTGGGACTACAGCACATGACAATATCGCTCTCCAGCTAGTCTTTCCTGAGGCAATAGTAATGATAACGAGATTTACTAATGATATTTCAGTAAAAATAGGCAAGGGTCAGCAATGGTGGCACTAATGGCATCGCTCGACGATGAGAGGATGCAACAGATGCCCAAGGGACAAATTCATCAGCAGCAATGCCCTTAATTTTCGAATACCTTAATGAATTAATAATGAATCACGCAAAAACTTCAATAAAAGATAAATTCTTCAAGCAAAGACAAAATTCCTATAGTAGAGGATAATTTCAATGAGGTTCCGTTAAATTACATAAGATTATAGGTCCTAATTATAAGAAGTGGAGCTAATAATAATAAGGAGCCGTGTGTACCACGGCGGCGACGCCAGATACCGGCGCAGCGCCAGATCTGATGAGGCGTAGTAAGGTAACAAACGCTTATGCTAGTGAGAGTAAAGGATTCCTTCGTAAGAAATATTAATATTATTAATATTAAGTAGGAATAATAATGATGAAGGTAAAAAGATCATATATGAATCAATCAACATGACTCTTAAGTGTATTACATCTGAACTGACTTACATTAAGGAGATAAGTATTACGCATAGGACATTCAAAACGTTATTTAAGGTCTCCACACTTAGGAAATAACAATAGAAAAGCTAAAGGAAATTTGAGGGGAAACTCTAAAATGACTACACACTACGGCCAAGTATCGAGAGTAAAAAATTTGACATTACGTGTGTTTTTTAGATTCCATTGGAAGAAAGTTTGATTCTTGTTGCAGAAGAGGAGGCGAAGTCCCTGGCAGGTCGGCAGGGCTCTCTGAAGGGCCTGTGAAACCATTGAGAGGCACAGGCCCGTCACCAGAGGCTTTGTTGTGTGAGGAGCCCGAGTGTTGTGGGACTGCGGCGTTGCTCTCCAGCATCGGCTCGAGGTCTCGTCCATCGCCAGGGTGTGAGCCGTCCAGGCCAAGCGGCAGGTCCGTCCCAGCAGCGTCGTCCGTTCGCTCCGCAGCGTCAGAAGTGCCGCCCCCCTCCATCCTACCGGGCCAGCTCTCTCTGCTTCTGTTTTGTTTGAACTCTTCAGACAATCTCTCCAAGTGAACGGTGAGCTGCTGCGTCACCCGTTCTATGGAGTCGCACGAGGACGTCACGTAGCTCATCTCTCTGCTCATCCCTCGCACTTGCTCCTCAGCCCGCACAGGATCCCGGCCAGAAAATGCAGCGACAGGAGAAGGATCCTGAGTGCTCTTCGGACACGACTTGCTGCTGTCCAAGTGCCCAACGATGTTCTCCACGAGCGTGATCGCAGTGTCCACTTCACTGGACACACTTCTGAGCTCGGGGACACCATGAGCTGTGGCGGACCTGATGGAGCCCTCAGGATAGGGGTCTAAGGCAGAGCATGGCATTTCCTGCTGCTTGCTCTCAGTTTCGGTAGATCCGCTTCCCAGGGAGGTAGGCTGTGTGTCAGAGGCGCAAGGCCACAGTGTGTCACATGGTGCCACCGAGTCTCCATTTTTGTGACATCCGGAAGCAGAAGAATCCATGCCTTCGGCGGTAGAATCGTCCGAAGCAGCGCAGGGCGCATCAGATCCACAGGGCCCAGTTGAAACAACCTCCTCCTTTATCGCAGCAACGGCAGGCAGTGTTGGCTGTTTGTTGGCCTCATGCTCCTCCTCACCCGGCACTGAGGCAAAATAGTCCAGAGGTTCCTGAACCGGAGAGGGAGGGCTCACTGGACCGTCTGACGGCTCCTGCTTAGGCTCTTTGAGCTGGACAATTGGCTCACTGATGTAAGATCGATCCTCACCCTCCTCTGGCTCCTGTAGACTGCTATCATCCTCTTCGTCATCAGTACCATCTGGGCCTCGTTCTCTCATGAAATATTTTGATTCTCCTAAAATTTTGATTTTGAGACTTTTGATGGGGTGACGCTTCTTTTTGTGTGCCTTGAGACAGCGCTTGAGGCGGAAGGTGGAGGGGCACTCGTCACACTTAATCTTCTTGCGCGAATTGTGCATGCGCTGCACATGCGCTTTGAGATTGGTGCGGTGAGAGAAGGCCGCTCCGCACAGCTCACACCGGTGGTTGCGTGTCCCCGTGTGCAGCTTCATGTGAATTTTAAGGTTGCTCAACATGGTGAACTTCGCTCCACATTCTGCGCACGAAAACGGCTTGATGGCTGATGGGTTCTTCTTGCGCCCACGACGGCTGGCTGCAGCAAACGAACCATCAGGATTGTGTACGCGGTTCTTGTGGGCTTTCAAATTTGACTTTTGGGTGAAAGCTTTATCACACATTTCGCACTTATGAGGCCGCTCACCGGTGTGAGTGACCTGGTGGGTTTTGAGGTTAGCAACCTGCCTGAAGGCGGCCTCACACAGCGTGCACTTGTGGGGGCGCTCGTCTGAGTGGATTTTCTGGTGCGTCTTGAGGGTCGAGAGCTGAGTGAAGCAATGCTTGCACACGGGACACTCGTACGGCCGTTCGCCCGTGTGGATACGACGGTGGGCCCGTAAGTTTCCTTGCTGAGTAAACTTGGACCCACACTCTTCACAAGTGAAGGGCTTCTCGCCAGTGTGTCGCCACATGTGGTTTTTTAGCTGCGTGCTATTCTTGAATACTCGCTCGCACTCTTTGCACTTGTGCACCACAGGAACACGTGGAGGCTTAGGTTCCTTGGGCTTTTTGGGCCTGGGGGGCCGTGGAGCAGTAGATTCTTGGGTCAAGCCTGCCGTTGAATGGATTGATATTGGATACTCCTGATCAAAGGGCTTCACGTCCTGGTACAGTCGGTCGAACTTCTCATTGAGAAGACTTTCTCTGTCAATGCAAGCATCCACCTGAGGGCCAAATGAGATGAACTGTTGCGGTGTAGGGGTGTGGGGAGAATAGGGCGTGGCGGGGTAATACTGTGGCATGGTCGACTCAAGGGGTATGGTAGATGACGGGAGTGGAGTCTGCACAAAAGGAAGATGTCCACCTTGATGTGCGACGGCGCCTTGATGCTGCGAGTCTCCCGTATACGTTGGGTCAGGGAAACGCCCCGTCAGCGAGCACTTCACATCCACGTCATTGAATGCAAGTTTTGGGGTCTGTGGGCTATACTTCACTGACTCGGGACTGTATTTTACTGATTCTTGGGAGTACCGGAGGGCCGAGTCGCGTAAGTTACTGGACACTGTGCTGTCTGAGATGGTTGGGTCATAATGAGTGGACATTGATGGCAATGGATAGTCTTGTCTAAGGGAGTGAGGCAGTATCTGAGGGATAGGGCTGCGAGGACTGACATGCATCGTACCATCTTGTGTCCGGATACCAGCGTCACTGGAGTTATGACACGCTCCCAACATGGAGAACTGAGATCCTGCCGGTAGTTCCACAGGTTCCACTTTCTGCAACACCCCCTGCGGCTCCATACACCGAGAGCCAGCATCAGTAGCACCTCGGTAGTGAGATTCAGTAGCTCGAGAAGGAAGCACGTAAGGATCCAGCTGGCGGGAGGTTAAACTGAACGCTTGAGACACCGACGGTGGCCGGCCAGAATAGCGCGCGTCGGTAGTGCCGCATGGTAGATCACACGCGGGGTGCTCAGAGAAGGACGAGGATGTGACAATAGAAGTATCGGGGGGGCAGGAGCGACCTGAGAGAGCATAAGGCGGGAGCATTGGTGACTCTGATGAGCACAGACTGTTGATATTATACTGAGCGAGTGTTGACGTTGAAACTTTGATGTCGCTTCTATGGTGGGAGCCAAAGGCAGTCCTGGTGTACACAGCATGAGCAGGGCGCTCCAGCGACCCATTGGCTAAGTTACTGGTGCGGCCCGTGAGACTGGCGGCCGAGTAGTGCATCGACAGAGGAGACTCAGAGTGGTGGTTGGGCATTGAGGACACGGGAGAGGGTGGAGGTTGTGTTGCAACTAGAGGCATGGGTGACTCTGGTGGATGATGCGTCATGAGGGGCATGGGTGAGTCGGGTGGTCGGGTTATCACTGGGGGCATAGGGGAATCTGGAGGTCGAGCGATGGCGGGTGGCATGGGTGACCTAGGAGTCTGGATAGTGAGGGGGGTGGCGGGAGATTCAGGAGGCTGCGACACAGTGAGGGGTGTGGGCTGAGGTAAGAGCGACGGGTGTTGAGGGTCCCGATACTGTGTAATATCAATGGCAGAAGCTGGCATGTGATCCACAGGCTCTGCTGGCGGCAGCACACTCGAGGTGCTGGAGTAGAGCCTGTGACGCGGGGGCTCCGAGAGACACAGGTTCTCAGGCACGGCCTGGGAAGGCTCAGAGCGACGTCTGTCGGCCGCTCTGTCCATATCCAAGCCAGTGGACATGTACGACAATTCTTTCCTTCTCAAATCCGGGGTGGAAGCCTCACTGCGTTCCCCTTGGAAGGGTTCGCTATGGGAGTTGGCATACACTCTGCCTCCCTCTGGTAGCAACTTGTCCAAGGGTCGTGGAAAGTCATTAGGAGACTGTCCAACACCTGGGAAGTAGACACGCAGTCCTTCCTGCACCATTCGCTGTGCCTCCATGTTGGACCGGGAGTGCACCTCTGGGATGTACCTCACAGACGTGAGCAGGCTGTTGTCAGATTCCGTTGAGGTCATGGCATACATGGCTTGGTCTCCCGGCACGTCGTGCATGGCACTCTCATTTGCAGGTGCATCTGGAGCAGAAGATACAGCTGGGTTCCCAGACATGTCTTGTACAGAGGTGTTGAGGTTCATGCTCGAATTGCCCATGGTTCTGCCCCAGCTTTTGGTACTAATGGAGGCGTCATCAGGCAGTCCTTCACTAGACTGATAAGCATTGGTGCGATGTAGAGAGCCTTCTAGTTGATCTGAGTCAAACATACTCCGATAACTGCTATTGGTATAACCCACTGCATCAGTGGTGGCAGCAGAGGTGGGGTCCTTGTATGACGGTAAAGGGGAGTAGGGATCAGAAGTTCCCTTAAGTGGGTCAATGACAGCATAGCCCTGGCCATCGATCATGCTGCGGTACTGGCCGCTGTTATCATGCGCCAGTGATGACTCTTCGGTCTTCTGAAGGTCCATGGGTTGGTTACGTGAATCAGGACTCGGGTGGTGGGCAGCGGCAGCGGCAGCAGAAGTAAGGTAAGACTCAACAGCACCATACGTATCACAAGACGCTGCACTGACACGCTTCACCAGCCCATCTCCATTCACTTCAGCTTCAGCATGTCTGGGGTAGCGTGACACCACAAACTTGCACTCCTCTCTAGGCGACACGTTCTGGCCAGCGGTACAGTACTTGTTGACCTCAGTCATGTACAGCGCAGAGGAGGAGGAAGAGGAGGAGCAGTGAGCCTCAGGAGTGATCTGACGCTGCGTGTCATACATGACGCCCGGAGGACTGGGCACCCTGTGGTGAGGTGACGCTGCAGCAGGCATGACGTCAGTGTGTGCAGGGGCGCGCACAAAGCTCGGGCGCTCACCGATGTGCCGCGCTGAGCTGTCCACACACAACAGACGAGGCGGCAGAGAGCAGGGCTCCTGGTCACCAGAGGTCGGGGCCGTCACCGTGCAGGAGAGAGCCTCAGTACTGCTTATCATGGGGACCTGCGCAAACAGGAAGTTCTTTGCATTACTAAAAGTTGCTTAGGATTGTCTCGACAACACATTAGTGTTCCATGTGTTGAATATCAATTTAGTTTGTTAGTACAAAACTAACAAAAGGATACCATCCATGGTGGACCACTGCCTATTAGAGCAGCAAAAGTAAGAATAGAAATACAGATCATTAGTAGATTCAAGTCGGCTCTGAAACCATGATTTTTTGTATCAACACCAAAATCTGATCATCTGTGCCTTTTGACAATATTAACGGTGTCTGTGATTTTCTTGGAGATCCGTTCATAACTTTTTGAGTTATGCTGCTAACAAACATTTTAACAAACATAAGTCAAAGTCAAACACACAAATGGACCAACCGATCATCAACAATACTTAATCAATTATGTTTTTTAACATGACTAACAATTCCTGAAAATTTCATAAAGATCCATCCATAATTTTTGAGTTATTGCACAAACATTTTAACAAACATTAATCAAACACACAAACAGACTAACCGATCATGAACAATACTTAATAATGTCTACTAACATGACTAACAATTCCTGAAAATTTCATAAGGATCCAACCATTTTAGTTATTGTGTTAACAAACATACAATCAAACACAACAACAAACAAACAGATCATCACAAAAATTTGATCATTTACTCACTTTAATAAACCCAACAACTCACGTAAATTTCATGCAAATCCATCCATTAATGTATACTTAGTATATTACCCATTGATAGAAGCACTATAGGTATGGTTCAAAATGAGGCGTTTTCACTTGAGCAAAATTAAGGTAGCTAACATGTCTAGTACTCGTCCACCATGCTAATAGCCATCCACTTTGCACTAAAAATCTTTCTGTGTAAAAACTAGCAGTGCTAGAAAGCTGTACATAGGCTTAAACTGTAGGCTAAGTAGTGTCGCACCATCCCTGAAAATGATGGGCGAAAATAATGAAATAATAAAAAATGGTGGTTTTCACATTTTTCATGTTTATAGTGAAAAAATGTAACCCCCCCCCCACCATTTTTATTGCTTTATTTTTTCAACCATTTTCAAGGATGGTGCGACACTACTTAGCCTACAGTTTAAGCCTATGTACGGCTTTCTAGCACGGCTAGTTTTCACACAGGAAGTTTTTTTAGTGCCATTGGACAGCTACTAGCATGGTAGGTGGGTACTAGACATGTTACCCTATGTATATGCAGAGAAAACATCATAGTCCCCTTACATACGGCATTGCATTCAAGTTAATGGTTTGGCCTTTGTCTGGTACCTAACAGTATAGCCTGCTACCATCGGTAAATGTAGCACAGTTCATATCCAAGACCATTACAGAAAACACTTAGAAAAGGAGTTGTTGCATTTTTCTTTCAAGACTAGCAGGCTTACAGTTGCATTTCTTAATCCAAACTCTGAGACTGTTGGTATACTTTTGAAGAAATATCAGACGTGCAATTATCTAGAATATTGCAATGATATTGCAGTGGTGAATGTAGGCAAAGTACCTCAGTCAGATAGCACTAAGACTCGAGGCATCGGCACGATGGCCGGTAGTCTCCCATCGACGAGGGTATTCCGAGTCACCACACTCAATGTTAACAAAGGTACTCTAGAGAGTAAAATTTATTTTTTGACACTTAGTCAAAATCATGAAGTCCTGCTCTGGTATAGGTATAAGCTCAGGACTTAACCAATTCCAGGTCTTGAGGTTTTATGGGTATAGGTGGTGGGACTTAGTAAAATTTATAAGTCCGGTACCGTATGGAGATAAGAGCAGGACTTAGTCAAATTTTCAAAGTTCTTTACCTGATGGGTACGAGACAGAACTTTGGATTTTTTTCTTTTTAAGATGACGTCATAGGCCGGCAGGCCTGCCTCGAGAGAAGCCCTGGTCTCCCTAGGCTCTTTACTATAATTGCGAGCAAATATCTTCTTAGAACAAAATCACAAAACGAATGGGCTTTGAAAACTCCAGAGGTACTCTGCCTTCGTTCACCACTGCAACAATATTGCAAAATTCTGGATATTTGCAGTGGCTCACTCATAGAGTACCTCTGTTGGACAGCACGACCTACCCAGGGCGAAGCAGGGAGGGGTTCTGTGATTCCCTAGACTGGGAGACCAGTGTTCAAAATAGGCCAAATACAGTACATCAACCAAAGTAAAACAGAGGGGAACACTATCCAGTTAGAAGGCAAGGGAGACCTCCACCTAGAAGATGAGGCTAGTCCCTTAAGAAATCCAAAGATTCCTCCTCTGGCCATAGAATAGAGGAGTCTGAGACCCGCAAAGGCCTCCTTACCACTGAAACACTTGCTTTACTGGCGACAAAGCACATTCAACTAGCTTAAAATCCTCAGGAAACGGTAACTATATCCTAGCTAACCTTAAAAGGCTTACAAACTGGACGGGGGTTCCCTAAGGTGAGACTATACTAGGGGAAAACAAGGAAGACCTGCTTTGCTGATCCACTCTCCCAAACTCGTAGGAAAACACCCGTGCCATGGCTTCTTGGCACTCAGGCCTAATCTATGCGGGTAAGGACGAAGTTATACCTAGATTCAAGGGCCCACATAAGCACAATTGCTCCATCTAATATCAGGAGGTAAGCCAACTCAAAGACTCTGCTACTAACGGCAGTAGTATCCTAAAGCTCTCCAAGCCCTGTAGTAAACTTTGTAGAACAGTATCCACTTCTGAAGACTCTTCTCGTAGTCTGAGAGATGTAGCGTCTGGAGGCAAACCCTAACTTAGTAGAAAGTAGGCCCCTTCCATTTCTCGGAATGGCCCCCAAGAGACAAACTTCCCCCTAGTATCACGGGGGAGATCCTGTATGAACATAGGAAGTCTTGCCCTAGGAAGGAAAAACTCAGGACTCTGACCTATTCCACTTATGTGTCTCTAATGGTAAAAGGTAAGTCCTTATACTGCGTTCCATCTGGGACCAATGCTTGCACTGGTATCTGCTGCAGATTATTAAATTATTTATAGAGTAGATAAATAGCTAAGCATAATTTGGCGATGTGATAGAAACGGTTGTTTCAAATCTGAAAAGAAGTATTCTGATATTCAAGGTTAATACCATACTTCAAAGCTAGAGATGAAATAATGTAAGGGCCCTGGAAGGTCATGGATTATCAGAGTTGTGCCTCAGATATACCCAACTGAAACCAAGGCTCTCGTCCAGATTTACGAGTTTGGACGCTGCAGCCTTTCCTAGCTCCTGCTCGGGGAGGCTCTTGAGCCTTAACCGGTAGCAAACTGCAAGGTCTATTGTACAGCTAGGTCTAAAACGGCGGGGGAAACCCAGAGCTCAAGGTATTGCCCGCACAGCTTGTAGGCATCCCTGTATAAAGGAAAAGTTCTGAACTAGAGATAAGCCTACTCAAAGCTGGTCTATAATATCTCACTTAGCTCCTGCAAGAAGAGTTAAACGGTTAGACTCTACTAGGCGGGTACCTGGTTGACAGGTGGGCTGCTGGTCTCGGTCCAGACAATTTCCTAGTAAATGATTGTCTCAGAGATGAAAAGTTAGGCTGCTTAATCCCCTGTTCGATCTTACTCCCTTGATGAAGCTTGGGGCCTCAGGAGACTAGGCTCCTCTCAGCCAGGAACCCATCGGCTAATCTGATTCGTTAAGGGGATCCCTCGTAAAGATTTTAGTCATTTAAGCGATAAATCCCATCTATGCTTGAGAAGGAAAATACTGTAGCCCAAGAGAATGTTCAAACAGGGCGTCAGGCTAATCCTCTGACGGTAGTCCTTCCAACTCAGGGAGCTAAGGGAAGAGCCGAGTAATCAAGGAAGGGAGAAGGTGAACGACTACTGACTCTCATATGTCCCAGTAGCGAAGTTCAGTCACCCTGGACACGAGATAATTTGCAAGATACCTCCGCACAAATCTCATCTCATCAAAGTATCGTACAGGCGGCTGACAGCAAGCAAACGGAAACCTTTCTACTAGCTAGGCAACTATTGTTGGTTCCACACAGAACTGAAGTGTGAGCGCAGGACCCAATCCACGAGGGGACAACACACACAACGCACGGAGCCTAAACACCAACATAAGAGAGAGTAAACTAGAATCGCCACGGTGTTATGTTCGTAGTTACAATACCACTTTTGTGATAAAAAGCAGTTTATGTAGCTAGTAAGCCCAGCTTCTAGACCAGTAAATGGATTACCTCTCTGGAAGAGTTAGCATTTTCATCAAGATGTAAAATTCTAGAGGAACT
>LQNS02277097.1:14654462-14665326 GCA_001587735.2 Parhyale hawaiensis
TCAAACCGGCTATAGTTGTAGGACCACAAGAAGACGAAGCCTCGACAAAGGGCAAGGTCCGGAGAGCTACGGAGATCACAGCCAAGCAGAAAACTTGAACTTGAAGACACAACCGAAGGAGGGCACTCTTGCCATACACCTCTCTCTGGACCTTCGAGCTAGCCCCCGCTTTGCTTTTGGAGGCAGGAACCAGCTCGTGTGTGGTAATACATAGGTACTGACCATTTTCAACAAGGCCTAGGCAAAGGTGGACATAAATAAGCTCCAAGGTTGGCCCCTCTACAACGGTATGTAGGAGGCCTACCGCACACTCCACCGGGCCATAAGGCCCGCAACGTATTTTACCTTGGAGCCCAGGGGTGACTTCTTTTTCAGTAGAAGAACCCCAAAAGCGCCTGGGCACGAGCCGAAGCCCCTTTTGCAACCCTCCGCTCTACCGTGACCCTAATGTGAGGCACCCAGATCAGCGGAGCGAGCACCCCTCGCTGGAATGGTCTGTCCAGAAAGGGGCTCTCAGAGTATGTAAGACGCTTGGGGCAGAAGGCCCCAACACAAAAATTGGTAGACTAGGATCAGGGAGCGGGACTGAGACCCAAAGGCCAACCTCGCCGTTGTCCCTGACAGGAATGAACCACGATTCCAGCCATCCCAATTTCTCTGAGGAATCTATTAAAGGCAGAACTCAAAGAATTTAAAGAATTGAAACTCTTACTAAAAAAAGGGCCTCAAAGAGCCCTTAAACAGGTGATTGCTAGTACTAAAGAGATAAAATTAGCATTATGAAACCTCTCTTAATACCAAAGGGTCAAAAGACCTTAGCGTTACGAATTTACCGAATAACCTGACAACTTCTATAAGCACGGTGACTAGGAAAAACGAAGATATCTCATGCTTGAAGATCCTCAACAGTTGTAGTACAGCTGCTCCCACAGACATAACCTCATAATTGGCTTGCAGCAAGACGTAAAATACAAAATACAAGCAGTCGAAGCATACTCATCCAGTTCCACCTAAACCACAGATTCCTTAATCTTACTAACTTTCCTCCTGCAACAGGTCAAGACCAGAACATTACCTACTTAACCCCGCCTCTGCGGGAGAGGGATCCTCGGATCCCCCCAAACAACAAGGAAGTACCGTTGCAGGAAAAAGGTTTTATGAGACATGTGATCTCTCGATTTTCTGACATTAATTCACCATACACCACTGCACATAATCTGAAACACTAGGTATAGTACAACAGCTGACCAGCCCCTCTAATAACATTGGTACATAAGAAATCATAAGTAGGGAGGGCACTAAATCAAGGCCAAACTAAAGAATGCATTATATAATGCTTACGACCCTGAAAGGATTCACTAGCATACTTGAAGCCACTAAGGGGTCACTCATGACCAAGAAGAAACTCAGGAATCACTATGGTAAGTCTGAATTGGGACTAAATGTATATGGCCATCTATCCCGCCCAAGATAGAACATTTCACAACATAAATTACAAAGTCCATAATTGAACTCCAAAGAAGTTCATAAAGTACTGAAGTGTCGAGGCACTGAACTCATTAGAGCAGACTTCTGCCAAGTTTTAAAGGCAGGAGAGGAGCTGAAGCTGGTATCAACATCACTGCGAGTCAATTATAGTGAAGAGCCCAGGGAGACCGGGGCTAATATAGAGGCAGGCCTGGCGGCCTATGACGTCACCTCAAAAAAAGAAAAAATCCAAAGTTGTCTCCTACCCATCAGGTAAAGAACTTTGAAAATTTGACTAAGTCCTGCTCTTATCTCCTTATGGTACAGGACTTGGAAATTTTACTAAGTCCCACCACCTATACCTATAAGGGCTCAAGACTTGGAATTGGCCAAGTCCTGGGCTTATACCTATACAACAGGAGTACTTCAAAATTTTGACTAAGGGTAAAAAATACTCTTTAGAGTACCTTCATCAATGTTGAGTGAGGTGACTCGGAACACCCTCCTGGATGGGAGACTGCCGGTTATCATGCCGATGCCTAGAGTCTTAGTGCTGTCCGACAGAGGTACTCTGCCGGAGTGATCCACTGAAAAAGGTCACCTTGTACCATTCATAAGTTGACTAAATATTTCTATATATCACTATAGGCAACATGAAAGTGCTCAAATCTATTTCTATTAGCTACTATAAAAGTTAGTTTCAGCCTTTATAATCAATTACATATTAGATCTTCTAAGAGAAAAAAAAAGAAAGAGACAAAGTATGCCAAGGTAAATGTGTAACCCACACAAGAGGGCGTTCCCACACAGGCTCAAAACATACGAGCACAGTAAGCCGGGAAAGAAGAGGAAATCATCTTCAGTAGGAAAATGAAATTGGAAGTAAACTAGGTGGGCATGGAGGAGATGTCCCAAAGGCCTGACTAAGGTAACTGAGGGTGCCTCTGGGGGAGCTGCTCCCCATAATATAGTAGGCCTATAGGCAAAACTAACAAACCTGACCCTACGTAAAATGCTCCTGAGGGGATCTATTTCTATTTACCCAAAGCAAGTTACAGTCCATGAAGTTGTAGTTCTTGCACAACTCATTCATATTTTCAAAACAGCAACCAAACTTTCTGATCAACATGCTGCCAACTGCCAAGAATTTTTGCACTTTTTTCCCTATATTGTATCATTCCTTGACAAAGCTATATCATCAGTAAATTTGAGATCAAGGTAATAGAAGCTGCATAGTGTATAGCTACCTACATAAGTTCTACAAGGGTATAAGTTGGGTAGGACAATTTAGGTTAGATGTACTTGCAAAGCCTTTTCACCTTGTGATAACACAAGGTGTGCTTGCTTCATTCTTCACAATTGTGAATTTTGCAACTCACAGGAATAGGGAGAGTGTACCTTAGCACAATGACATTACCATAACTACGGTTTTATAAGCAATGTGACTCCTTACCACAGCTGAGCACAGTTGGGTGTGGATGCAGTCAATGAAGATATTGAAGACAGAGAGATGAGCCTCACCATCTAATACCACTGGCCATGCTAACTGCTGACGACAGGTGATTCTCCATTGCATGCATGAATTATTACTTGAGTTACCCTTTCACTGATCCATGTTTCTCATGTTTCATTGCTAAATTTTACTCAACAAGGAGCACGTATGTGAATGTACTAACTCTAAGCTGGTAATTCAAGGACAGTAATGTGTTTTTAGAGAATAGTAGTAGGAGTATTCTCCTAGTTTAAGCCTCCCTACCCACAGAGTACACTGTGATTCAAAGAGAGAAAGAAAGGACATAAAGAATGCCAAGAGGAACGTGGAACACATGTATGAATCAACGAGCATAGGAACAGTATGTCGGGAAAGAAGTGGCAGAACAGAACAAAGCATCATCAGTAGGAGTATGGAGGTGAGAGGAAGCAAAGTGGGTACGAAAGACAGACATCTCAAAGGCCCTGGGGGCACTACTCGCCATAACATAACATGGGCGAACCTAACAAACCTAGCCCTATGGCCCCTGAGGGGGGTGTTTTTACAGAATAAACAATTGTCAACATATTCTAATTTGTGCATATATGTCAGGGTCACAAAAGCAGCAATCCTTTTAACCAGCAGAGAGCACTTCAGACAAACTAGTTCCATGTACTTTCCTTATGTTTAAGAAATTAAGCTACCTTTGACAGGTCGAGTTACAGCTTGAGAGGTAGCTAACTCTTTCGGAAGACATTGTCGTAAACTCTCTGCTAAACTCCAAGGGACCAATAGGGCGCAGACAGCATTTAAAGGTCGTTTGGCCAGTTATTGCCAAGGTCTGACACTGAAATTAGTTACGATTCCTCCAACAGCGTCCAGCCAGATGCTGTAGGCTGATTTACACCCAACTCAACAACCCTTGAAAGGCATAGGGGACGTTTTCCTCAACGGAATCCATACAGAAGTGTATCTCTAACGAAGACAGAGTTTTTTTCAATCTGCTTATGAATCAGGGGCAAGAATGAATGGTATAGAAGTTGCATGGCTGTCTGTTCTATTACGGGTTGAACACTTATTGTTGGAGAGTTCATAGACTTGATTTCATAGCTACTAGTAACAATAGGTACAACCTTTCATTTGTAGCACGTAAGCGTCATCAATTTAAGTTAAAGTTGCAGCTCAGTAGGGTTAACAAGCTGAATATGCTGCACAACAGAAGCGACAGTTGGTGATAGCTATGCCAAAGTGGGAAAATAACACAACTAATATTCATGGAATCCTAACTTTATTCAGAAGGAAGACAGTATTTTTACATACTTGACAGCATGGTATAATCTCATCCGGTGGCAAAACAAACTACTAACCTATACAGTACTCTACAAACTGAAGAAATCCTGAGGTTAGCCTCTCTAATCAACAGCAGCTACAACGATCAACAAATGTATAGTCAGAATATGAGACAACAAGACCGTGCTGCCACGCACTATCAATGCACAGATACAACAAGCCTAGAACGTAGAAGTATTTGAAAACAAATACCTATGGTTAATAATATTCAAAGTGTCTCTCTATCATGATAATAGTGACCCAAAGAGAGGAAGCAAAAGGGGGATGCCTACTGAATAATTGTGCAAAATTATCAGGTCGTTAAAAATGACATCAGATATCACCTTTGAAGAAATATTACTTTCATATTTTATATGTTCAATCCCTAATTCAGATCACTGGACAGACACTTTTTTACTTTTACAAGTACAATTCATGGTGGCTCACTATATTGTGATTTTGTAATGCCCTCCAACAAGGAGGTTACGTATTTGTTGGATTTTGTCTTTTTGTAGGTCACCAAGATAATTCACGTCATGGAATGATCTTCACGAAATTTACCAGGACTATTAGGAATATGAGAAGGAATAGATGATTACCTTTTGGTGATGATCCATCCAACAGTTGGTGTGCAGGTTTTTTATGAGCAACATAGGACAAGCTCAAAAACTTAATATGGCTCTTCATGAAGTTTGCACTCACTGTTAAGAATAATACAAGGAGCAAATGACCAAATTTTTGTATTGGTTGGTCTATTTGGCTGTATGGATTTTCTTTTTGTATGTCAGCAAAATAGCTAACTCAGAAAGTTGTGACAGATTTTCATGTAATTTGCAGGAACTTACAGGGATGTTACGAGAAACAAGACCTAATTTTTGTGATCTGCTGTCAGTTTTCATTGTCGGTGTGTCTTTCTGTACATCAGAACATTACCCAAAACGTTATTGGCAGATTATCATGTAATTTACAGAAACTGCTAGGATTGCAACAAGGAACAGATGGCAATTCCAGTGATGATCAAAAATAAATCCTGGATTCAGTACTACCAATACAAACTTTTGGTTAGCATTGCTTTGCTTTACAGAAGTATGCACTCTAGGAGTGCTTCTCAGTTCTACAGGAAATTTTAATTATGAACTCATGGTTCAATCGAATCTTCATACCATTAATGAATACGAGTTTTGTCTTGGCACAAATGCATCCCAGACAGCTTGAAACATCAATGAGGAGTTTGGTGAAGGTGTGGCCTGCTGGTGATTTGAAAGTCAGCCCAGTGATACACCCAAGAGAAGGACATTGTGGCTTCGAGTTGCGACTATGCAGCAGTAACTACAGTATTTCAAAACCGCGAACAGTTTGAAAAGGTTACACTGACGATTTTACCCAAATTTATATTTTCCTTATTCGATGATGATCAATACCAGGCTGTAGCAAAAGCAGATACATTTCAAACAACACGCAAGTTAATGTTAAAAATGTGTTGATAATCTAGGTACAAACTTGGATTATATTGCAATTTTTTGTCTGAGATAGTGCTCAAAATCGGAAAGTATGTTCTCAATGACCTAATATATCAAACAAGTGATAGCAGAGAAAGGTAAGTTTGCCAGTGCCAAAAAAATTTCAGTGCTTCACGCCCAACACACAATCAAATTATGAGCACACGAAACATCTCAAAAAAGGGAGGTAGGTAGCTTTATGTTAATGGACATAATAGAGTACCTATACAAGACTATGGGAGAATCAGAGAAAGTGAAGAAACTGATGAATAGGAAATCAAGANTTATGAGCACACGAAACATCTCAAAAAAGGGAGGTAGGTAGCTTTATGTTAATGGACATAATAGAGTACCTATACAAGACTATGGGAGAATCAGAGAAAGTGAAGAAACTGATGAATAGGAAATCAAGAAAAAGGAAGAGAACAATAATTATTAGAGTGGAAAAAAGATAGGAAGTAAAGTGGATGCAGAAAAAAATAACCAACGGACCCAACCAAGTTTAAGATAACCGAAGGGAAACCTTTGAGAAACTACTCAGAGAGGATGGCCAAGTGCAATGAATGAGCAGACTATTAAATTTAAGTACCAACACAAGACGTTTTATGAAAGTATATTAGATAATAGTACTAGGACTATCAATTCATGTTTTGGTATCCCCTTAACAACATAGGTATCATGAAGTGACAACCTGTCTAAAATAGGAAGAAAATATCAGAGAGAAATATTCTGAGAGTTCAAGAACCAATGTGGATATTTTTTTACGTAATGAATAAGTAGAGTCAGCCCTCACATGAGTGAACTTTAAAATCATATGCAACCTAATAAATAGCGCTAGATGATTTCTTCCAAACATATAAAACAATCTCGGAATAATTTTCAACTTCGGTAGTTCTCTAGTAAAAATCGGGGTGGCCGCAGAATCTAAAACTACAGTTCAGCTTCTGGGCGTCGCCACAGCGGCCCAATTTTGTTAAGTTTTTACAGCTGTCAATGAGTAGAGGTACAAGTAGTATTCTCCCAGTTCAAGCCTCCCTATCCAAAGAGTACAGTGTGATTCAAAGGATGGGCAAACCTAACTAACCTAAATCTATGGTCTATTGCGCATTCTATGCACCCTGAGCGATTAAAACCACTCTTCTACTGGCAGGTAAAGTTGCAAAGCATCTTTTATACAAAAAAAAGCAGCAGATGAAAACTTAAGAAGCACTCATACAGAGGAAGCCACTTCCATGTCCCCTTTACAGGATCAGGTAGTAGTAGTAGTGGTAGTACTAGTAGTAGTAGAAACTTTTACTAGCGCTTCATTGGCACACTGCCTATATCGCGCCGAACTATTCCTGTGTTTAGCCACAAGCTCATAAGGTATTAAGGAGAATATTATCGTTACTAATAATACAATAAAGCAAATTTTTTCCAAAAATTTGTTTTAATCTGAAAGTTTTATGCATAACATTAACATTTAAAGATTATCTGGGACATATGGCCGCCACGACTGTTCTTAACAAACCGAATTCTGGATGTCCAATTATGGGCCACTTTTTCCAGCATTTCTGGACGAATGTCACAAATAATGCGCTCAATATTGGCCTCCAAGGCATCAATTGTCGCTGGTTCATCAGCATAGACCTTTGACTTCACATAGCCCCACAAGAAAAAGTCAAGAGGTGTCAAATCGCAAGACCTTGGAGGGCCAATTGACAAGACCATTTCTTGAAACGAGTTTGTCATCAAACGTTGTTTCAAACAAGTTAATGGTTGCATTAGCTGTATGGCAGGTTGTAACATCCTGTTGAAAGCACATCTTATGAGGATCAATGTTCTCCATGTTCTTAAAGAAAAAGTCATTTATCATGATTCAATAACGATCTCCATTTACCGTAACACGAACTCCATCCTCATTTAAAAATAAAAACAAGGTCCAATAATGCCACCAGCATGCAAGCCGCACCAAACGGTACATTTTTCTGGATTTAAAGGAGTCTGTAGGATCTGCTGTGGATTCCCAATTCATTTAAAATGTAAATGTAATGTATTAAGCTTTCAAATAATGGTAAATTTTTTGATCCAGTGAGCTGTATTGAATTATTTACTTCAATTTCAAGTTCTATTGTTCTTAAAAAAAAACACCCTTTAGTATACGTAATTCACAAATAAACTGGCAGAGCCGTAGTTGACGATAGCATTTATTGTAATTGATTCATCACAGTTTGTGATAGAAGTTACATGTGGTAAGAAAAGTCTTGAGGGCATTTCTATTAAATTGGCCACAGGTCCCTCAGAAAGCATTCCTCGGAGGATGGAGTCGACAACCCGACCATGCAGGTCCAGATAGCATTCTCTCGGCTCGTCGGAGAAAATGGGACACTCGGCCATTAAATGCAAAACAGTGAGAGGTACGACGCAGTCATCACAGTAGGGTTGTGGACGCCACATCCGCAGATAGTCGTGAGTAAGTCTCGTGTGCCCAATACGTAGGCGGCACAGTACGACGTCCATTCGGCAATCATCGCTATTTGACGAGTGCCACTGTCGGACGGTTTGATTGTTTACTTCTCTGCTCTAGCAATTGGAATTGCCATAGCCTGCGTAGGTTTTGCTGGGTTAGTGGGTAATAGTCTCGGCAGGGGACTGGACGGTATGCCACGAGCAAATCCGACAGGGCCACCTGCCTCGACTCTCCGTCGGCGAGCTCAGTGCCCACGACGTCAACATGACCAGGCACCCAACAAATACACACTGACTTTCCATCCACTTGTAATTGTTGTATCGTATTTACTATTCGGTTGATGACGGAGTGGATGCTGTCGTATGCTCAAATGGCTTGTACTACACTCAATGAGTCAGAGAATAGTGTAAAGTTCCTTTCATCGCCGTCTCCAATGAGGAGCAACGCTGCGCGCACTTCGAACAGCTCGGCGGTGAAAGTCGAGGTCTCCGGTAATAGCCAACATGCTCTAGTTTCATAAGTCGTAGGGGCTGCGCATCCAACTCTGGCTCCCGTCTCAGAGCCATCAGTATAGATGTGGACAGAGTCACCATGTTGGTCTCTCATGTGCTCCGTGAAGAGAGTTTATAGTAAGAGGGGATGCGAGTCTTTCTTTTTTGGGTATTGCGTGCCGGGGCAAAACGTTGAAACTGGTATGCGCCAGGTTGGTTTGTCTCTGAACAGGACCCGGGTCACCTTGAATGGCTTCCGCTATGAAGGAGAGGGCTTCATAGTCGCTGGAGGAGGGAAGTGTGTATGGAAAGTCTGCTCCCTCTGCCCGGTCTCGGCACACACTGTCCCAGGCCGGGGATCGAGGGACTTGTTCTAAGCGGGCTAAGTACTGACAGGCAAGTTGCACCCTGCGCTGCTGCAGGCAGGGTTCGCCACTCTCAGCGAGGAGGCTTGGTATGGGTGATGTACGGAAGGCTCCGGTGTGTAGCCTTAGCGCTGCATTGTGTACAGCGTCCAGTCGTTTTAGGACATTAGTCCTCGCGGACTGATATACGACACAGCCATAGTCTAGTCTCGAGCGTACAAGGGTTTGACGGTCAGCGCCCCACGACAGTGTCGTCAGGTGCTCAAGTAGCTTGAGCCTATGCCTGCATTGTGTTCTAACCATCTCAATGTGGGGTTTCCAGGACAGTCTTCTATTATCATTCCGAGGAATTTCACCTCTTCGTGATAGTTTATCCGTCGTCCGTACACTTTAAGTTCGGGTGACATTACATCTCGGGCACGCCTGATGTGAAGAGCAGAGATCTTGGCAGCAGAAAAGGCGGAGCCATGGTCGGTCGCCCAACTACAAACGCGTCCAATGGCTCGCTTCAATCGTCGATGTAGAACTTCCAGATGTAGTGAGGAGTATTGCATCTGGTCATCTACATATAGTGACCCGTACATGTACTGGGGAAGGTCTGCTGTGATGTCGTTCATTGCTAGTAGAAATAGGGTACAACTAATGACGCTCCACTGCGGAACCCCCTCATTTTGCGTCATCACAGGGGGAAGGCCTATCCCACTCTGACCCTGAACGTCGCACGCTCAAGAATTGCTGCAAGTAATAGGCCATGTTACCTCTTATGCCTATTTTGTACAGTTGTAGGAGTATTCTGTGTCGCCAGGCTGTGTCGCATACCACAATCACCGGCCCAACTCATGTGGAACAGAATGAGAAGAATAGAGGACCTACCTAAACTTCATGAACTAACCTGATCAGCAGGAACTATGGCCAGATACAACATCACCTCTAGATGGGTACTCACACTGACCCTTGGGGTGTGATGCTCCAGATATTCTGACAAAGGTAATGTCCACGAGAATATCGGCCTGTTGTCTATAACGCACCACCTATGGTGGGTCGCAATCACATCAAAACCAGGCTACACACCCTGAAAAAAGGTTACCGTAACCCAAAAAACGGTTTTGACAGCGCCATCTAGGGACGAGCGGAGTAAGTTTTATCATATTAAAATTCCGTTTTAAGTGGAATTTTATAAATGGAAGCTTCAGGTAACTGATCTGATTTACTTATTCTGGTGGAAGGAGTCAATTTATGGTGTATTTTAATAAATTTAGTGCTCCGTTTATTCAAAACAGATGTTTATGCTCGGTGACCTGTATCACCCTAACCCGTGCCGCAGTCGTAATTTGAGCTATGATTGCGACATGAGTTGAGACTGGCTGGGTCACCGGTGTAGCACCGGTAACCCAGAAATGCTGATTGTGAAACACCCCAGCTGTTGCAGATAAATTTGCACTCCGAGATGCACCTTATTCAGTTGGACTTAAAGTTTGGCGATAGATAGACAACCATGTAGGCCTATTGTACAAGGTGGAGTCTTTTGGTGCAGAGGCAGAATTTTGTCTATCATTAAATAAGAGAAAGGCAGTAAGTAGATGACTCAAGAGGCCCATTCTCTGAGAGAGACTGGGACTAAAGGCGGTAGGTAGATGACTGATATATTTCTGTCTTCCTACTGTACTATTTCATTTTGATTGCTCGAGGTACGGTTGGACTATATGTGAGCCTGTTGGTATACTGGGGTCTGAGCTCTGCGTGCAACTTGTATTATTATTATTGTTACAAGCCCCTAGGCCAGGCCAGCTAAA
>LQNS02277097.1:14706643-14722183 GCA_001587735.2 Parhyale hawaiensis
AATACTCGTATTCCATATATTCACAGTATATAGCACAGGTTATCACTGACATTACTATCAGGTAGTCTATAGCACTATATGATGGCTACATTGGTGCACTATGCTAATGTCTCTTGCAGAAGCACTCTAGATATTAGTCCTTCAGTGTAGAGAGGTCTTCCAGCGGGATTGAGTGTCACACCCGCAGAGCACCAACCGGATGGTTGTCGGTAGTGCAATGATCTGACTTCTGTATGTTGCAGCCAGTATTTATAGCTTATGCACCAGGGAGTGGCAAACACAATCTCAGGTAAACTGAGGCTGGCACAGACCTACAGATTTTTAGACTTAGTCACAAAAACAAGTGGTCACTCATGCACTCCCTTAGAGGAGCAAAAGTGCACCTCATTTATTTTTTGACCTACCGGCTTTCCGGCGTCCAAGGTCCATTTTGGACTTGGAATCAGCACAGATCGAGAATCCGGCCGATTTGAGACTTCCAATTAATAGAGATCATCCCAATAGTTGGAAAAGATGCTCTTTGGTGACAGTAAATCTGCTTGGCGAACTTGTTGGGAACTAAGTCTTAACCAACCAGGTGAAAATATAAATGCATAGCGGTCTTGAGAGGGCGCACAGCCTAACCAAGCATGTACAAATGTATAAGCTTTGGCAGACTTGTTAGGGCACTAAGGCCTGCCAACCAAGAGAATATATACATACACGCTTGGCGGCCTTGTGAGGGCGAGCAGCCTAACCGAGCATGTATAAATGCATAAGCTTGGCGGACTGTTAGGGCACCAAAGCCTACGAACCAAGTGTGAATGTGCAAAAGTGTGTGTGTGCTTGGCGAACTTGTTAGGGCATTAGGGCCTACCAAGGTATGAATCTCTATGGTTGGCGGCCTTTCGAGGGCATCCAGCCTAATCAAGAGATAATATGTATACTTGACGGACTAGCTAGACCACTAAGACCTAAAAATCAAGTAAGAATATACATTTCTGGTGGCCTTTTGAAGGCGTCCAGCCTAACCAAGTAAGTATAAATATATATACTTGGCGATTTGTCATGGCACTAAGGCCTACCAACCAAGATTTGAGCAACAATATATTTGGTGGAATTCTTAGGGCACAAGTGCCTACCACCAAAATGTATTATCACTGTGCTAGATGGAATTGTTACAGCAAGAAAGGCCTACCAACCAGTCTGGCGTTCCTGTAACAGGTGGCACAGGAAGGCCGTAAGGGCCACCACTGCAAAAGTTAGCATAATTCATAAGGCAAAATACTTTGCGGAATTATTAGGGCCACTGGGGCCTACCAGGAAGTATATAAGCAAACAATATACTTATTGGAATTCTTGGGGCACAAGTGCCTACCACCAAGTATTTATTCCTCTATTCCGAGGAAAAACAATTTACGTTAACTTTAATTCAAAAGGAGAAGAAGCACAAAAGCACAAAACACCATCACACTCACTGGTCATCATGAACAAAACAGCTGCTGCAGCTCTGTGAACACTAGGAGACATGGGTTAAGGATCAAAGATGGCGGCACCCTAGGCCGATCACACACCAAACACAGTCTCCAAAACGTATCACTAAAAATGGTAGAAACACATTTCCAAACAAGAAAAACCATATTAGAGCACTAATAAACAGTAAGGGAAGTATTTCCCAAGCTTCAAGATCGATAGGTGAACAAAGAGCAGCAGCGGAGACCAGAGCACAGATGGAGATGTTAACAGTAGCGTGAGTCGTAACAAAATGAGAAGTGCTGCTGCTGGGCTCCTGAGGTACCAGGTGGGCAGAGCCTAAAAAAGATAGAACACCGAAAGCTGTCTACAATGAGGGTTACGCCTCGAAACTGTCTAAACTACAATTTAGACGCCCCCAGAGTTGGGCGTTGTCGCGGGTCTGGTGCTACCGACAGAGGAGTTCTGTCGGAGCGAGCCACTGAGAAATAACACATAGGCAATGCATCAGGTTGTTAATGGTTTATACACTTAATGCAACAGGTCACTTTTTTATTGTTTGATGACAATAAATTGAAAATTTCACACCTTCGTCCAGCAAAATTAATAAACTCAGAAAAAAAAACCATGCAATAATAAAGAATATGATCCTAGTAATAAAACTATCCTGTATAACAATCACATGAAATTAGAAAAAGGAAAGTAAGAAAACAGAAAACCATCTCGCACAGCAATGAACCACTTCCAAGCAGCAAGAATAAGAAAAGCTCTCCAACTTAGTATTCATACCCTAAGTGCTTTCACCCTTGTCAACGCCAATGTGTTTCTCTGGATTGGTTTTCCATTTCACAAGTTCATGTGTTTAGTAAAGCAATTTTTATTTTTGAAAGTTGCCATAAAAGTACACAGAAAGTGACTTTCGACATTACTTTTACTTTAATGTAAACAATGTATCGCACTATATTGGGACTGGGTATTCTGTCATCTTATTCATGATGGACAAAATACAAAGAGCTATTGATGTATTTAAAACAGCAGGACAAACAGTAACTACCATGAAGTATGAGCAATCAGATCATTTTCGAAATGCACAAAGAGCTATGGCATAGATTGGCTAAAATATAACTTCACTACCCAGTGGAATAGGGCATTCTCAACAGGACCTTGAGGCTGACTTAAGTAAGCGTTGATAAAATCAACAGTATAGTAAACACCGTCGTGTGTTTGTTCATATAGATACCTATTTATATATGTATTGTATCTTTCGTGTTAAGCCCTTAATGAAATAGATAAGCGAAAAATTGGCCAAAGTACAGATTTTGTAATTATGTGGCATTTACATGACAATCAATCAGTAAAAATCTGACAAGGTTGCAGAGATGGCCAAAGTGGGAACATTATCTGAATGCACTTCTTGCTCAGCCATCGTTAAAATCCAAACAAGATATTTACAAAGTCTGTTAGCGCTGCCATGGAATCTGTTTTATTACTTTCTTCATGCAGTGAAGTACCTACATTATTTGCTCTCAATTCACAACGTACAAATTGAGGTGGTCAACGAAGCACAAGTCAGGCGATTTTTCACAATGTAGTAGATGCAGAATTATTTCTTCAATGTGCTGTCCTCCATTGACGAAGCAGCTTTTGCTTTGCAGCGGAGAATTCAAGTAAACTCAGCGATGATTCAACGTTTTCTATATTATCAAAACTTCAAACCCGGGCCGCCACAGACAGGTAGTATGTAACTACAATCCAAATGGAGCATATTGCAACACCGGGAAGCCCGAAACGGCGCTAAAGAAAATCCAACAAAAAAACCATCAACAGCTGACTTAAATACCTGCAGGCCAACACAACCGAAAGCCAATGCCGGCAATGAATTCCAAACCCCAACAGACCAGGGCATGAAGCACCAACGGAACTGACGGATTCTGCATCTGACAATCTCCGAAGTGAATGATTGGGCGTCAACCGCAGCAAGTGTAACCCTGCTTGAGACTTTGAGAGTGGGGACAGAAGAATACAACCAATGCATTTCATTGTCGTAAACGTTATAAAACATAGAGTCCAGCAACCTCTCTCCTATGGGACAGATTCACCAGATCATTTTCGGCGCTCAGCCTGCTCGCTGAACTAACAAGTCGGTCCAGCAGATGCAAGTGACTGTCAGCAGCTGAAGCCCAGACCAGTGAGCAATACTCTCAACACACGCAGTAAGGAAGCATAAAAGCATCTGCGGATGCTGGACGCACGTGACACCAGTTGCCTAATATGCGGCTCAAAGGTAAGGTATGTTTTATTTGTGTTTCATCTACAAAGATCGAGAAAGAACTGACCCACCTCAATGTGTATAAATCCACTGGCACATATATCTCTCCCATGTTCTATGAGGAATGGCTAAAGTCATTTTGAAGCCACTGCTCGAAATCTTCAATCGGTTTTAAGAACGGGAAAAGTTCTGGAGAATTGGAAACTAGCTAACGTGATCCCGATACATAAGAAGGGGATAAGAAAAGCCCCAGCAACTATCGACCAAACAGGCTTAGATCGGTCATCAGCAAAACCATTGAACACCTTTCCAAGAAGCACATCACTGATCACCTGGGTATGCACCAGCTCCTATCAGACACTCGGTACAGCTTCCGAAATGGAGGAAGCTGGTTAACACATACAGTCGAACCCCGTTTACTCGGACCCCACTTACACGGAAACCCCAGATTCCCGGACTTCTTTTCATTTTCCGAGCCTCGGACTTTTTGTCCGAGTAAATGGGGTAATGTTCCGGACGTCAATGAAAGTCCGGGATAAGTCCGAAAGATTAGCTTCATTTTCCAACTATCTGAGGTGACGCCCCGCAACATGTGGTTTGCCCGCCTCGGAAAAATCTCATTTACTCGGACATGACGCTGCGCAGAAGTACAGAATGCACTTCTGCGCACGTCTGTCGGTCCGAATCAGAAGTAAGTTCCGGAGAGTGAGTCAGTTGCAGCGCTGCTCTCACTTGTGCATGATCGTTCTTGTGTCAACTGTGTATGATTGTACTGCATGTACAGTATTTTTTCTCGCGTTTTATAGTGTTTTAACATTTTTCATTAGGATGTGAAATATGGATGTTTTTACATGCAGACTGTACCGTATATCTTAACAAATGTTACAGTGTTTCAAATTGCATATGGACATACAGTAGCTATGTGATAGGCTAGGCAAGGTATGCTAGGCTACGGTTAAGACGTGCTCCTTATACATACAGTACGGTATGTTGTTGCAAAATTTAAACTGAATGTTTGATATAAGGACATGTACTATGTACTGTGCAGTGTTTGTTACTGTATTTGATATATATTTTTTCATTGCATTGCATTTTTGTGCTTTCAGTAATACCTACTGTATACGTGTGTACATATGTACATACATACTGTACTGTGTAAAGAACGATGTCTGGTAAGTGTGTAGAGACAGAAGGTGATGAATTACAGTACAGTATGAAGAGGTGCTGTACTGTACTGTACAGTACATACATACTGTACAGTGTACTTACCTACATGTACCAATATGTATGTAGTTACACTTGCCACCTGGGGCGAAAATGATAGGTAAACATAAGTGTATTGGGCTTGAAAGGTGGTAGGGAGTGATTTCATGTGGCCGGAACAAGTTCGGAAAACGACTAGAAAATGTCCGGAAAGTGTTCGGAAAAAGTCCGGGTAACTGAGGTTTTTCGTTCCGAGAAAAAAACCCAGATTCCCGGAAACCCCGATTTCCCGTACTGGGCCTCGCCCCGAGAAGTCCGGGTAAACGGGGTTCCACTGTACTGGACTTCTTTACAAAAGTTACGGACACTAAAGATGAAGAAAAGGGTGTAGACATTGTGTATCTAGACTTCTAAAAGACTTTTGACAAACTCCCCCATCAACGGCTAATGAAAAAATTAAAAGCAATGGTATCCAGGAGACTATTTAGCTATGCTGGACCAGGGCATGGCTTCCGGGTCAGCAGCAGCAGCGAGTGAAGCTTGAAGGAGAGACGAGCAACAGGAAGCACGTATCATCAGGAGTTCCAAAAGGTAGTGTGATTGGCCCACTTCTGTCCATCATTTTATTATTATTATTATATTGAGTAGTTTAAGTCTCCGTCTCCACAGCAACGGCGATCTAACAGAGGAAGAAGCAAGGGACACATAATGTGACGATAGATACGTGGAACCCATGCACGAGGGTGTTCCCACANAAGATCAGTACGAGTAAAAGATGGGAAGGAAGCAAAGTGGGCACGAAAGACAGCCGTCCCGAAGGCCTAGCTAATGGCTAAGGTAACCTACACAAACCCCATGGGGGCGCTACTCCCCATAACATAGGATGGACGAACCTAACTAACCTAACCCTATGGCCCATCCTATGCCCCCTGAGGGGTCTGTCCATCATTTACATCAATGATCTCGATCTTAACATTTGTAGTAAAATCAGTAAATTTGAGAATGATACTAACCTATGTCATCCCGCGAAAAAAAAAAAAAGCTGAGCTCCAACAACACCTTCACCACCTCATAGATTGGAGCACAACGTTGCAGATGAGCTTTAATGTCGACAAATATTCAGGAATGCACGTAAGCTGGAAAAAACCTTCAACCCAATTGAAAATGAATGGGATACAATTGGCTGCTGTCACCAACGTGACTTGGGAATAACTATTACAAACAAACTCCAACAAGGTCAGCAAGTTCACAAGCGTGTGAAAATAGCAAGTAGAGTACTTGGATTCTCACCAGAAATTTTGAATACAAGTCCAAAGACATCATTCCCTTGTTCAAGGCCTTAGTGCGGCCACACTCAGAATTTGCTGTTCAATTCTGGTCGCCACATCTGTGTAAAGATACCGATGATACCTATGTAAAGAGTCCAACGCAGAGCAACGAAATTCATACCTCAGCTGCAAAACAAGCCTACAAATGTCACCTAAAAGAACTGGGCATAATCTCTCTCGAGAAAGGATGACTCAGGGTTCTACTAATAGAAACCTCCAAGTAATTTGAATGGCTTCAACGACGTACCTACAAGGGGACTTTTTGATAGGGACGTTACTGATCACCTGCAAAACAACGGCCAAAAGCTCAAGCATAAAGCTCAACGAACAACCGCAAGTCAGCAATTCTTTTCGCAATTCATAGTGAGCATTTGGCATAGACTCAATTCCAACATTGTCGGTGCGAAGACAGTCAATGCATTTAAGTCATCCACAGCTAAGAACTCCTCCTCTAGGAGTTGCAAACTCATAACGGCCAAAGCATCCAAGGCCACCTCAATCCATCTTCTCTCTTCCGCTCCAACTACACAGATATACATCTCTAAGCTTCCCATATTAGCGGCTATTGATCGTGGTTGGAGCACGCATGATCTTTTTTTTTTACTGAGATTCTTCCTATGTTTTTTTTTCTTCAAGTCATCAATATCCTACTGACATAATGGTAATAGCTCATAGGGGGCCGGGGCATAAATGTCTATCTCATTGAGAATGGGCCTGTTGGTTCGTCTACTGCCGCCAATCTAATCCAATTAGGGATGCACTGCTCAGATGGATTGAAACAGAAAGCAGTCATCCAGGCATCTCGTATGACAAACTGAATAGACACCACAATCCGTCACCTTTATTTTAGGAAGCGCGGGCACTCCAGTGAGTTCTCATAGTCACAGACCTCAAATAAAAAATCACTTCTTCGTAATACCGCAAGGAAATGTTGTACAACAGGAAAAACATTATCTGATCAGTTGACTATAAACATACCTTCGGCCATAATAAAGAAAAATGTGTATTAACTTTTAGAAACGTAAAAAATTCACATAAAAATTACACAGCTACGAAGTACATGTAATCTACTTTAGCAACCCTTATAACTGAGTTTTTCTATCGATGAAGTAGAAGTAATAACCTCACAAATAGATGCATGTAGAGCTTTCTTTGGGGCTTATTCTAATAGCCACAAAAGTAGGAAGGTTGAAAAACATAATAATACTTTAGTACTGAATTAAAGCCACAGAAATACCACAAAGTGAGTTTACATTGGCAGCTATGAGGTTAACTAGGGGTGTACCGATACCACTTTTGCTCCGATACAGATACCTGGCAATTGGCTGATACTGATACAAAGATACTTTTCGAATACCAATACTTTTTTAAAAATTGGGCAACATAAAATGAATGCATATGAAATGACTGTGAATCTTTTATTGACTATCAACGATCTTAAAAATATCCTATATTTATGAATTTCTAGAGAATGCCCACATTAATGTAACCTTAAATAGTACTTCAAAGCTTCTAAGACTTCAGTGTGGTGTTTCATTGGAAGGGAAAGGGTACACAGGGGCAGTATTAATGGCTCACTCCTTGCGAGACAATTTTAATGCATGATGGTCCAATTAGCCCTAATTGCATAATTTATGCTCTCGACCATAAAATTCGCCACTACGTATATATTAGTTAATAAATGTAGACGGCCGAAAACTCAACAATGTTGAGTTTAATCATAACAGCTTAACCTATTAAGCCGCCCAGGGGTTTTATTACCCATTTGGATTGAGTTGGTAACAATTCTCACCCCAATTATTATTGTGAGAGCTAAAGATGCAACAAGTCCACTCCACAAGATTCAGATCTTGGCTCTCTCCAGCATAATAATCTGGTCTGTTGTTACGAACATCATCTCAGAAGTACAAATCAGGCAGCAGGACATACGGTTACGTTAGTTGCCTTGTCCATCCAATGCGTTCTGTTTTTGTCCACTGCAATGCTTGTGGCCGGGAAAAACAAGCCCGAAGTATCTCAGAGAGACGGAAGATAAAAGAACCTCACGCGGACGACCCCTTCTGTGGCCCTCCACACGAAGAAGGACGGAGCCCCTCGAATAAAGTGGGCTACCTCGATCGGCGGTCCATCCAGGGGAGCAGAAGGGGAAGTAGCGAGATCTTACCTAGCCTTAAAACCTTCCCAGCAGGCATAGCAGCCCCATGCAACATACCCCTTAGAAATTTACTTGTTGGTTATGTTTATGTTACCTTGCGGGCTGTTTGCAATAAGCTTGGTGATAGGTTGTAGGTTTCAGAATCCATTCAGCATGAGTTGGAAGTGATTGATTCCTGGTGTTCTAGGTAAGGGCTGAGGCTAAATGCAGGCAAGACTAAGACCATGCTCGTGCCCAGGTCACGTACAGTGAGACCTCTTTTCTCTGCAATTATTTTGGATGGTGCGTCACTTCCTGTGGTTGATGACTTGGCAATTTTGGGTGTCACCTTTGATCCAAAGTTGATGTTTGAGCCCCACATTCTTTCGGTTGCCTCACGTGCATCGCAGAAAATTGGTCTGGTGAGGCATGCTTGGAGGGTGTTTGGCTCTGTAGAATTTGCACGTCACTGCTTAAATTGCTACGTCTTCCCCTTCTGGAATACTGTTCCATAGTCTGGGGTTCTGCTGCCGATTGTCATCTGTGTTTGCTTGACAAAGTGGTTCGTTGATGTGAGTTCATGCTGGAAGGTGTTGTGTCTTGTGATCTGGTGCATCGTCGCAGAGTTGGTGTGGTCTGCTTTTTGTATAAATTTTTAACTCGTCTGATTTTCTTCTGGAGCAATTTGTTTGGGTGAGGTATACTCGGCGTACAGGTGCTCTTCATGAGTTTGCCTTGGAACAGTTACGATGCCATATGGGCCAGTATTCTTGTTCGTTTTTCCATCGTGTGTGGATATTTGGAATGGTTTTGCTGGCTCTGTCTTTGTTGATGTGGGTATAGGCAACTTTAAAGATAGGTACACAGAGCTTTTCTGCGATCTCGGATCTTCTCTCTCTGTTTTTCCTTTTCTTCACTCACTGGGCTAGTTGCGTGGGGGGTTGTCAACCTCATGGAGTTTCTCCATTCCCACATCGCCAGTCTGGTGTGATCTTATAATAATAACAATCATTTAGGAAACCCAAGGGGCGTGTGGCTTCAAGATATTCTGACAAGGATAGGGCTTGCTGAAATATGCGTAATACTCCGTAATGGTGGAAAGTAGAATAGCATCCCAACTGATCGTTTGGTCATACTATGTAACGATTACTCTATAGTACAACTTGTTTGGCAGAAGCTTCAATACTGTATCCGAAAATGGTCAGAATACTGCTTGACCAGCAAAGAGGATGCACGAAGTATCCATGTTTTATCTACCATAAGGACAGTGGCATCACTGAAAAAAAAAATTGCTCCAACAGAAACGGTCAGTCCGAGTGCAACTCGTTCCGAAGAGATACAAATGCAATAGATGAAATGTTTGACTCCAGAGATGGCATAATTTTGCTACCTCTATATATTACCCCTTTAAGGGGGCCTTCTCCAATTTTTTTTTATTTTTGAATCGATTTTTCTGAAATTTGCACATAAGATGTAGAATTAAAAAATAAAAACATTTTGTTCTTGTAAATATTTCAGTTTAGGCCTTAGTTTTTTCAGAAAATGAGATTTTCATTTTTTTTATAAATTTTAAAAAGAACGTAAGTCGATGAGTTTTTATGCTACACTAATAACAAAGACAGTTTTGGAATTCTTAAAACATTCCTAACAACGCTAAGGAGGGTTTTTTAATTTCCTTATCGTTTTCTATTGACATGACACTTTAGATGGGTTACTGAAGAATTCATAAAATATGTAAGTTTTCTTGATATTTCATATAATAAAAAAAACTAAAAGGAAACTGAAGAAATCCCTCCTTAGCGTTGTTAGGAATGTTTCAAGGATTCCAAAACTGTCTTTGTTTTTCGTGTAGCATAAAAACTTATCGACTTACGTTCTCTTTTATTCTGAAAAATCAAATTTTTCAGGGTGGCAAATTTTATGTTTTCGTGGATAAATTAAAAAAAAAAAATGCACTGTTTGCAGTGGAAATGCACTTGACATGTTTTATCTATAGTACATTTCCATCTACAAATACCTTACATTCGTCATTCACTAATAAAATATGAAATAGCTATGTATTAGATGAATAAATAATGAAAAAGTCAATTTTTGACCCCTTTTGCCCCTTTTTGGGGGGTTCTAGTGCTGCTAGCCCCTAAAAATTTAAGCCCCTGTTACATAAGCAAACAGGAGGAATTGCCTGACGGGCAGCCCCTTATGAAAGCTGCCCGGCAGACATTTGCTGCTGCCAGAGGTTTGCTCACTGCACAAACTTTGCCTCCAGAACAGCCGGCATTATCAGGCGAACAACCAAGTAGCTACGGTACTCCAAAACTTGCTGCTATTGTTCACAGTGTAATCATATTAACATGAAAACAATGTAACTTACAGCTGCCGGATCTACGTGACCTTGAGATTTCACTATCTCATGTAATAGGACCACAGTGTTCGGCGGGCATGTTCTTCGAGATTCTGCCCGCTATTCGCCCACCCATGTAATATGGGCTTTACGTCGTCACTACAATCCGAAGTTACCTACCAACTGGTGACCGAACAAGATTTACTTCTGGCAAGGTTAGCATTACCAGAAACGACACAATGTGAAGATACACAATTAGCAATCGAAGAACAATCACCATCCACCGAAGAAAAGCCACCATTCACTGAAGACACACTACCATCAACCGAAGAAACACCGTCGTCAGTACTACACACAGAATCGTCAATTGATAGGCCATCCAATCACCTCCTGCAAGTGAACAACTCAACAAACAACAATCCGATAGTATTAACCAAGCGGGGCGCTAGTACAGCACAAACTGTCCAGGCAGAACGAATGGTTAGGCGTAGAAGAGTTGACCTTGTTGTGGACAAAATAACAGACAATGTTGCTGTGCCAATTCCACTAGAGGATCGCTGACGCGGTGATCCGCAAAACATTCTTTGTGTTATTTTGAGTTGTGACGATAATATGAACAACAGAATAGCTACAAGAAGCGGTGTTCTCAAAGGATTATTATATTGAGGGCTTCCCCTCCATATTACATACGAAGACTGTAGATTGATCCAGTTTTGTATGATATAGTTTAGAAGTTAAGTCAAACTCAGATGAACAATCTTGGCCAGGTGCACTATGTCTGGCAGGAAATAAGGCGCGAGCATCTGCAACTCCACACTGCTCGGTTGAACGAAATCACTCAGCCATGTGGTAGACTACAAGGAAAGAGACGAAAAACGAAAAGAGAAGAAGACAAAAGAAAGAAATGCCCGGGCAGAGGGCCTCTCAAGGGAATATATTTCCGTAATCAGTTTGACGTTTGTCCTGAACGGCTTCTGAGGGAAAATGACGTCAACCTTAATACTGAAATTTTGCTACTACAGGCAGTGATTCAAACGTCAATAAGTGGGGGACAAGGTTACGTGAAATGTTCATGTAATGGCGCTGATCAATGTCATCAAGAGAGATGAGAGTGTTTTAAGGCGCAACGTCTCTGCAACAGCCGAGGTTACAACAGTTTGAGTGGTTCTAATAAATAAGAGTGTTTGCGTTCATAGAACAAGCGCATTAGGAATGAATGGTTTTTAACAGTATATGAATAATAGGTATGCGGATTTTACTGTGTTTTCATTCAATAAAAATTATAAATGAAATTCCTCAAACAATATGTGCATTTTACTGTGTTTAGAATTAAAAAAAAATTATAAATGATATATGCAATTGATCTTTAATTTAATCCTTTTGAATTAAATTTTGAATTTAATTCAAAATTTATGGGCAGAGGTGCTGACCAGCAGCCTATGGTCGGTTGTGTTCGTCACCACCCTTCTAGAGAACACATGTCGTATTTGATTTGAAAATTTTCGAGAACACGGATAAGCAGTAATAGTCATTTCATGAAATATCTGTGCACTTTATTTTAGCAATTTCATGAAATATCTGGAATTTTAGTCAATTCGATTTTGTGAAGTGACTGGCCCTCACTGCCATTTCATGAAATGACAAATTATTATGCACTTCACAAAGTGACTGATTACACAGCCTGGCTGTAACATATATGTATATACTTCGAACGGCCTATTAGATGGGCACGTATTCCTATATGACCTATAATCTACGTTTGAAATCCACCCACTTCTCGACAGATAAACGTCCTAATTTTTTTAAAGCTGCCCACAGCCAGCTAGCCTTCGAAACAGCTAACTAACAATGAGCTTTCACTTATTAAGGTTAGGTGAGGGGCTGAAGGCAGCTCTGGTTCTGCTAACGCCCAAATTATGCCCATGGACAATTTGATTGCGAGCAGAACCAGACCTGCCCTCACCTAACCTAGATGAGTAAGAGCTCATTGGGGGTGTACGTTCATCAGGCTGCTTAGATATACATATATAAATTGGAGCCAATCAGCCAAAAATACATTTTCGGAATTGCATAGGTACCCGATACACTTACTATTTGTACGCTCAACTCAACCCTCGCTTGGCTGGTGGACACGATAGGACCCACCCATGTCGCGCACGCGAAAAACCTTCAAATTAAGCGTTGTTGCATACCGTTGGAAAGAGCTGAATGAGCTGCACCAGCCGTGAACCATCCAAAGGAGGTTAGGGTAAGTGGGGTTACAAAATTTGGCTAATGCGTCACTTCGAACAGCTTGGCGCCAATCGTGCCCAAAATTGCCAGATTACTCCCCCGCTGGAAAGCTTGGAAACGTTCGTGCCCAGTGTTTTTTTTTTTTTTGTTGTAACTCTTTATTATTCGCTGCAGAAAAAAAAAACATCGGATTCGGGAGGACTTTTTCTAATAGGAAAAAACTAAAAAATTTGTACAAGTTCAATGCAGCAAACCAAATACCATCTAGAGATAACTAGAAAAGCGGCGTATTCCGGTTGTTTCGTTTATTTTTGTCATAACTTTTATTATTCATCGTAGAGAAAAACCGTTGGTACTGTTGGATTCAGGAGGATTTTTCCTATAAGAAAACACTAAAAAGTTGGTTTAAGTTCAATAGTAAAGGAGTGGCCAGCAATCTCCCAGAGACGGTAGGGCTAAAAATCTAGACTTTACTTTGTAATTATTTGAGAAGTATTGGGCCATTAAAAAAAAAATGAAAATCCCAATAGATAGAGCAACATTTTCTCTACAAAATACAGTCAATTTGAAGCTTCTATCACTAATAATAGTAATACACAGCAAGCTAGAGAACTGACCCATCATCTGCAGCAAATTATGGGAAAGTTTGTTACAAGCGAGGGTTAAAAAGCGACCACCAAAAATGTTGCTGTTAGCTAATGCAATATTCCAATTGTCAGATGTACTAGAGTTGGTCAACGGGAGAAATGATGCAAGAGTAATGTAAGCTGAGCCTCATTTCTCGACTTGACAGAATCGAATAATTGTGAAGGTAAAGTGATGGGCACTCACACGTTATTATGGAAAAATTGCCATATACAATGCTTAAATTGACATTCAATATTATGAGAAAAGTAACAACACAGCAGCACTAATCACCCAGGATGAAATAATGCCCTTCAACTACAACAAGCAACGCCACAGTAGCACAGCAATGACATTTATTGTCTAATCTCAAAGTTTTGCTTTTGACAACCAAGCAAGATACAGTGAGACCCCTCTAATCCGACCCTCGATAATCCGAACACCTCCATAATCCGTAATTTGATTATAGTTGGAAGATAATCTGAACAAATAAGAATTTTTCAGATTAATGGGGTCAAGTGCGAAGTGAGCATTTGTTCGTAATATAATCCGAAAAATAGGTTGTTTGGATTGCGGAAACTAAGTTCATACAAATACCTCTATAATCTGTACATGATGCTTCCTATTTTTCGGATCAAGGTGATGAGCGAAAAATCTGCGCAGAAGATCAAAATATTGTCAGCTGCTAAGCATGCCTCCTTCTCTTCAGTTCACCGCCAGTTATGAACATGTTTGCGTGCGCTCCATTTGTTTCGAAATAAACCATTGTTTTGTGTGTGTTATTTCTATAATGTGCCTTTAGGTATTGTTAATAAAGTGTTATTCATGCCGCGGTGTGAGTTTTGAGTTGTATTTTATGCATAAAAATGCACCCAGCTCATTTATTTGCTTGCAACCCTAGGCTACAATCGTGTGTGCTCAAGTGAAGTGTAGCATAGGGTACACTGTCAAATGTTCTTATTTATTTTCATCATTTACGTATCTACAGTATTACTGTAGGTAAATACATATGTAGCTATTTACTGTACTGTATTCTTTTTGTGTTCTGCAGTTAATTATGTACAGTAATTTCATCATTATTTTTCAGCTGTTTCATACGTATAGTACATTGTGTTGCATCCTGTCTGTTGAGGTGTTTAATACAGTAGTGTACTGTACATATATGTATGCACTGTACTGTATACGTACGTAATGTGCTATGCTATGTTCATGTTATTTAGGCGCGGGATGGGCGTTACATACGTATTTAATGGATCTTACACAGGTTGTGTTTCAATACAATCTCTCAATAATCCGTATTAGTACGGAATACAGAGGTTTGGTTTGGATTATTAAGTACCCCGGTAACCCGAAATCCCCGTTAATTCGTCACTCCTTTCCTCCGTGCTGTGCGGATTAGAGGGGTTTTACTGTAATTTTAGAACTAGATTCGACAGCCTTCAAAAATAATTTTATGACAAATAACCAAACACATTTAAATGAAAAAATGGATTCATACACAGTGAGTTTACAATCTGCATTTAGTGTTGTGCATCGTATGAACTCGGTATGCCAACGAGTTTCATGAAGGATTTCGTTCTAATTTCTATAGTTAACAACTGTAGTACATTCAAAGGAAAAAGTTTGGAAGTGATCAATCATCCATTATAATATAGGTCATAAAACATCACAACGTCCTAGATATCAGCACATGAAGCTACTACTCGCGAGATAATATTTTACAAAAAATATACAAAGGTTAATATTTATCATATGAATAAGAACCACTTTTACTATCAATTAGTATCCGTGTATCCTGATTTTCTTGTGTAGGCGGAGCAGATGAACTAAATGAAAGCAAACCATGGGGAGTATTGGTTCTTGATACAGATGAACTAGTTACAGGCACAACGTTTGTATTCTCAACAGAGGGTTGAAACAGATGTTCATGGGTACCAATATTGTGATAGCGTGAATT
>LQNS02277097.1:14737769-14751363 GCA_001587735.2 Parhyale hawaiensis
TGTCGACAATTTTAATACAGTGATTAGTGCTATAACGAAATTTTATTCCCGAATTGTTTTAAACAAACTGACAAGTGATAACCTTGGAATTTTCAGGAAGGTGGAAAAGGCTTTTAAATCGAACTGTAAACTTAACGCTGATGTATGATTTTAATAATTACTTCCGCATTGCTTAGCAGAAGCAGTCAGTGTAACCTAAGCTGTCTGCTATTAAGGATTTATAGCACCGTATACCTTTCAGCATCCTGTGAATTAGAGGTTTTCATGAGAGTACCCTGTATACTATCTTAACGTTAGCTAGACCTTTGAAACATTCTGCGTCTTTCTTCTAGTTTCCTACTCCAACCAATGATGTTATACGTTGTTCTTCCTCTTTTTTCCCCACTTCCTGTGCCGAAGCGCATTGATCCTGTAAGGGAACACCCTCGTGCAGGGTTTCACGTTTATCGTGGCATCTCCTACCCCCCCCCCCCCGGGGGGGCGCAATAGATTACGCTAGCCTTAGCTAGGCCTTTTGGGACATCTTTCCTTTGTGGCCACTTTACTTCCTACTTCTATTGTACTCTTACTGACGTTGCTAATCTCTGTTATTCGACTTCTTACTCAATATGCTGTTCTCATTCGCGTTAATCTTCTATGGGAATACCCTCTTGCATGGGTTCCACCGTTTTCTCGACATAATGTGTGTCCTTTTCTTCCGTGTGAGATTGCCTTCATGGTGGAAATGGTGGCTTGAGCATATCAATACACTACACTCAGCCATTACCGATATTTCTTCAAGTTTTCGGATTCGAGATCTTCCAATGTAGCTACTGTATATGTTTATGGATTATGTTGACAGAAAAAAAGAGGATATAGGACCTATTAATGAAATGAATAGCTTAGTAACTTGGTACCGCATGTCCATTATTGAACATTGATGACGTTTGAGCCCACCTGCAATTTCGTTTTTCACTTTTCAGTACAGTGCAGAAATTCTGTTCTTCTTAAGCAGTACTTAGTACTAAATTGGATGATGCAGTATCAGTATTGTGCTGTGAAACCTGATAAGCCATGCACCACCTCATTTCTGCAACTGTAGTGCGTGCGAGTTACAGCTTCTGTGAAACAGACCCTTTCATATTGCTTGTGAACGCTCGTGTGTTGCAGTTAATTTGTTCGTGTGAACTCGAATGAAAACGAGAACAATGTATAATTGACAATGGTGCTTCCTAATGCTGCATTGGTGCTCAGTGTTTTCGTGTCAAATCCACTGTTGAATAGGAGTCTCCTGACGCCTGGGTGTTGGCAGGTAAGCTTTTCTCTCTCCTTGTATTATAATATCTGAAATACTTGTCTCAAGCCAAGGGTCTGTTTCAAGAAGCAATAACTCATTGATATGCTAGGATTTCTTTGTTGCCTATTAATAATTTGTATCGTATTGATGTGTAATTGCTTCTTGAAGCAACCATTGTTGTTTTGTGTATGTCTAAAGTTGATCGGCATTAAAGTGAAACATATCGCTGTTTATTTTTAGCCATAGCTGAATGATTAGTTAGTGCACTATTTGTTAACGATTTGTGTGATTTTGTATGGTTATATTCTGTTTTGCAGGAGGTGAAGGTTGTCTCATCGCTTTCATGTGCTACTACGAGTGGAGGCCTCTCCAGCACTGCCAACTCTAGCAGCCAGAGCGGTCTTCATGTGAACTCGACTACAATGCAGCAACATCCCACAGTTTCGCTTTCAACATCCATGACCCCTTTTCCTAATCCACTCCTCGTTGATGCTGTTGCAGGCCTTACCCATTATCCACTGGTTTCCGCTGGAATGAGACTTGTACCGGATGTTATACGTGCTCAGCGCAGCTTTGCTGCTTCAGATATGACACAGCAGCATGTTGACTATGCAAGTGTGGCTGCTGCAATGGACTTTGGCCCTGCCACATCACAGCAGCAGCAGCAGCAGCAACAACAGCATGCTGGCTCTAACCAGATCAGGGATTTGACTGCTCTGTCCTCTGCCTCTTTCTCAGTAGCTCCTGCTCGACAGTTTCCTTTGTCATCATCTGTGAACAGCTCTGTACGCTGTGAAAACGTGTCTGCTTCTCTCATACAAGATGGAAATAGTATCCCCTGTAGTTTGAGAGATGTTACTGCTCCTATTTCCTTTCACAATACTGTCCACTCATCTGGTGCCAAGAACTATTCCATTAACTCTTTCCAAGTATCTGAAACTGACATGACACTCTCTTGCAAGAATACAGTATGTTCTCCTGCTTTAGCTCACATGAACGTTAGCAACGATCCTGCAAGAAAAAGTCTATCTCATGTAGTTGATGTGCTTGATCCTGATAATATAGCTCATGCTCATGTACCTCCGCTAAATAAGCATCACAGAGAACTTCTTTTGGAAGACAATGTGAGGAGCACTGTCCGAAGTACTGTTTCAACTGATGCCATTAAAGTAATTCGATGTAGCTTGTCACACATGGCTCACTGTGATCAAACTGCTCGGGAATTGTCTCTTGTGTCTTCAAATACTGCACAAAGTATTCACTTAGGAAGGGAGCACCGAACATGTCTTAACCCTTATGGTGGTGATTCTTCCAAACAAAATAAACCTGAATTGACGAGAGTTGAACTGAGTGTAAATCATCTTCAAGGGTTTAATCACATAGAACACAGCGAGGTTGTGCCCTACAGCAAAATGGGCGCGTACAGCACAATCCACTCCCAGGATAACTCTACTGCTGCTCAGAACCAACTAGTTAAGGGTGAACGAATGGTCTCGGCCAGTGAGGCAAGGACTACTACATATGCTTATAGTGTGGAAAACAACTCGGCTCCTACACGTATAAATAATAGTGATAATGAAGAGACCCATGAAGAGCTAGAGAATAAGGATTTCATTGATTCACTACCTCAAGACATCCAACAGTCTTTCAATAATAGAGTATTGGACGAGAGCGAAAATTCTGGTATATCAAATATTGGTGATTCGAATGAGTTTAGATCTAATATTAATCGACAGCACAAAGTATTTAAATGCTATGACTGTCCTCTCATATTTAAAAATAGCACACAGTTGAAGAACCACAGCTGGAGGCATACTGGTCAGAAGCCTTACACGTGTTCTATATGCCAGTCCACTTTCACCCAACATTCCAATTTGAAGACCCATCAGCGAATTCACACAGGTGAGCGCCCATTTGCCTGTCAGGAGTGCAGTGCCACATTTACTCAAATTTCTAATTTAAGAACCCATCAAAAAATCCACACGGGTGAAAAGCCCTACCAGTGTGATGTTTGTGAGACCCGCTTTTCACAAATGTCTAACTTGAAGAGCCATAAGCTCATCCATACTGGCGAAAGACCGTACAAGTGTGAAGAGTGTGGGGCTGATTTTGTGCAGTCTTCTCATCTAAAGAATCACAAGAGAATTCACACCGATGAGCGACCGTTTCCTTGTGATAAATGTGGTGCTAAATTTAGACAATTATCTAACCTAAAAACCCATGAAAAGACTCACACTGGAGAAAAGCCATATGTTTGTGATATTTGTGGGTCTGCCTTTGCGCAAAAATCAAATCTTAAGTCTCATCGGGTAAAGTTGCACCAAGTGGAGTATCCTAGTGGTGGTTATCATGCGGGGCGGAAAAAAGTTCTTAGCTCTCTAAAGAACTGCGTCTGTCCTGAATGTGGAGCAAAATTTTCGATGATGTCGAATTTGACAATTCACATGAGAATTCACACAGGAGAAAAGCCATACGAGTGTCAAGAATGTGGTTCTGCTTTTGCACAGAAGTCTAATTTAAAATCTCACATGTTGACTCATTGCCCTGATCGCCCCCATCAGTGCACTGAGTGTCACTTGGCGTTCAAACAAAAGAACAATTTGAAGGCTCACATGCAAAAGAAACATGCCTATTTGTTCTCTAGCATAGCATCATCTTCTAGCATAGCATCATCTTCCGGTGTAAAGTTACCAAGAAGTTATTCTGATAACTCTGCGTCGACTATCACATCTTCCAACATTGGTGAGCCTATCGTGCAAATACAAGAGCCAACAAGCTCGGCTGTTTGTATGGTTGATGAACCTACAAGCGAGAGGTCAACCCCCAATGCTGAAAGGCCCGTCTATCATAGTATTAGTAATGGATCCAAAAATGTGCTGTCTTCAGATTCGTCTTCCACGTCAGTAAGTTTGTCCAAAGTTTCACGGCCAACATCTCATTCATCCCCTGCTTCACCTAAAACACTGCAATCTTCATCTTCTTCGCCGAGTCATGAAGACACAAAATATCAGTCGCCCTTACCTCTTGGCAGCGTATCAACTACGAATCACGTCACTTTGCAACAACAGCAACAACCTGTCAATTTAATGGAGCTATCACATTCCCTGGAGCCATCTCACATACCAGAATCCCAAGTGTTAGAAGAAGGCAGCCGCTATGAATACGATTCGCAGTGTTCTAATATCACTGCTTCACAGACTCACATGGCAGCTATGGATTCTGTGGCTACATTGCCAGCATCACATGAACTTCTTTCCAAAATTCATCCCGGAAAAACTGCTGAGGAGTCTGAAAATTCAAGCTATCACAATATTGGTACCCATGAACATCTGTTTCAACCCTCTGTTGAGAATACAAACGTTGTGCCTGTAACTAGTTCATCTGTATCAAGAACCAATACTCCCCATGGTTTGCTTTCATTTAGTTCATCTGCTCCGCTTACACAAGAAAATCAGGATACACGGATACTAATTGATAGTAAAAGTAGTTCTTATTCTTATGATAAATATTAACCTTTGTATATTTTTTGTAAAATATTATCTCGCGAGTAGTAGCTTCATGTGCTGATATCGCGGACGTTGTGATGTTTTATGACCTATAATATAATGGATGATCGATCACTTTCAAACTTTTTCCTTTGAATGTACTACAGTAGTTAACTATAGAATTTAGAACGAAATCCTTCATGAAACTCGTTGGCATACCGAGTTCGTACGATGCACAACACTAAATGCAGATAGTAAACTCACTGTGTATGAATCCATTTTTTCATTTAAATGACTAAATGCAGATAGTAAACTCACTGTGTATGAATCCATTTTTTCATTTAAATGTGTTTGGTTATTTGTCATAAAATTATTTTTGCAGGCTTTCGAATCTAGTTCTAAAATTACAGTAAAACCCCTCTAATTCGCACAGCACAGAGGAAAGGAGTGACGGAGTAACGGGGATTTCGCGTGACCGGGGTACTTACTAATCCAAACCAAACCTCTGTATTCCGCACTAATACAGGTTATTGAGAGATTGTATTGAAACACAACCTGTGTAAGATCCATTAAATACGTATGTAACGCCCATCCCGCGCCTAAATAACATGAACATAGCAAAGCACATTACGTACGTATACAGAACAGTGCATACATATATGTACAGTACACTACTGTATTGAACACCTCAACAGACAGGATGCAACACAATGTACTATACGTATGAAACAGCTGAAAAATAATTATGAAATTACTGTACATAATTAGCTGCAGAACACAAAAAGAATACAGTACAGTAAATAGCTACATATGTATTTACCTACAGTAATACTGTAGATACGTAAATGATGAAAATAAGTAAGAACATTTGACAATGTAGGCTACCCTATGCTACACTTCACTTGAGCACACATGATTGTAGCCTAGGGTTGCAAGCAAATAAAAGAGCTGGGCGCATTTTTATGCATAAAATACAACTCAAAACTCACACCGCGGCATGAATAACACTTTATTAACAATACCTAAAGGCAAATTATAGAAATAACACACCCAAAACAATGGTTTATTTCAAAACATATGGAGCGCACGCAAACCTGTTCATAACCGGCGGTGAACTGAAGAGAAGGAGACATGCTTAGCAGCTCACAATATATTAATCTGCGCAGATTTTTTGCACATCACTTTAATCCGAAAAATTGGAAGCATCATGTACTGATTATAGAGGTGTTTGTATGAACTTATTTTCCGCAATCCAAACAACCTATTTTTCGGATTATATTCCGAACAAATGATCACTTCGCGCTTGACCCCATTAATCTAAAAATTCTTATTTGTTCAGATTATCTTCCAAATATAATCAAATTACGGATTATGGAGGTGTTCGGATTATCGAGGGTCGGATTAGAGGGGTCTCACTATATCTTGCTTGGTTGTCAAAAGTAAAACTTTGAGATTAGACCATAAATGTCATTGCTGTGCTACTATGGCGTTGCTTGTTGTAGTTGAAGGGCATTATTTCATCCTGGGTAATTAGTGCTGCTGTGTTACGTTACTTTTCTCATAATATTGAATATCAATTTAAGCATTGTATATGGCAATTTTTTCATATTAACGTGTGAGTGCCCATCACTTTACCTTCACAATTATTCGATTCTGTCAAGTCGAGAAATGAGGCTCAGCTTACATTACTCTTGAATCATTTCTCCCGTTGACCAACTCTAGTACAATTGGACAATTGGAATATTGCATTGGCTAACAGCAATATTTTTGGTGGTCGCTTTTTAACCCTCGCTTGTAACAAACTTTCTCATAATTTGCTGCAGATGATGGGTCAACTCTCTAGCTTGCTGTGTATTACTATTATTAGTGCTAGAAGCTTCAAATTGACTGTATTTTGTAGAGAAAATGTTACTCTATCTATTGGGCTTTTCATTTTTTTTATCGGCCCAATACTTTTCAAATACTGTAATTGCAAAGTAAAGTTTAGATTTTTAGCCCTACCGTCTCTGGGAGATTGCGGGCCACTCCTTTACTATTGAACTTGAACCAACTTTTTAGCTTTTTCTAATAGGAAAAATCCTCCTGAATCCAACAGTACCAACGGTTTTTCTCTACGATGAATAATAAAAGTTATGACAAAAATAAGCGTGACAACCGGAATACGCCGATTTTCTAGTTATCTCTAGATGGTATATTGTTTGCTGCATTGAACTTGTACCAATTTTTTAGTTTTTTCCTATTAGAAAAAGTCAAATTTTCTAACCCCACTTACCCTAACCTCCTTTGGATGGTTCACGGCTGGTGCAGCTCATTCAGCTCTTTCCAACGGTATGCAACAAAGCTTAATTTGAAGGTTTTTTGCGTGCACGATAAGGGTGGGTCCTATCGTGTCCACCAGCCAAGCGAGGTTGAGTTGAGCGTACAAATGTTGAGTGTATCCGGTATGCAATTCCAAAAATGTATTTTTGGCTGATTGGCTCCAATTTATATACAGTAAAACCCCTCTAATTCGCACAGCACGGGGGGATTTGGGTGACGGATTAGCGGGGATTTCGGATTACCGAGGTACTTACAAATCCGAAAAAAAACTCTTTATTCCGCACTAATACGGATTATAGAGAGATTGTTTGTACCTTCTGCACAGGACCTCATGCAGATTTTTCGCTCATCACCTCTCTTATCCGAAAAATGAGAAGCGCCATGCACGGATTTGTCTCCATAAACATCCTTGAGGCATGAAATGGGGTAATAAGGCTTTTTACGAGGGAATAAGTCTATCATAAAGCTTGTCATTACTCTACAAGCGATTAGGGAGGGTTTCGGATTATGGAGGTGCGGATTAGAGGGGTTTTACTGTATGTATATCTAAGCAGCCTGATGAACGTACACCCCCAATGAGCTCTTACTCATCTAGGTTAGGTGAGGGCAGGTCTGGTTCTGCTCGTGATCAAATTGTCCACGGGCGTAATCTGGGCGTTAGCAGAACTAGAGCTGCCTTCAGCCCCTCACCTAACCGTAATAAGTGAAAGCTCTTCGTTAGTTAGCTGTTTCGAAGGCTAGCTGGGTGTGGGCAGCTTTAAAAAAATTAGGACGTTTATCTGTCGAGAAGTGGGTGGTTTTCAAACGTAGATTCTAGGTCATATAGGAATACGTGCCCATCTAATAGGCGTATCGAAGTATATACATATGTTACAGCCAGACTGTGTAATCAGTCACTTTGTGATGTGCATAATAATTTTAGTCATTTCATGAAATGGCAGTGAGGGCTAGTCACTTCACAAAATCGAATTGACTAAAATTCCAGATATTTCATGAAATTGCTAAAATGAAGTGCACAGATATTTCATGAAATGACTGTTACTGCTTATCAGTGTTCTCGAAAATTTTCAAATCTCATACGACATGTGTTCTCTAGAAGGGTCGTGACGAACACAACCGACCATAGGCTGCTGGTCAGCACCTCTGCCCATAAGGATTCAAAAGGATTAAATTAAAGACCAATTGCATATATCATTTATAATTTTTTATTAAATTCTAAACACAGTACAATGCACATATTCTTTGAGAAATTTCATTTATAGTTTTTATTGAATGAAAACACAGTAAAATCTGCATACTTATTATTCATATACTGTTAAAAACCATTCATTCCTAATGTGCTTGTTCTATGAACGCAAACACAATCTTATTTATTAAAACCACTCAAACTGTTGTGACCTCGGCTGTTGCAGAGACGTTGCGCCTTAAAATACTCTCATCTCTCTGGATGACATTGATCAGCGCCATTACATGAATATTTCACGTAACCTTGTCCCCCACTTATTGACGTTTGAATCACTGCCTGTAGTAGCAAAATTTCAGTATTAAGGTTGACGTCATTTTCGCTCAGAAGCCGTTCAGGACAAACGTCAAACTGATTACGGAAATATCTTCCCTTGAGAGGCCCTCTGCCCGAGCATTTCTTTCTTTTGTCTTCTTCTCTTTTCGTTTTTCGTCCTACCTTGTACCACATGGCTGAGTGATTTCGTTCAACCGAGCCTTGTGGAGTTGCAGATGCTCGCGCTTTATTTCCTGCCAGACATAGTGCACCTGGCCAAGATTGCTCATTTGAGTTTGACTTAACTTCTAAACTATATCATACAAAATTGAATCAATCTACAGTCTTCATAGGTAATACGGAGGGGTAGCTCTCAATATAATAATCCTTTGAGAACACCGCTTCTTGTAACTATTCTGTTGTTCATATTATCGTCACAACTCAAAATAACACAAAGAATGTTTGGCGGATCACCGCGTCAGCGATCCTCTAGTGGAATTGGCACAGCAACATTATCTGTTATTTTGTCCACAGCAAGGTCAACTCTACTACGCCTAACCATTCGTTCTGCCTGGACAGTTTGTGCTGCACTAGCGCTCCGCTTGGTTAATAATATCGGATTGTTGTTTGTTGAGTTGTTCACTTGCAGGAGGTGATTGGATGGCCTATCAATCGACGATTCTGTGTGTAGTAATGACGGTGTTTCTTCGGTTGATGGTAGTGTGTCTTCGGTGAATAGTGGCTTTTCTTTGGTTGCTAATTGGGTATCTTCACATTGTGTTGTTTCTGGTAATGCTAACTTGCCAGAAGTAAATCTTGTTCGGTCACCAGTTGGTAGGTAACTTCGGATTGTGGTGACGACGTAAAGCTCATATTACATGGGCGGGCGAATAGCGGAGAACATGCCCGCCGAACACTGTAGTCCTATTACATGAGATAGTGAAATCTCAAGGTCACCTAGATCCGGCAGCTGTAAGGTACATTGTTTTCATCTGAATATGATTACACTGTGAACAAAATCAGCAAGTTTTGGAGTAGCTACCGGAGTTACTTGGTTGTTCGCCTGATAATGTCGGCTGTTCTGGAGGCAAAGTTCGTGCAGTGAGCAAACCTCTAGCAGCAGCAAATGTCTGCCGGGCAGCGTTCAAAATGAGCTGCCCGTCAGGCAATTCCTCCTGTTTGCTTGTGTAATAGGGGCTTTAGTCCAACACGGGCACTGGCCCCAAACATTGCAGCATAAGGGATTTTGTTCATTCCAGAGTGATGCGAAGAATTTTTTTGCAAACTGAACGACCTTGATCCTCATTGTCAATCTTCTCAGTTGTTCTCTGCCATCCAGGCAACAAGCATGTGTTTTTTGTCAACATTGGCTATCTCAATTGACCCCTGACTCTGAGGTCTCGTTTTGTCATCAACGATCTTCAGGTCGGGCCACAGAGTCGCAAGTTCCGTAATAACAGCGGCGGTAAACTCAGAACCATTATCTGATTGGAGAATATATGGTTCACCTACCAGAAGAAAGATGTCAGCTAGCTGGGAGGCTACTTCAGTAGCTCTTTTAGACGTAAGGGACTGTAGAACGCAGAACTTGGTCCAATGGTCGTGGTAGACCATGATATATTCAAAATTGTTGAGTATGGATTGCATATCAATCCAAGTCAATTTGTCCTCTGGAAGCAAACTTGGTTGGCAGTATCAGTTTGACGACTCCTTTTTCATTGCAGGTTTCCTCTTTTTCACACATTCCAGGTACAGTGACTGGAATAGTTCGACGTCACCTCTGAAAATATTGGCATACTTCACATTACTGTTAGTACATTCATTATTTGATCCCTACCAGCATGACCCGTTGCAACATGGGCTTTCTTGATTATGTTGAATGTGTCTTCAGTGCTAGTGTAAAAGACTGGAAGTACCTCGGGTGTTTTGCGTATCTTTTCAAATTTCTGCACATCACATTCGAGAATTTCGAATTTGTTAGCAAGTAATATTTTTTGGCGAGAGTTGCGGTGGTTTTTGATGACTCACCGGCAGCCTTAATGTCTTCAATTGTCTTGTAGTAATTATACTTAGGAATAAGATACTTCTGACATTTTTGTACTTTCAGTTATTACGAAATCTCAACTGTACACTTTTTGCCCTTCTTACTGAATACAGAATGAATAGTGAAATGAAAAGATACATAACAATAATCGTTCACCGCTATTTCACGTTTTGCCTTAATCCAAACAGGCACATCGTGTAACAACTGTGACAAAAAATCTGTCATTTCATGAAATGACTGGGATTTTTATAGTCATCTCGTGAAGTGACTGGCCCTCAGTCATTTCATAAAATGACTAAAATTATTAGGCACTTCACGACATAAGTGATGGGGCAAATATCCGCGTCTGCAACCTCGGAACATCCACACCTTTTTTTAACATCAGTATCTGCATCCGTGGATGCTAAGATGGTAACATGCGCAATCGCATCCGCTGATGTCAGAACTGTTATATCACAAGCAAAGGAGGCGAGGATGTGCTTGTTCATCACTGTACACTAAACTCGTCCATAGTGCTAAAAACTACAAATTCTCAGTTGGATTGAAATGTGTGCAAGCACTGTCCCTGTCAACACAGCACCATCTAAGTTTTCTTTCCAAGTGTTGTACAAATTGCCGTCGAGAGAGGGGTGACTTGAGGAAGAAAAAAAAAAACATAGGAAGAATCTCAGTAAAAAAAAAGATCATGCATGCTCCAACCACGATCAATAGCCGCTAATATGGGAAGCTTAGAGATGTCTATCTGTGTAGTTGGAGCGGAAGAGAGAAGATGGATTGAGGTGGCCTTGGATGCTTTGGCCGTTATGAGTTTGCAACTCCTGGAGGAGGAGTTCTTAGCTGTGGATGACTTAAATGCATTGACTGTCCTCGCACCGACAACGTTAGAATTGAGTCTATTCCAAATGCGAAAAGAACTGCTGACTTGCGGTTGTTCTTTGAGCTTTATGCTTGAGCTTTTGGCCGTTGTTTTGCAGGTGATCAGTAACGTCCCTATCAAGAAGTCCCCTTGTAGGTACGTCGTTGAAGCCATTCAAATTACTTGGAGGTTTCTATTAGTAGAACCCTGAGTCGTCCTTTCTCGAGAGAGATTAAGCCCAGTTCTTCTAGGTGACATTTGTAGGCTTGTTTTGCAGCTTAGGTATGAATTTCGTTGCTCTGCGTTGGACTCTTTGCATAGGTATCATCGGTATCTTTACACAGATGTGGCGACCAGGATTGAACAGCAAATTCTGAGTGTGGCCGCACTAAGGCCTTGAACAAGGGAATGATGTCTTTGGACTTGTATTCAAAATTTCTGGCGAGAATCCAAGTACTCTACTTGCTACTTTCATGCGCTTGTAAACTTGCTGACCTTGTTGTAGTTTGTTTGTAATAGTTATTCCCAAGTCACGTTGGGTGACAGCAGCCAATTGTATCCCATTCATTTTCAATTGGGTTGAAGGTTTCTCCAGCTTATGTGCATTCCTGAATGTTTGTCGACATTAAAGCTCATGTGCCACGTTGTGTTCCAATCTATGAGGTGGTCAAGGTGTTGTTGGAGCTCAGCTTTTTTTTTTTTTTTTTTTTTTTTTTTTCACACGTCCTGAATCCAAAAATCACAACTACCTTTTGGGGAAATGCTCACTTTTCGAGATATTNTTTTTTTTTTTTTTTTTTTTTTTTTAGGGATGACATAGGTTAGTATCATTCTCAAATTTACTGATTTTACTACAAATGTTAAGATCGAGATCATTGATGTAAATGATGAACAGAAGTGTTCCAATCACGCTACCTTTTGGAACTCCTGATGATAGGTGCTTCCTGCTGCTCGTCTCTCCTTCGAGCTTCACTCGCTGCTGCTGACCCATATGCCATGCCCTGGTCCAGCGTAGCTAACTAGTCTCCTGGATACCATTGCTTCCAATTTTTTCATTAGCCGTTGATGGGGTAGTTTGTCAAAAGTTTTTTAGAAGTCTAGATACACAAAGTCTACACCCTTTTCTTCATCTTTAGTTTCCGTAACTTTTGTAAAGAAGTCCAGTAGGTGTGTTAACCAGCTTCCTCCATTTCGGAAGCTGTACCGAGTGTCTGATAGGAGCTGGTGCATACCCAGGTGATCAGTGATGTGCTTCTTGGAAAGGTGTTCGATGGTTTTGCTGATGACCGATCTAAGCCGGTTTGGTCGATAGTTGCTGGGGCTTTTCTTATCCCCTTCTTATGTATCGGGATCACGTTAGCTAGTTTCCAATTCTCCAGAACTTTTCTCGTTCTTAAAGACCGATTAAAGATTTCAAGCCGTGGCTTCAAAATGACTGGAGCCATTCCTCGTGGGAAAGATATATGTGCCAGTGGATTTATACACATTGAGGTGGGTCAGTTCTTTCTCGATCTTTGTAGATGAAACACAAATAAAACATACCTTACCTTTGAGCCGCATATTAGGCAACGGTGTCACATGCGTCCAGCATCCGCAGATGCTTTTATGCTTCCTTACTGCGTGTATTGAGAGTCTTGCTCACTGGCCTGGGCTTCAGCTGCTGACAGTCATGGACCGACTTGTTAGTTCAGCCAGGAGGCTGAGAGCCGAAAATGATCTGGTGAATCTGTCTCATAGGAGAGAGGTTGCTGGACTCTGTATGTTTTATAACATTTACAACAATGAAATACATTGGTTGTATTCTTCTGTCCCCACTCTCAAGGTCTCAAGGAGGGTTACACGTGCTGCGGTTGACGCGCACTCATTCACTTTCGAGATTGTTAGATGCAGAACTCGTCAGTTCAGTTGGTGCTTCGTGCCCTGGTCTGTTGGGATTTGGAATTCATTGCCGGCATTGGCTTTCGGTTGTGTTGGCCTGCAGGCATTTAAGGGGATCGTTTACAAATTTTGGAATTTTCTTTATTGGTGGTCCGATCTTACTGAAATTTTCACATAATATGTAAAATTAAAAAAAAAGCACTTTTTATTCGTGTAACTTTTTCCATTTAGGCCTTAG
>LQNS02277097.1:14752494-14777757 GCA_001587735.2 Parhyale hawaiensis
GGTTCTAGTGCCGCTAGCACCCTAAAAATTTAGGACGTAATGCCCCCATACCTGAAGACACTTTTTGAGCAAAAAACAGAAAATTTATAATTTTGACCATTTTCGCCTAAACGATCCCCTTAAGTCAGCTATTGATGTTATTTTTTTGTTGGATTTTCTTTAGTGCCGTTTCGGGCTTCCTGGTGTTGCAGAATGCTCCATTTGGATTGAAGTTACTACCTGTCCGTGGCGGCCCGGGTTTGAAGTTTAGATAATATAGAAAACGTTTAATCATCACTGAGTTTACTTGAATTCTCCGCTGCAAAGCAAAAGCTGCTTCGTCAATGGAGGACAGCACATTGAAGAAATAATTCTGCATCTACTACATCGTGAAAAATCGCCTAACTTGTGCTTCGTTGACCACCTCAATTTGTACATTGTGAATTGAGAGCAAATAATGTAGGTACTTCACTGCATGAAGAAAGTAATTAAACGGATTCCATGGCAGCGCTAACAGACATTGTAAATATCTTTTTTGGATTTTAACGATGGCTGAGCAAGAAGTGCATTCAGATAATGTTCCCACTTTGGCTATCTCTGCAACCTTGTCGGATTTTTACTGATTGTCACGTAAATGCCACATAATTACAAAATCCGCATTTTGGCCTATTTTCGCTTATCTATTTCATTAAGAGCTTAACACGAAAGATACAATACTGTATATAAATAGGTATCTATATGAACAAACACACAATGATGTTTATTATACTGTTGATTTTATCAACGCTTGCTTAAGTCAGCCTCAAGGTCCTGTCGAGAATGCCCTATTCCACTGGGTAGTGAAGTTATATTTTAGCCAATCTATGCCATAGCTCTTTGTGCATTGCGAAAATGATGTGATTGCTCATACTTCATGGTAGTTACTGTTTGTCCTGCTGTTTTAAATACATCAATAGCTCTTTGTATTTTGTCCATGATGAATAAGATGACAGAATGCCCAGTCCCAATATAGTGCAATACATTGTTTACATTAAAGTAAAAGTAATGTTGAAAGTCACTTTCTGTGTACTTTTATTGGAACTTTCTAAAGTAACAATTGCTTTACTTAACACATGAACTTGTGAAATGGAAAACCAATCCAGATAAACACGTTGGCGTCGAGAAAGGCGAAAGCACTTAGGGTAGGAATACTACTTTCTGTTTTCTTACTTTTCTTTTTGTAATTTCATGTGATTGTTTTACAGGATAGTTTTATTACTAGGATCTTATTCTTTATTATCGCATGGTTTTTTCTGAGTTCATTAATTTTGCTGGACGAAGGTGTGAAATGTTCAAGTAATTGTCATCAAACAATAAAAAAGTGACCTGTTGCATTAAGTGTATAAACCATTAACAACTTGATGCATTGCCTATGTGTTATTTCTCAGTGGCTCGCTTCGACAGAACTCCTCTGCCGTTAGCACCAGACCCGCGACAACGCCCAACTCTGGAGGCGTCTAAATGGTAGTTTAGACAGTTTCGAGGCGTAACCCTCATTGTATACAGCTTTCGGTGTTCTATCTTTTTTTAGGCTCTGCCCACCTGGTACCTCAGGAGCCCAGCAGCAGCACTTCTCATTTTGTTACGACTCGCGCTACTGTTAACATCTCCATCTGTGCTCTGGTCTCCACTGCTGCTCTTTGTTCACCTATCGATCTTGAAGCTTGGGAAATACTTTCCTTACTGTTTATTAGTGCTCTAATACGGTTTTTCCTGTTTGGAAATGTGTTTTTACCATTTTTAGTGATATGTTTTGGAGACTGTGTTTGGTGTGTGATCGGCCTAGGGTGCCGCTATCTTTGATCCTTAACCCCTGTCTCCTTGTGTTCACAGAGCTGCAGCAGCTGTTTTGTTCCTGATGACCAGTGACAGTGATGGTGTTCTGTGTTTTTCTCCTTTTGAAATAAAGTTAACGTAAATTGTTTTTCCTCGGAATAGAGGAATAAATACTTGGTGGTAGGTACTTAGCCCCAAGAATTCCAATAAGTATATTGTTTGCTTAAATACTCCTCCTGGTAGGCCCCAGTGGCCCTAATAATTCCGCAAAGTATTTTGCCTTATAAATTTTGCTAATTTTTGCAGTGGTGGCCCTTACGGCCTTCCTTTGCCACCTGTTACAGTAACGCCAGACTGGTTGGTAGGCCTTTCTTGCTGTAACAATTCCATCTAGCACAGTGATGATACATTTTGGTGGTAGGCACTTGTGCCCTAAGAATTCCACCAAATATATTGTTGCTCAAATCTTGGTTGGTAGGCCTTAGTGCCCTGACAAGTCGCCAAGTATATTTATACTTACTTGGTTAGACTGGACGCCCTCAAAAGGCCACCAGACATGTATATTCTTATTTGATTTTTAGGTCTTAGTGGCTTAGCTAGTCTGTCAAGTATACATATTATCTCTTGATAAGGCTGGACGCCCTCGAAAGGCCACCAACCATAGAGATTCATACTTTGGTTGGTAGGCCCTAATGCCCTAACAAGTTCGCCAAGCACACACACACTCTTTTGCACATTCACACTTGGTTCGTAGGCATTGGTGCCCTAACAGTCCGCCAAGCGTATGTATTTATACATGCTCGGTTAGGCTGCGCGCCCTCCTTGCAAGGCCGCCAAGCATGTATATCCTCTCTTTCTCTTGGTTGGTAGGCCTTAGTGCCCTAATACGTCCGCCAAGCTCATATATTTATACATGCTTGGTTAGGCTGTGCACCCTCTCAAGACCGCTATGCATTTATATGTTCACCTGGTTGGTTAAGACTTAGTTCCCCAACAAGTTCGCCGAGCAGATTTACTGTCGCCAAAGAGCATTTTTTCCAACTATTGGGATGCTCTCCATTAATTGGAAGTCTCAAATCGGCCGGATTCTCGATCTGTGCTGATTCCAAGTCCAAGATGGAGCTTGGACGCCGGAAAGCCGGCAGGTCAGAAAAAAAAAATGAGGTGCACTTTTGCTCCTCTAAGGGAGTGCAAGAGTGACCACTTGTTTTTGTGACCAAGTCTAAAAATCTGTAGGTCTGTGCCAGCCTCAGTTTACCTGAGATCGTGTTTGCCACTTCCTGGTGCATAAGCTATAAATACTGGTTGCAACATACAGAAGTCAGATCATTGCACTACCGACAACCATCCGGCTGGTGCTTCGCGGGTGTGACACTCAATCCCGCTGGAAGACCTCTCTACACTGAAGGACTAATATCTAGAGTGCTTCTGCAAGAGACATTAGCATAGTGCACCAATGTAGCCAAAATATACGGTAGTGCTATAGACTACCTGATAGTAATGTCAGTGATAACCTGTGCTATATACTGTGAATATATGGAATATGAGTGTTCAGTGTCTTACTGCCAGTGACTGGCGATCCTACGGTTCGTGAAGATAGTGAGAATCCAGCAATAACCCCGATGCAAGTGATAGGAGCTCACTACAGACCTACCTACAGCTATTATTGAGAGTGTCTGCAAGCAGTCCTAACTGGGAACACTTGTACGATACGATAAACACTTATGCTGGTGAGGCTTGCCAAAGCAACGGCAACGCAAACTAGTGTATACGCCATGCAAGGCCGGTTTGGAGGTTACATAGCAAGACCTCCAACAGACGGCTCTGACAAGTTAATGCGACTTCAACAGATTTACAGAGGATAAAACTTGATAATTCCCGCCCCCACATAGGAGGTTGGGACCTCTCGAAATCCTGTTAGGAAACATCTCTCATCTGGTATCAGGGATTTTGACTGCCACTGTAGGCTGGGTCTGATACGCAGTGACCTGTTTTTGGACTTAGTCCCATAAGGAAGTTTTCCCTTGGGACTGAGTGTATCCCCCTAAGAACCAGGCGGGTCCTAATCCCCGGAAAACACATAGGTAGAAACCTTGCAGAAGCTCTTCAGTTGTTCTAGCAAAATGCAACCCGAGGAGGTTGTGACCTTCTTGTGGTCCTGCTGAAGTCAGCCGCGGGATGCAATATCCCGGTACTAGTGCAGATATATATGAACAATTATCAACCGACAGGTGATAGCTCCGTCTGATTACAGTCCGGTGAGAATTAAGCAGTTCGGGAAGTTCAAGCGTAGACTTAATCCTCCACAGACGCATAGGCGCAGTTTCCTAAGGGTTGTTTGGACTCTACCTCAGTACTATATATCTCCGTCCAATAATAGTTTACCTTAGAACAGGTACTGCTTGGGGCAGAGACTGCGGCCAGAGTCTCTGGAGCTCGTAGATAAGCCTGTTACACGGATAGTTTTTGTTCAAGCTCCCTATGGAGTTATATTCAGAATCCTCCAGACTTTCGGAACCTGAACACAGGGTACGTGTGAGCTGTTGACCTTTGATGCCGGGAGGAAACATTTGGTTGGAGAGAAGAATGAGTTGTCAGCTTGGCCTGGGCGAATCATTGCCTCTGTTATGGTGGTGTTACCGGGCACCAAATAAATGTTCTGATACCGTACTATAGCTTGTCAGGCACCAACAGTACCCGATAATATTCGTGGGTTTTTTAACTTTCACTTTAGATCACTTATTTTCAGAGTACAACAGTACTTTCAGTTTTATGTCTATTATTACCTTGCATTTAGGAATCAAGTATATTTCAGTTAAAATTTTGAAGTTTATTTCATTTCCACTGGAGAAATTGTTATAAAATAGTTTATTTGAATTGACAAAGAATTATTAAAAGGTTCAAAAGGCTTATTGCACGTATTACGAAAATATCTTGCGTATTGTAACAATTACTAAAGTTTAATATGGCTGACAATGGGGCTTAGGAGGAGAGCAAGTACCACCATCCAGCAAGATCCAAGTGCAGATTAAAGACTGACTCCAGGTACAGGCAGTGCTGTGATGTAACAGCCACCTGCTGACATAAGGGCGCACATGCGATGTACCTTAGAAGTCTACAGGGCAAAACTTAGAAATTTGATTTCTCTTGCTCACAACGGTTAATGGAACGATGTATCCTAGGTTGGATACCAGGGTTCAGGGGCTGATGGGCCCCTTTCTAACATAATAGGCTTCCGAATTAGTCTTTTCCTGGACCATGGTGTTTAGTCATGGAAAGACTTCATCCTTAGATCTAGGAAGACAATACATGTACGCCCGGGACAGTTGAAGCCAAAGTCCCAGACTTGTTTCAGGAATTGTGCTCAGTGGCTTCTGGGCTGGACTCGGAGGTTTGGGAAAATTCCTCCAGTACTGAGTTCCCTTAAAGAGAGGTGAATTTAACCGTTCTTCTGGACTCTCCCAGGAAGGCTCAGCATTGAATATTGGTCCAGCCTGTCCTACACTTGGAGCTTGCTTAAGGGAAGCGAGCGATGGAGGTGTTTGGGGTGAAAATTTCACTTTTTTGTTTTTGTTTTATGAAAAGTGATTCCTGGGACGAGGTCTATCACAAAACCAAACATTTTCACCCTGGGAGCACTGGAAACCCCCCCCCCCAAAAGGGGTGGTGGAAGGGGCGGGTGGGGGTCACAATTTCATTTTCTCCATTTATTGATGAAAAGTGATATTGACGGTGGAGTCTATCACACAACCAGATACATTTTGACCCCTGTTGGCACAGGGACTCTCCAACAGGGTTGCGGGAGTAGATGAGGGTGCGTGGGAGTCAAATTTCCACTTTTGTCAATTGCAGAATAATGATCCCTAGAGTGGGAGCTATCACGCCGTCAAATATTCTTATTCTGGGGGCATGGGACTATGGACCCCCATCCCCGCCACAGCAGGAGATAAAGGGGAGGGCGGGGTTGTAAATCATAATTATGTGTCATAGCAACATACTAAGTAGATATTGTTGATAGTATGTACATATTAGTGACATTTTTAGTGGTCAAAACTTTCATTGCCATTTTCTCAGGTTTTCATTTTTTTTTTTTGTATATGTATGTCTTCAAAAGAATGGAACTCCATCAGTTTTCATCCTAGAGAGTTCTTTTATATATGAACCAAAAGCTGAAAACATAACGAAGAGATGAGCGGCTCTTGATTTTTGATATGCTCAGTTTTTTTTTTTTTTTTTTTTTTTTGTAATGTGGATCTGGACTATTAAAATTACAGTGAAAAACAGCAAAAAATGCGATATCATTTTTTTTTTACTTCTATCTTTTCAAAAAATTAAATTCGAGACCAAATTTAGAAAAAAGGGAGCCGCACATCTTTTCCTTATGTTTCCAGCTTTCAATTCATATATAAAAGACCTCTCTAGCATGAAAACTGATGAAGTTCTGTTCATTTGACGGATGTATGTGAAAAAAAAGAAAATGTCTTTTTCACTAATATATCAAATATCTCCCAAAATAATAGGAATTTTCAAAAAATTACTTCAGAAATCGATTTCTGACGGCATTTTACCTTTACCGTGCAAGTTTCAGAGTGATTGCTTGAGAAACCCAAACCCCTCCATGGCTCCCCTTAAGGAGGCCCTTGAAGCCTTATTAGAACATGATTCTTTTCTTGGCACAGAGGATTCCGCCTTATGAAGGTCTTAGAGCAATGCTCTCATTATAGCCCGGGTGGCTTTTTCTGGCCAATCCATTAGTAAGAAATCCAGGCTTCAACCACAGATGGTTGTAGATTCAGGGTCTGCTTCCTTCGAGTGACGTAGGTTTGGTTTCTAGAAGGAAGCTCCAGGTTGGAACAGACTTGTCCCGTCGGTAAGAAATGGGTTAAACCCCAGCCAGAGGTTAGCCGGTACCTGAAGATCGGACGCAAGGCTAGCGTCAGATCTGGCTGCTTTCTCAAGCCAGCAAAGCCAAAGTAGGGACTCCCTTGCAGGAGTCTTTATACCAGCATAGTTTTCTCCCAGGAGAACCGGATGTTTTGACCCCAGAGGTGCTGAGTAGTCTTGCTTACAAGCTCACTGCAGGGAAACTCCCCTCAGTCTCTTTACGATTGAATAAGTTCGGCCACAAACTCGAGTATTGTTTGGCTAATGAGTACTGCAACTCCAGTGGAACTTCCTGAAAAGCTTCATCCAATTAGTATTAACTTTTGATACAGCATTTTTGGCAGTTTTATTATAGAAACATGCTATCAGGAGGACAACAGAAAGTCAATTTCTTTACTGTAGGTGCTATAATGAATGACCCCTTCCTGGTGGGAAGGATAAGGTTATCAGGTCCGCAGCAGGGAACAGATGTGCACCTAGAGTAAAGCCTCGGTCAGTATGCTGGACTGAGGCGTATGACCAAGCTCCGACTGTAGGTTGGTCTCGTGGTTAGATTAGCGCTGTGACGGGATCCTGGTTGTTGTAAGCCCTGGCAAAAAAGATACGCTAGTAGACAATTTCTAAAGAGGGCCACTTGCTAGCTCAGGGTAACCCTGGGGAAGTCGATAACCTCCCAAACGATTAAACAACTTCTAGGGCAGGGGACAGAGGTCCCCACTCTTTGATAGACTGTTCTGTCTCGAAGAAGGCTGAGACGACAGAGGGAGCTGGTATGATGAGTAGAAACAGAGCTAGTAGGTTTCTTTCTCTTCGGGGTGGTTCAGGAACCATGCCTCATGTAAGGGAGAATAGTTCCAGACCCGTGCTAACCCAGTTTCTTGAAGCAGGTTTATACCTTGGCTAAGGCTAACGTCTTCCTTTACCTCAACCTCGTCGAGTCCTGTGGATAAAGGATCCCAGGTCATGGAGAGCGAGAAAGATAGGACGAGATGTTCCTGACGAAGATTATAAATTCGTCTTCCAAGAGAACAGGACGGCGGGCCTCCTGAGGAGGGTTCGCGCTTGAGTCTCGCTCTCAGGGAGTGATCAGGACCAGCTGATAGTGTCTGGTTCAGAGATACTGTGCCTCCCTAAACTGGAGCCATCCCTTCTCTAGGATAACTTTAGAGTGGCACGCAGTGGTTACTTGGCGGAGGTCAACTCCTGACATTGGCTGACGTGCCTGCAGGTCACCATCCTCTGCCTATTCACGGTAATTTCTGTTGCTGCCCAGAGGGCTGTTGCAAACTTACATCAGTTGCCTCGGTTCCGGCTGTAGTAGGCCAGCAACAAATAAAAGGTCTTCCAACTAGGAAGGCACGGAGAAGTGACAGGGGAGGATAGATAGAACCGTACTATGGTCGTTGAGGAGTCAAAGCATAGTCTGGCGGTTTCAATAATCCTGGTTCACCCAAGCCTTAGCATCCTTCTAAGGGTGAAAACAGACTGCTCCGTACGTCCTTTGCTCCTGAAGCCCGGAAAGAAACATGATGGGCGGAGAGCTATCTTTAGTCCCAAGACTTGAAATGGTAGATTGGTAACTAATCCAGCTGGACCTAGCAATGAGATTTGTCCCTTACCCTTAATTCTGCTTGAGATATAAAATGGAATTAAGTTCCTCAGGAGTGCAGATTTTTATTCGTACTCTCTGGTCCTCACACTGGGAAGGAGTTCCCCCGGCAGGCCGGGTTTTTCCTCGCGGAGAGGCAGTGAGTTATAAAAGTTCAACTTTTCTAACTTTCAGAATCTATTCTTAAACCGTAGTCACGTAGGGCCACGCACGATTCCATAGGCTCAGGTTACTCCAGATACCTCAGGAGAAGAGTTCTTGAGATACATCTGAGGATTGGTCCAGTCTATCTAGGGGCTACCCTAATTTCATAGGGAATGGTTTTCACAGACCTGGTTGGCTGGGCAGATCTATGTCCACCCTACTAACAGATGATGTTCAGCCAGTATCAGTGTAAAACCCTGAAGGGGGACTACTAGTAGATGTCCTATAGTAGTACAGTTCAAACTTCCAGGAGAGTGTGTTAGAAAACGCCGGCTGGTTTCCAAAAGGGTTCACCATAGAGAAACCGTAGTTCTCCCCCGAGCATAGTTTTCTGGGGAAAAGAAGCTAGTGTAAGATACACTACAGTGCGACCCACGGTATTAGTCCAGCAATTTTTTTATTGATTTTTCATTAAAAATCTTCTGTCTGTCTGACGAGAATTATGTTTTCATATGGCAACACTGTGTGCTTAGTTCATCTGGCAATATTTGTTTACATTTTGAAGAGGTTGGTTGCAGAATATTCCTTCGACTACGGAGGTTAAACAAAGTGTTATAATATATAATAATAAGAATATTCCTTTGTTTAACAGATATACTGTGAGTCACGCTATTAGTCCATTTGAATAATATTCAAAATGGGGCGTGCTAATGTTCTAACAGACGAAGAGAAGCAAACCATTATCAAAGAAACGGCCAAGAAGACCTCATGTGCGTCTATTGCCAGGATTTTAGGCAGCCATGTTAGAACACTTCAACGTTTTTTGAGGGATCTTTCCAATCAGAAGATATGGTCTGATAAAAGTAAAATATAAGCTGTGAACAAGCGGGCTATCAGAAAAATTTAACGTCGAGTCTTCAAAAAGCCAGGAAGCACAAGCAAAACAATTTTTGAAAGCTCTGGTCTAAATCAAGTGCCAAAAACTATGCAAAATTGAATCTTGGAGACTATTGCAAATGTGAAATCTCCCCCCCCCCAAAAAGCCTCAATTGACACAAAGGCACAAGCTTCTGAGAGTTGAGTGGGCTATGTCTTATATGAAACAGGATATGAAATGTGTTTTATTTAAAGATGAGACCAGAGCGACTCTTGATGGCCCAGACAGGTGGTTTAAAGGATGGGTCGGGTTTGAAGGTGACCTCCACCATCGTTTTCGCCACCATCAAGGCCTTGGTGGTGGTGTTATGTTGTGGGCTAGGATTATGAATGATAAACTTGTAGGTCCAACAATGGTCCATGAAAGAGTTGAAGTCAATTCTGCTAACTATTGCGTTTCTTGGCTAGACGACCAGACTTTGGATCGTTGCAAAAAGCTGGTTTTCATGCAAGACAATGCACCCTCGCATTCAGCCAGAGCAACAAAAGAATACCTTGCTTCTTTGGGGTTCAAAAACCAGAATTTGATTGTGTGGCCACCCAATTATCTAGAATTGAACCCAATTGAAAATCGATGGTCCATCATCAAACTCAAAATTTATACAGAGGGTAAGCAGTTTTCTTCAAAAGCAGAATTGTGGGAGGCCATACAAGTTGCTGCAAGATCCATCGCTGGTAGCCTGGTACTACTATAAAGAAATTAACTCATTCCGTTCTTGGCCGCATTTTTGAGGTCATTAAATGTAATGGCCGTTACATTAATAAATGAGCTTATTGTTTATTTTGCCTTGTTTGCTGTTGCAATATGTTCCAAGTACTTTTTGAAGTAATTAATAAACAGTTGATTTGTGTTTTATTAATCATATTTAATTAATTTTGATACCCGAGACTAATATCTGAGTTCAGGAAATAGAGGGTGGAATAAATAAAAGTAAGTTTCTAAATGGTATCAAGCAAACAATTTCTCAAATGATAGAATTATGAACATTGTACATCATTACTCTGCAACATACAATAGAAATATCAAGTTATATTAACAGGAAATGATAGCTTAGAAAAATCAAATAAGACTACTACCGTGGTTTGCACTGTAGGTCGAGCAGGAGGTTATCATCTAGCTAGCAGGTAACAGGGAAACTCAAGTTTCCCAGGTTGAGCCTGCTTAGACTCAGTCTTACAGACTTGAGCACTTCACAACTTCAGGAGGGGCCAAGTTTGGCTGTGCTACAGGTAGTGTATGCCTACATTAAGGAGTTCCCCCACTAACATAGGAAAACGTCTCAAGCCAAAGTGCGGCTGAGTAAATCGCACTTCCCTTGGGCTGCTGGCCGAGCCAAGTAGTATAGACGAGGACCATCCACCAGTTATGGGATGGGGCCCTTCAGGAGCAGGTTAAATTTGCTCCGCCATTGACAGGGCGACTGTAACTTTAAAGCAGAGTCGCCTGGTAGTCGTCTACACAGTCAGGTTCAAGAGGTAGCAGCTGAAAGCTGCCTTATGGATATACAGTAAAACCCCTCTAATCCGCACCCCAATAATCCGAAACCCTCCCTAATTCGAACATCTCATTACTGTTCGAAATGCTATCTGAACAAGTGAGCATTTTTCGGATTAATGGGGTAAAGTACGGAGTTCTAACAAATACCTCTGTTATCCGTGCAGGGCGCTTCTCATTTTTCGGATAGATTCGAGGTGATGAGCGAAAAATCTGTGCGAGGTGCTGCGCAGAAGGTACAAACAATCTCTCTATAATCCGTATTAGTGCGGAATAAAGAGTTTTTTTGGATTTGTAAGTACCCCGGTAATCCGAAATCCCCACTAATCCGTCACCCCCTTCCCCCAGTGCTATGCGAATTAGAGGGGTTTTACTGTATACTAAAATAAATTTGTGACAGGCTTAGATAGTGGTAAAGGTTAAGTCACCTTAGACCACACCTTCACCTGGGAAACCCATATGCACTGGTTTGTGCTGCGGGTATAGGCCCACTGGCCCCAGATGAGCAAGTGTAGTCGCAGTCGCCCTCGGGTCACGAACTATGGCGCCAATTTGATGGGAGGAACAAATGACCCGAGACCCCCCACCCCCCTCATCTCTCAGAAAGGCAGTTCCGCCACGGCGCCGTGCACGCACACACAACTGCCGAGTCAGCACACCAAGATCTGCAAAGAGCTCGTGTGCCTCACGGGGCATCGAACGAGCAATACAAGGTGTTACAGAGCTGAGAACGGAAGCGTGCAGCTACTGTGGCGGCACCAGGAGGAGACTGGACTCAGAAGCCTGGAGTGGTAGGTGCCTCTGTTCCGGAAAATTGGAGAAAATCGCTTCTCAAACGAGCTGACCAAGATCGCTTTGGGTCCAAGACCAGAGCCTCAAATAGGCTCAGGTCTTCAGGACCGAGGTAAGCCCAAATTGCGTACTCTCCCCACTCAAAAGGTCCTCATCAAAGGTTCCTCTTGACCATGTCTGAAGGGGGAAGCTTGCTTAACCATAAAGTAATTAAGGTCAGTACAGGACCCTCCATTAGGGTCCATCAAGGTTTTGCTCTTTTACGACGGTGGAAAACACCTTTGTTGCAAGAAATGTCAACTAGACACGAGGGAGATGTCCTTACCCTGATTAGCATCTACCGGACATCTGAGGTTTGTGTTCACGAGCCTAGGAGGTGACTACCTCCTTATTCGGCTCAGTGGAAATGGTACTTATGAAAATTTATGTAGTGGAAGTATGAGGTTCCTGGAATTAGGAACTGTCATTCCTGGCCTAACCTGCTCCACCAAGCAGACAATTCAGGATGCTGGTTTAGTGTGGATGAGGTTGTAAGCCTCTTACGAGTTCTCCCATCCGGAACCAAGGATCCAAGATCCTCAGAGAAATCTCAGCCTACTGGCAGAGACAGTGCTGAGGAAGACCAGCCCAGAGTAATTCTGGTCTACAATAGGTAGTCTTCACGGAAAGACACTGGTTAAATATACAAAAGGTGGAGCGATGGCTCAAGGCCCTGGTTGAAATGGAATTCGACCACTGCTACAGATGGTCAGTTTCAGAATCAAAATGGGATCCAGAAGGGACTCGAAAGCCTTTCCGTGTCTAGAAAGAGCCAGGCATAAAGCAGTAGTCCTAAAGGCTCCATGAAGGTCTGAGTTATGAGCAATTCTATTCACCGGATAATATTTCCAGAACCTTCAGGTAAAGGTTGAAAACAGCAGATTCCGGGTTAGAAAAGCATTGTCCTTAGAGGGTTTTGCTCCATAGACGTGTTCCGGGACAATCCAGTAAAGGCAGTTCGTTATTTATAAACTATCTTTGGATTGAAGGTCAGGGGTATGGCAACTCGCTGCAGATGGTTGCCAGGTACCCCCCCCCGAGGTTCGAGGTGACTTACAGTCACTATCTTGCCATTATTGAAAAATCTGGATTGTCTAAAAGAAAAGTCAACAAAGTGGGAAGAGAATAAATTAGTTCACGTCAGGATCCTTTGCACTAGCAACTCAGGGGGGCCATAGAACCCCTCTTTGCTGCGCCGTGGGTATGTCGGTGCACCCGACAGAGGTGTTCTGTCGGAGCGAGCCACTGAGAATGGATAGAGTGTTGCAACGAATTTTTCTCAGGGGCGAGCAAAGACAGAGGATCAAACGGACCCAAAGCCTCTTCAGTTCCATGGCTTAGGGTGATGTTGATGTATTATTGCGCTTTTCGTGCCAGAATGAGAAGTGCTGCTGCTGGGCTCCTGAGATACCAAGTGGGGAGCCTAAAAAAATATAGATCACTGTAAGCTGTCTACAATGATGGTTACGCTTTGAAACAGTCTAAACTACCATTTAGACGCCCCCAGAGTTGGGCGCTGTCGCGGGTCTGGTGCTACCGACAGAGGTGTTCTGTTTTCGTTCGCCACTGAGAAAAATGCGTTGCAACACTATCCATTTTCAGAATTGTAGTATTTATCGAATAGCATGTGGTCCTCGCACGCATCGTCCATGTTACTCTGATTATCCACCGTAGGTGCTGTTTCAAGTAGCTATAGCTTTTCGTTCGCGAATCGTGTGTGGAGGATCATGATGCCTAGAACCGACTTTAGCTATTGGACTTGTCTCGTTTCATGATATTGACTGCGTTGCTTTTAAATTCACTCACTCGTATTCTAACTTCTCTCCCTGAGCGCTCTGCATCTTATTACTCAGCTACCCTCCAGTGGCCTGTACTGCTGTGAGAGAGAATTCGGCGCTGACTCCAGTACGTGTCTGTGCCCAGTGAGCCCTCCTTAAGCTGAAATGTTACAGTATTTTTAGCAAGGGAATTCATGTGGTGTATCTAAGTATTTTGCTTTACAAGCAGACCAAATGGCCGACAGTACACACTAAATATTGGCGAGTGAAACCTATAGCAACCAAGATACCTCCATCAAGATGGAGCTAAACGTGCTACCGTCAAGTCGTCAGGAATGTGCGGTCAACGCTCAGAGTCACATTTGATGGCTGCTGCATAATATCTCCATCAACTGCTATACAACAGTAGTTTCCAAGACGCACTATTACTGTAGGTTTCATTGTTGTCTTCTTATAGTCTGTAAATACAGATGCCTTCTCCCTGTCTTGGAACGTTAATGGGAGAGAATGAAGTCCGCTACCTCCACTTAACACAATATTGTTTGAGAGAATTCACAAGTATTGAAGACTGAAGAGAGCCTAGGATTGAGGCTGAGAAACTGAACTACAAACTGGCGTGCTCTGACTTGATGTCTCTCAATAGAAACTGAATTTATGCCTATTACTGCAGTACCGTAGCCTATCTGCATCAACACATATATTTCTCAGCTTGCTACTATGATTGTATTTTTATTATGAATGAGAAATTCCATCTCCATCCGCGTCCATGTTTCTTAGCTGACTGACAACACATCAGTTTATCACTTCACATACAGTATTCAGCCCATGTTTTACTACCCATGCAATGGTTACATGGCATTAAATGAAAGATACTCACGAGCTATTGTTTAGCTGTTACATGAGTCTTGCAATTTTGAAGTGTGCATTTTTTTTATATTTGTCATATGGGTTTTTGATCTGAAGAACTGTACAAAACTACAGTGTGTATAGTAACTCACGTCATGTGAGCTTCAAGCTGTCGTCGAGTTTCTAGTCAGCCTTTGCTTATAAAATGCAAGTTGAAATCTTAAATAGGTAGGTTTATTTAGCAAAATGTTGATATCTTTTAAAAACTTTGAACCAAAAAACAGAAATCGGGGGCTAAAAATTTTAGGAGAGTTGCGTGTACGTGTACCCATTAAATTATCTTGGCAAAGTACAAACTCGAGTAAATTGAACAATTTTTTCTGTCGCAGCCACATACTCTCAGGCATTGCTATAGCCACGCCAAGTCTGGTAACTATGAAATTGTGTGTGTTGGGGGGTATGCTGACAGGGAATGCTTAATAAGCAGGAGCAGATCAGTGCTAGTCTGTACAGCATGGTGTACTGGTGGCAAGTTTGGCTGAGCCAGCTTCGCCCGGCCCTTTTCTTCATAACCTCGTATATGTGGTAGGATTCACAATAGTGGCATTTTGTCATTCAAAAAGTATGGTGGCTGGACCTGATCCGTTCAAAACATATGATTAGTCGTTTATCAAACTGTGATGGGGCCTTTACTTCTACTCATGCACACTGTAGACCATCTATTGCTTACTGGTCTTTGTGTTGTGCAACTTCCTCTAGTTAGATATTTCGAATATTCATGAAGCAGTTATTCATCAGTGACGTGTTCACTAGCTGTACCTATTCATTTCGTAGCCATTCACCTCTCCTTTCGAAGTGAAAGATTTCTGTTCCTCCTGTTCTTTCAAACTAAATGCTTACTCGTATAGCTCTTTGAGTGTAGCCAAAATTAATCCGACTGTATTTTCTTTTGGTATTAGTTCCGAGTATAATTGCCTATTTTGAAAGTATTACCTGCAACTTCACCCTCGTTATTCCTTAATGAACATACCACAAACGTTCATTCTAAGGTGTCAATGGTATATAATGGTCAAATCCTTGAATATGCGCAACTCATAAAATTTTCTCATGCTACTTGAAGCTGTGGAATAACTCTTGTGTACTCTTTCTAAAGTCGGGTGATCTCGGTTTTATTGGTGTCACTCCCATTTTCTACGCTCTTTTGTGCTGAATGCATCATTGCAAAACTACCCTTTTTCAGTTATGTACAACTGTAAAACTAATTGCATGCAAGACTATATATTTGTATATTGTAATGACTGTACCTATAACTATACTAGCTACCTGGTCTGTAAACAGTAGGCAGTGCTAAGAAAGGTTTAAGTTACTTGCAATGATTTCACAATTACTGTTGCCACCTACGCAATGGGCATTCTGATTGTATACATATTGTCATTAAGGGTGCTTAATGTGTATGTAAATAATGCATGTTGTAGCCATTAGAGTTTCATTAGACTGAGACTGTTATGTTAAATGGAAAGACTTGCTTCACTGTTGTAGGTTTAAAATATGACTGGGATTATTTTAATGTGTTCATCCTGCCTGTGCTTTGTATTCATATATTTATCCTGGACAATACACTTTGTTAGCTAAGTTCCACTCCACTCTTCCTGTTGGCGTTGCTTACCTGGGATGTTGGGTTTAAGGATTGTAGTGTTCTCGTGATCCTGTTTACTTTCATTGCGCCTGCCATGCACAGATCAAATGTATTTAAGGGTAGCTACATTAATTTGCTTCAGTGGAGAAATCAAGTGTATTTCTGCGCTTTCGCCTGTCATTACCATTTTTATTTATCTTTCAGTTTCTAAGATTATATCAGATACTAGCTTTCCTCCAAATAATTCTATGTTTGTATCTGTGCCAGTGAGATCTTTGTTACTTGAAGCTACATTTCTAGTTTATAGTGATTCTAGGTACTGTAGGTATGTAAAAAAAAAAATTATAACTCAAATAAGTTACTGTGAATGTATGAACCATTTGAAGCTTTTTTGCACATAATTTCATATTAAAGCATTGCGATTTCTATCTTTGTATGACTCTTGCTGTAGCAGATTTTCAATTCATTAGCATCTCGTGCGCTAGCTTTTCATCTCTGATAATACTTAGGTTGTAGTAGATGTCAAACTCGACAATTTTAAATGACTTTCATTGGAGATTTTCCTCTCATTTGCTACCAGTAGATGCTGCAAATGAAAAAACGTGTGAATACTATAAGTTGTCCATTCATACTTTGTTGGATCGGTTTTATGTCACAATCTCCCGCATCTCTCAAGTAAGGATTACGGGCTTGGATGTTGCCCAGCTAGTGCCAGTACTTGTGCTGGAGCTTAGGCCTTTTATTCACCAGATGCCCTTCCTGCCATGAACCAATGACGCTTACAGGATTAGAACCCTGCACCTATTGATCCAGAGGCGGGAACTTTACCCTTACGCCATAGCAGTCACTCACTTTTAATTCTTTTTGGTGGTGGGGGTTTGTCCAGTGAACAAGATGAGTAACAAAGTATGCTATTAGGCCTATGTAAAGAGTGTGTATTCTGTTATCAAAATTATGACAGGATTAACACCGTTCATTAACTTCGCTGAGGCAGAGCAGTGCCTTCAATTTTCTTTTCATTTTACAAAAATTCTGAATTCTATTATAACTGCAAATAAACTAGTTAGCTATTAGTAGAGCTATTGCAGTGGCTCGCTTCCGGCAGAGTACCCCTCTCGAATAGCACCACGACCCGCGTTTTAGTGGGTTACTCCATATCAGGAAGACAGGTGAGTCGTCACAGTTTGTTATTAATAGGTAAGTACTCTTGCCCGTTTTTTTTTTTTTTTTGGACTTAGCCAAAATTGTGGGGTATGCTCTTATGTAAGTATAAGAGCTGTTCCCCCAGTACTTCTTCTGTACTTTGTCTTAGTACAACAGTGTACATTGTAATATACTCTTAAGACCATACTAACATCCCGCATGTGCATGTTAGGATAAGAACTACTAAAATCTGATAACTTTGTTCTTGTCCCTGAGCAGGCGCTAGAGTTACTTTACCTCAGATTTTTTTTTTTTTTTTTCAACTTTTTCTTGGCTCCGCCCCCTCTCAGACCCCCTGGTATATAGGTAGGCACTCGACCCCCAGAGCCTCATTCCAGACGACTCGCGGTGCAAGCAACATCTCCAGCTCCTCTCCTCTTGTGCCTTAGAAACTTGAAAAAAGTGCAGTGTTTGGTCCCTGGTGGACTTAGTCTTAGTGTGTTGAGATACTTTAGGCACTGAGAAATTTTTTCTAGTTCATCCTTTTGGACTTAGAAAAATTTTCAGCTGTCCCCTTTGGGACTTAGTCTCTGTTCAGCGAAGTACTTGGATGCTTAAAAGTTTTTGGGATAGGCGTTTTGGGACTTTGCCTGAGAACAGCTCTATACCCTGAGAGTGTTTGAAAATTTTTCTGATCCGATATTGACTTAGTCTCAGTTAGTTGTATGAGATTATCACTTAGTGATTTAATGCCAGTTTTCCTGTTTTGAGGGCCTGAATAACTTAGAATATTTTTTTGCTGTTGCCACTTGGGATACTATAACTCAGTTTTCTTTTACTGCTTTTGGGACTTGGAAAATTTTCTCACCCAGCCTCATGGACTTGAAAAAAATTCTCTCATCCCGCCTAAGAGACTTAGTCTCTTATTGGAATCACATGAGTGACTCTTAGCCTATATCCTGGTATGGAATTAGGCCTAATCTGAGATTACTTACTTCCCTCTAAGGCCTTTACAAGTTGTGAAGTTTAGAATTTACCTTCAGTGAAACTTAGTATCAGCTCTTCCAGCCTAATGACTAATAGCCTTCAATATAGGATGAAAGTTTTGTAATCTGGTAAGCCGCGGCCGTTGGCACAGAAGTTCCTGAACTCCTGCAGCAATGATCTTGATTCTAAACTTTCATCAGAATTGTGGGCAAAAGGTAGTAAGAATAGTTTATTCTTTAACTTAACTTCAGTTTGGTTGAAATTCCTAGCTTCGCAAATACTCGTGGAAGTCTTGAAAGTTGTAAAAATTTATGAAGACCTTAATCATTTTAAATTATAGGAACAGAAAATAGTACTCTCCTTTTTTCTTGCGAAATTGAACCTAATATCAGATTCTAAATTTAAAGAAGCATCACTGCTATCGATCGAAGGTAGCTTTACTTACGCAGTGGTAATACTTTTTCTCAATTGACGGCACATGGAGAGGAGCTGGCGAAGTCATAAAGTCCTGAAGCTGAACGTTTTTAGGCACAGCAATTCAGAATGGTAGAGGACCGGGGGTTCCTGGTTTAAATATCTCCAGGTTCTGTAATTGCCGAGCCTATCAGCTGCTGACTGTCTGTTATGTGCGCGCGTATCTCGGTGACTGAAGAGAGATATGCAAAGCTGAACTTTTTAGGCACTGTGATTCTGAACGGTGGAAGACCGGGGGTGCCTGGTTTAAATATCTCCTGGTTCTGTAATTATCGAACCTAATTAGCTGGCCACGTTCGATGAGTACCTCCTGGGGGATCAGTTGATATACTGTTCTCTAGCGCCCGGGAATACCGAAGTGAGCGAAGTTGATACTCCCGACTGTAAGAGTTGGTCACGTTCGATGAGTACTGGTGGGGGATCAGTTGATATGCTATTGAGCATTATCGCTGTCCTCTAGTATCAAGGGAATACCGACGTGAGCCTCGCCACGATCATTATTAATATTAAAACTGCACGCTTGAGCCACCACGGACAGGTAATACAACCCAAATGAAGCATCTTGCAACACCGGGAAGCCCAAAACGCTGCTAAAGAAAATTAAGCAAAAAATCATTAACAGCTGATTTAAATGCCTGCAGGCCAATACGACCAAAAGTCGATGTCTGCAACAATTTCCAATCGTTAGCCGACCAGGGCACGAAGCACTGACAGAACAGATTAGTTCGACATACGACAGCCTCCAAAGTGAAAGAGTGCGCTCCACGGGCAGCACGAGTCTCTCTCCCAAAAACCTTGAGGGCAGGGAGAGCAGAATACAACCAATGCCTCTCATTATTGTACACATTATAAAACAAGCATAACTCCGCTACCTTTCTCCTGTGGGACAGGTTCACTATATCATTATGACATTATCAGCGCACAGCCTGCTGGCTGAACTAACAAGTTGGTCTAACAGACGCAAGTGAGTGTCACCAGCTGAAGCCCAGACCGGTGAGCAATAAGGTACTCTTAACACAGGCAGTAAAACCCATAAAAATATCTGCGGTGAGTACTGGCTGGGGGATCAGTTGATATACTGTCCTCTAGCGCCCAGGAATACCGAAGTGCAATGTCGATACTCCCGACGGTAGGAAATTAGGAATTAGCCACTGTCGATGAGTACCGACTGAGGAATCAGTTGATGTTATCGAGCATTCTATGCCCTCCAACAGACGAGAATACCGGGGTGAGCGTTGTTGCACTCCCGACTGTAGGAGTTTGATATTTCCAAGATTCCGGCTAAGAGAGCGACTGACCGCTAGTAGAAGGAAATTCCGATATGAGCGATATCGCTTTCCCATCTGTAAGAGTCGGCCACAGTCGAAGAGTAGCGGCTAGGGAATCAATGGATGTGTTTTCAAACTTTGTCCTCTAGCAGAGGGGAATACCAAAGTGAGCTACGCCACTTTCGATGAGTACCGGCTGGGGAGATCAGTTGATAAGCTATCAAGCTGTATCTCTGACCTCCAGATAAGAAGTGTTTTTCGACTTATACGATGAGTACCAGTTGTGGGAAGCGACTAATCTCAAATCTCGAGAATTCTGACAAGAGCGATGGTAATCACCACGTGCAATGAATACCACTTGGGGATCAGTAGATAGGCTAATAGTAGCACTATCTTCTGATCTCGGCTTCAGAACAGACGGAGAGATTCCGTCAGGACAAGTCAGTAATATGATCACGTCAGTTACCAGAACCGACCCACAAAAAGAAAGCTAAAGTGTACTGTATTCTGATATAGATGTAGACACTAAAGAATGTCCCTGGTGTGCTCAGGGCGACCGAAAAGCTCCCTTTCCCGCTGATAAACAGTCGAGGTAACAGAATTACTTCTTTGCAATGATCTTGAAACGACCTAAGAGGGGCAATAATAGCCAACCTTTTCTCATGGTCGAGCCAGAAGATTAAACAGATCTCCCAATTACATAGGGTGACGACCTTACAGGGACATTATAGTCCAACCGATTACCCTAGATTGATCTATAATTTGAACGAAGTGCTCTGAAGTCGTCAAGACATGACAAGGACACTATAATCCTTACTACTACTCTAGGGTCTACCCTTTACCTGGCAAGTGACCAGATATGATCACTTCCCAGGTCTACCCTTTACCTGGCAAGTGACCAGATATGATCACTTCCATATCCTAGAATGTGAAAGAGTACCCATCTGTCGAAATGGAGTCCAATAAGAACTCTTACGATCCTACTATTCCAGGATCGTGCCTGAAGATTAGAGGAAGGTGCACTATACATAAAGAAGTACTAAGTACCTTCGGAGGGCTCAGGGTCGCGGAGACGCTTCCCAGCCTCATCCAGTATACTATACTGCAGGGGCTCAGATTTTGCTTCCCAACAACTGATTTGACGTTGACCCTGGAAAAACCTGGTAGCTCATTCTGGGGTCGACCCATAAAACTAATTAAAAGCGCACCATATATAGGTGCTTTTGTAACGTACAAATAAAATACACCAAGCATTCTCGTCTAACTAGGAGTACCTAGGTGACCGGGTTATTGCAGACAAAGACAAAAACTAAGGTTGTTAACACTGTATTCCGACACAAGGGAGGAGTCCCGTTTTTTTTTTTTGGCCAAAAAACAGGTCCGATGACCTGCAGGATTGATATGCCGCTTCTATCAATAAGACGAGAAAGGAGAAAACTAGGGTTTAGGTTTTCTCCTGGGCAAGAAAGACCGATGACAGCAGGTATGCCTGACCTCTAACAATAGACGGTCTTTAAAAACACAAGAAGCCTGTTTTTCCCGGAGTCTATAGTTTCCTGCTTTTAAGGGAATCTCCGGGCGCCTAGGTTTGTTTTGAACAGTTTCTGTGGTAATGACGAAATGAACCCTGAGGAGAAACTAAAGTTTTTCTTTGCCCCTAATGCACAGTAAGGCCAACTGGCTTGCCTAACCTTTAGACACTTGTGCTAGGGCTCAGTTATGTAGGCAGCCTAGACAGTAGAACAATACATTAAACCGATAGAGAGACTCCCAGGCTCCACATAGATCAGAATCCTGGCGTGTCTAATGATCGATTTTAATAGTTTCAGAGAGAAACCGAGGTTCCGACACTCATTGTCTCACACCTTGATCGATAGATCAGAGCCCCGGAGTGGCCAACGAGCCAACGAAGGTTAATCTCAGGGGCTCAACGAACGCGGCAGACTAACCAAAGGCCTGGGGGCAGGGAAAAAGAGCCCCCGGAAGTACAGGGTTACATCTACAGGTACCTTACCGGTGCCTGCCTAGGGCAAGCTACACCTCGATACACAATGGCTGGCTCCTCGTCTAGACTTCCGGCCGATATAGTGAAATATTGCGATGAGTCAGGGGCGGCCCAACAGATCACAGAAATCCTAGTCTGGGTAGGGAGATTTTCTGCCAAGACGGAAATTAATAACTATTTATATCCTCAAAGGCGGAGAAGAACTAAGAATCCGTCCACTATAAACAATCGCGAACTGTTAGCGGAAATTAACCTAGAGGATAGATAGCAAGCTCTTCTCGCAGGGATAGCTCCGGTTTTCTAATTAACGGAAGCAGATTTTCCTCGTCAGCTATATAGGTACTGCGGTTCGCTGAACAAAGTGGTCGCTGGGTGTCCTAAGCTAGAAACTAGTTTACTCTCATCTAAACTCCACTCAAGGTAAATGATCGATTTTCATCCTAGGCGAGCAATCGCTTTAGACGCCAAAAATAAGGTTCTCTATTGAACCCAAGTGGAAAGCTGCCGGGCGGCAACGTGAAATCTTCTTCCACGACAGAGATGGACAGTCCAGATCTGGAACCATAAGGTAACCTACTGCGGCAAACAAAATAGATTATTTGCTACACAGCACCTCCTTGAGGCTCGAGAGGCCCTAGCGTTTTGATAATGGGTTGTTTTGAACAAAATAGCAAAAGTATGCAGAGACAGAAAGAGATTGTCTCCAAGGCGAAAGTCTCGTATCGACCTGCTCCTTTTTGCAACCTAGGCGGACGAAGGTCCTCCCCTGTAGATTTGAGGCGTTTTTCCTAGGCAGAGTTCCCCAGAAGGGATAGCAGGCGTCCCGAAGAAACCAGCTCCGTTATAGTTAGCTTGCTTTTCTAACGAGTCCTGGCTGTTGCCCGTAAGAATGTAGCAAAGGACAAGGAAGTAAGGCCCGAAGAGGTAATTTTGAGACCTCAACTAATAAGAGGGTTACCTCGCCCAACCGTAGGGTACGCCTCATAGTTTTCGATTAGGTATGGCGCTCGCCAGAGGTAAGACGGAACGTAGTGTTAGTCAGGCCGACGGCCGACTCATACGTTAAGGAACTCTCTTGCTTCCAGGACCCGTACGAAGGTCCAGTCGCTCTTCGATAAATTAAGAGGAAAACTGAGACCTTCAGTAAATTGGAGTTGTTACGAATACTCTCAGGTCCGCTTCGGCGTTTGAGAGAGTTCTAAGATATCAAGGAGAAGTCTTAAGGCGTCTTTTTGTGGCCACGCTCGTGATCAAAATCACCTTGATCATGATCAACGGGATCACTGAAAAGCACAAGAACGGTTAACGATTTTGTAAACAAACCAGAGACGCCATGTCTATTTTTAAAAATTATATATCGTATTTTTGAGGGAAATGGTAGGTGATGGATTTCTTATGAGCCTTTATTTATTTGGAAGCCAATGCATAACTGAACTAGCAGTATTTGAAGCATTTTCAACATACACAGGCTTAAAACTAAGGAAACTACAATTCTGGAAATCAATATTACAAACAATAATCATAACATTATTCAATTTTACCCTAAATATATGAAAACATCACGACCTTGCATTTCAAATTTTGAATTTTTACTTGTCCAACGGCTGGAAAACACTCTTTGATCACGTATGATTAGCTTGGGGAGTAAATCACGCTGCAATCAATTCTCACCACTGATCACGGTTGATTGCTATCAGAATCACGTAAAAATGCGGTCACAAAAACGCGTGATCAGGGGGAATCATCCACGCGGTGGTCTCAAAAAGACGCCTATAGATTCCTAATTTCGCACAAACAAGACATATATAGTCGGACAAGATTACAGTCTCAAATATTATTCCCCTGACACTATCCAGGGTATGAAGTAAGAGCAGCCATACGACAAGATCTCATAAGATGGGAGAAACGTACTCCACTTAATACCGAGATATGATACATAGGGCAATAAATTCATATACAGTGATACTCTGGGAGAGACCCTGAAATGTATAGTCTGTGTATTTCTTGACGCCGCTACACCAGTTTGGTTTCCCATCTAGCAGTGAAAGAAATTTAAAAGTTTTACTTAGCCCTTCTCCTACCACCGAATGATACGGAACTTTGGAAATTCCAGTGCCCACTACTTGTAAGTGCTCAAGACTTCAGATGGATTGTCCTGAGCTTCTAACTATACCGGAGCAAGACTTCATGATTTTGACCAAGTGTCAAAAGTTCTGTTTTTCCACCTACCAAGGAAGAACTTTAAGAGATTGACTAAGCCCCGCTTTTTCTTCAGAGCACCGGACTCAAAAAACGTTCCAGGTCCCAGTACCGGTAACTAAGAGAGCTCAAGGCTCTCCTCCTCTTTAGAAGATTAAGATTAAACTTTTCATGTTCTCAGTGACCATAACCTTAAGCTTCATTTGGGTCCCACCTTTGGGACTCAAACTCAAGGTCAGCTGAGTGCCTTTGGAACTTAAAAAATTTTCTCATCCTTCCTTATGGACTTGGAAATTTTTCTCAACTAACCTTTTCGACTTAGTCTTAGAATGGAGAGGTCCGATTGACACTTAGCCTCAGAATGGAAGGTCTGGTTGACGCTTAGCCTCATTATTGAAGGCCCTGTGGACACTTAGCCTCAGAATAAATGACCCAGTCAATACGTATCCTGGATCCTAAAATGGATTTAGGCTATATCTGAGATCACTTAGTACCCTGAGGGCTTTTGGAACTTAGAAGATTTTGCTACTTAGTCCTTTTTTTTTTTTGACTTAGTCCTAACACTACCAGGCACTTATACTCAGTGGGCTTCGACTATAACTGGAAGTCTTCGAAGCTTCAAGCATTCTAATATTGCCAAAACCTTTTAAAAGTTTTTCCAAGGTTTTCAAACTTGGTATTCACTTATGGAATCCCTTCCACGCAGTGGACTTAGTCTTTTCTGGTATGCTACAGTGGAACCCCGTTTTCCCTAACAGCACGGGGGGAGCCCGTTCCAGGAAACTGAAATTCCCGGGAAAACGAGAAAATTTCAATTCCCTGAAAAACCCCTTTTTTCCGGACGTATGTCCGGTAAATTGAAACTATTTCCGGGAAGTTTAATGCCAGAAAAACCCCCATTTGCCGCCCGTTGATGCACGAAAATGAAACTACTGTATCTCCGGAATTGCCATTCCACACAGTATTGTATATGATGCGCATAATATCGTAGTACAGTACTCTATCTACGTTACATACGGTATTAATATACAGTATACAATACATATAAATTCATAGTACCGTAGATAATGGTACTCACCATTTGCAGTGTTGAGGCTGGGGTCAAATGGTGTTTCATTCCTACATCAGGAGGAAGAAGGTAGGTGCTCTATCTGTGGGTCCTATTAAGTTGGACTCAGGAATACTTGTCGATGATCCAGCAACTATGTGCGAACTTTTTGCTGACACATTCACC
>LQNS02277097.1:14802397-14814545 GCA_001587735.2 Parhyale hawaiensis
AAAAAAAAAAAAACGGCAAGAGTACTTACCTGTCAATTACTATAGTGTGACGACTAGACATGTCCTCCCGAAGTGGAGAAACCCGCGAAGACGCGAGTCAAGGTGCTATCCGACAAAGGTACTCTGCCGGAAGCGAGCCACTGCAAATACAAACATGACCTCGGTCTATTCAGAATTGACGTGGTAAGACCGACATAGATCCCCTGACTATTGGAAATATTGCGCTAAAAGTGGTCTAGATGTTTTGGTAGTTACTGATATGTCCTAAGCTGGAAGCGCAATGCCTCAGATGCACTACCTGCGTTTTTTGTAACTGCGACGCGTACAGGTTTTTCCGGTTAAGGAGGAACATACCCCGCTCCCGTGTCCAGACGGTACCTTTGTCAGCTAAGTATAACTTAGCTGAGGGACAGCAGCAGGGGTCCCCTATACACGTTTTTGTGATTGGAAGGCGTCTAAACAGGCTCGGAAGTTTACCATTAATATCAACAGATGAGTAGTAAATAGGTATTTAACTGGTAGGCAAGCTCCATAAAATCGTCACTGAGTCGGCTTGGACATGGCCAAAAATGAAATGCCGAGTTACCGAATGACCCACATTTAAGAATAATGGTAGATGCTTAGCCAGACTTTTGGAGAAGCAGTAACAGATGCACACTCAGTCTTTAGATGACTGACTCGGATGAGAGCTGTGATTGAGGCAGTGACCTTGGCCAGAAGGAGAAATTTTTAAGGCGACTGTGCGGAGATCGCGAACTGCCTTTTTTCGCCCGATTCCTTTGGCAACTAGGCTAAGAACAGTGCGTTCTTTGATTTCGCGCTTAGACTGCAGGCACACTAGTAGTAGTGTCAAATAAAAAATAGTCTGCAGTACTGAGTAAAAACGGACGAAGGGTTAAGCAAATATATGAGAGACGCTAGCGCCACCAGCGAATAATCTCTTGAGCACAACAACTCTTCAGCGAATTAGCGCTTAAACTCAACATACTCGGCCGTAACAACCGACCGACCGCCCAATGCTTAAGTAAACAGTAGAAGAAGGCGCTCACGGCCACGTAAAGGTCGACCTGCCCAAGGTCAGAAGCACAACTTTCTGAGCTTTCTAACTGGGCTACTTAGGCCTCGGGTGAGGAAACACAAAAAAAATTTCGCACAACATCCGACACTCAGCAGGCTGAGGCGTAAGGGCTACGGAAGGACCAAACGAGAGCCGCGTTGCCCTCTAGGTCGGAAATGCCAAAACCCTTATCTTACGATAGAAACATCAGAAATTCAGCAGCAGAGGCTGGAAGGTCGTGCCAACAGAGTGACGAGATAACAGATACCTGGAATGTGAATCTAAGGTTACCCACCAGAGTACCGAATCTAAACTCTGGTATGTGCGATATTGCGAATGAAATCGTTATAAATGGTGACGATTCTCGCTGAGAGGTGGGGATGAAACTGCAATCCAGGAGCCAAAAGTAGGATCAGCAAGTACTTACCTTGTGATCGATGAGAAAGAAAATTTATCGATGAGAAAGAAAATTTACTAGACACAAACTGCGTAACCTGTAAGTTACTTCCAAGTTATCCCAGCAAGCTCCTAAGTGGTCTGTGCCGAAAGGTAGGCATCGGCAGATCTGGCTGACGCTACAAAGTATGCAAGCTTAAACGTACTTTTAGACACAAGCAGAGATTCGATTTTGGGTAATCCACGTCCAACAGTAAAGACGGGAACTGGCGACTAGCTACAAGTTCTCGGTCATAACCTTTTCAACTTTTTTTGGTCTAGGAGTTTGCAAACTGCGGCAGACAGCCAAAAGGTGGACGATGCATGACTATATCAACGTGTAGCACATAATATCTGTGCTTCGGAATTCTAAGAGAAAATGATAAACTGCTTGCATCAGTGCTGCGTATTTACTTAGATATTTTGACTTCTTGGTTTTTCAGCAAGTAATTTCTGTGCAGTACCATAAATGCAGGTACGACTCGCTCTTGTCCTAGTCAATGTGGGTAGCCCATTATGCCTTACCTTTGATGCCCTTGATTGTTTGGACGAGGCCCAGGGAACGTGATGCACGCCACCCATCTTGCGCAAAAGTAATACTGCAGTCCGTGGCCAGCGGGGTAACTAGCAGAGAGTTATCCCCACAGTTCACGTAGCCACGTACAGCAGGTTCATCTGACGATTTCAGTAAGCATGCCTCCAGTAAGTTTAAATATATATATATATTTGCGGTCTCTGTAACGGCGACATTATGGTTGGAGAATTGGCAAAACTTTATGTGTTAATCTAGGACTGAAATAAATACAGCGATCTTGTTGCCATCTGATATCTTTGGCTAACCTGCAGTCGTATTGTCTTATCGGTAAGCCTAGATCTGGGTAAGCGACGCATCAGCTGTCCCTATAGGTGTGTTTTATTTAGGTAAATATATGCGGAGATACAGACTAACTGTAGTTATAGGAAGTGCTTGTAATTTTCAAATGACGCAATTCCTATTTATACCTCGAGGCGGGGTTATCTCTCCTAAGCCTTGTGCCTCCTTATTCAAACTAAGTATGCTTCAGTACAGAAAGCAATCGGTGGATATGCACTTAGGGACGTGGAGAGTTGGCTCTGTTTGATAGTTTTGCAAAGGAATTGATAGTTGGAAATTACAAACATAGCTGTTCTGGAAGCAGTTTCTAATTTAGCAGTTTTCTAAATTACAAAGTTAACAATGGCCGGGCCTGATACCGATACAAGGGCAAGAGCTTGAAGAACTATCGGCGAAACTTTCCTGTAGTCCTTGCTTGTATTTGTTAAAAAAGAATAACGAGGGATTTCTTCTATGGAGACGTCGGTCTAAGCAGTGCAACGTCTGCAATTATGGAACTTATCTCCCGAACTTGCGTGAAGAGTTGGCAACTTTGGAATTGCGTAGCTGTGCTGCAGTAGTCCGTTGCTTTGGATGTTAAAAATTTATGGTTGATCCCCCTTGAGAAATTTATGTCGGGAGAGACGTGTCTTCAACACGTTAACTTTTCCGGAGGTTTTCGTAGTTTCAATACTTTTCGGGAAAGTATTTTAGCTGCTTCAGTAGCCAATTTAAAGAAATTCAACAATAAGACGAAAGTTAAATCGAAAGTGTAATTAAGACGTCGCGGAGAGCTGCTCCATCTTCAGCAAGTGCAACTACTTAGCCGAGGCTAAAGATCAGAGGAAGCATATGGTCAGGATACAAAATCACCTATTGACTAACATTAACAGATAAGAGCTATGCTTACTGCTCTGGCTAGGTTGAGTGCGAGATAAAGACAGATTGTAAAAGGCGCAATTCAAAATTACTATTCGCAATTTTTTAGAACGCTAAAGAGGTCTACCGACTCACGGACACCGCACTACGAAACATGCAACCGAAAGGAGGGCTAAGGGGATTGCCTTAATGGTCAATACGTGCATTTGGCCCTCCTTCCCACCTTAGGACGCATTTTTTGTAAAGATTTTGCTGGGCGACTTGAGCGCTGTGATAGGTCCTTATGGGACTTTACCCCGTACAGTGATTTGCTTACTTGTGTGAAACTCCGACGCTACATTATGAAGTATGCAAATACCGTACCATTAGGAGGGCAATTACTGCCCTGAGAGACAGGCTTAGACGGCTGCTTTGGGAATGCAAAGCGGCTCTAACAGTAGCATGCTGGGCTAGATGCATCTGTACGCGAAGAATGCTGGCCGAGTCCGCTTTAAGAAAGGTACAAATGTGGTCCAGATACTACAGAAGTATAGGTACTACTCTCGATGTGAAGCGGCACACGTCGTGCCAGCAGAGTCGGTGGCTTTTAACATGTTTCTCGAGCCAGAGGTGTTTAGTGGACACATTTTCGGTGGGTGAGGGTAGGCGTACGCATAGGACTGGTTCGCCTATAGTTTCCACCTCAAAAAAAAAAAAAAAACTTATGTGAAGCAACTCTAGTACCTTCACAAGGAACAAGAGCAGAGTTATCAGATTTTGGCAGAAGTTCTTAAACTAGCATGCACAAGTAATTTGTCAGCATAAATTGTCTTAAGAATATACTACAGTCTACATGGAGAAACTAAGACATTATAAAAGAACTACTGGAGAGTATACTTTTATACCTACACAAGAGCATGACCTCATTCATTTGGCTGAGCCAAAAAAAAAAAATCCAGAGCATTACACCAGGATTTCTAACTTAGCAAAAGTTATGAAGACACCATTGTACAACTTATATTAGGAGCAGGGCTGCAACTGACACCAAGCCCTGGCATGCCTAGATAGGGGAGAATACTAAAGAATTAGTAGAAGTCCTTGTTTTTGCTGGCCTATTAGTGGGACTGGTCCTGGTGATATAACCATACCAGACCAAAGCCGCAAGGAGAAATTTAGTTAGGGAGTCTCACACCAGGGTCACAAGAGCGAGGACAAGACTATAAAGAGAACTTCATCTTGTACAAGACCTGGGCTTACCTATGTAAGGTGGGAACCTTAACGTAACCAGGCCTTGTTTTTCGGTCTATATCAAGGCAGGACTTGACCTTTAGGGTGGCCCCTGATTGAGAAAAAATGGAATCTCCAGTACAACTCTGGAAATGAACAGATTTTCTATGGGGTCTGCCTGAGGATTGTTCAAATCCTGCTTGCCAAGGGCTGCATAACAACAGGACTTGGCATGGTTCATAGGTCCTAGCTCGAAGCCTAAGCAAGACCAAGTCGACAATTATATATACTGTATATATATATATACTTAGAGCCCTAAATGCAATACAGGGACTACCGGTTCACTAAGCCCTGTTTTCCTTATCCATATACTATTTGAGGCCAGGACTGTAGGACAGCTCGGGTCTTGAGAACGTTAACCAAATAGAGAAGATGGCGAACGCAAATCCACAAGATCTGGTCAGGCTGACCATGAATCCTTGAGTATGAGCACTACAAACCATCAGACTGTCGAAGTTAGATATTCATCTTTCGTATGGTTGGGACTTAGCTCCAACATAACATTACCTTTTGGAAAGCAAGGCAAGAGAGAAGGAAAACCTTTGCAAGTAAACTCAAAAAGAGTTGGAGTTTACCAACAAATCGACATAATAGCCACAGAGACGTGGATAAGAACACAGAAGTAGATGAAATCCTCAAGAATTGGAGGAAGCCTGGGAAGCGCATCTGCAGTATATATATATATACAGTAAAACCCCTCTAATTCGCACAGCACGGGGGAAGGGGGTGACGGATAAGCAGGGATTTCGGATTACCGGGGTACTTACTAATCCGAACATAACTTCTGTATTTCGCACTAATACGGATTATAGAGAGATTGTTCGTACCTCCCGCGCCGCACCTCACGCAGATTCTTTGCTCATCACTCCCTTAATCCGAAAAATAAGTGCTTTGTACGGATTACAGAGGTATTTTTACGAACTTCGTACTTTACCCTATTAATCCGAAAAATGTTTGTTAGGATTGCAGTTCGAACTATAATCAGATGTTCGGATTAGGGAGGGGTTCGGATTATTGAGGTGCGGATTAGAGGGGTTTTACTGTATATTTGAAGACAATACTACACGTTATAGAAGATACCAAATAAGAATCTGAACTAGAGGTTAAATAGGTCTCTGGGATGCAACGCCTGAGTCAGGTCTATGCCAAATGCACCAGGTACTAGTACAGATGAGAAAATAGCTGAAGAAGAAGCCCTCTATCCTTCCTTACAGGAGGTGATCACGTTGGATAGACCATCAAATCAACAATGGCTGAAGGTACCCTTTGGTGAAAGGCAAAAGGCAAGTAGCGCACAGGGAGGCAGATAACTGCAGACGAGCTGATAACATGCAATTTAAAAGCAGATGAGCTAGTAAACAGAGAGGCTTCAAGAATCTTAATTTACGTGCCCTCTCCAGCTCAGGGCGCCTCAGAACCTCTCCCTGCTCCATAGAACTACGCTGTTGGTATATCGGTGCTACAGAATGGTACTCTGCTAGGAGTGAACCACTGCAAATAGTTAGAATGTCCAAAAGAACACTTTAGCAGTGGTGAGCGTAAGGCAGAGTACCTACCTCTGGAGGCTGACTCTTTACCCAAATCCCATATGTTCTGGGCTGACTTTTTGCTCGTCGTGTCGAATTACTCCTGGCGCCCTGAACCTGGTATATATTGCAGAGGCTAAGGGGGAGAATGCACCAAGGCCCAAAGGGTGCTAAAAAAAAAATCTTAAATTTCCCATTTTTATTCTTGCACAGAAAACAAGTTGAATAGCAAATTTTATCTTGAAACATCAAAATTTGACTACTTCTACAAGCGTACAACTCTCTATACATAGGTAAGCAGGCTGAGTCAGATTTTGACTTATACTTACATAGTTATGTACACTTAAATATTGCAGAGTACTTACCTGTCATTAAATAGTGTGGCGACTCTACATGTCCTCGTGATCTGGAGTCCCCTCAAATCGCAGGTCAAGGTGCTACCGACAGAGGTACTCTGCCTTACGCTCACCATTGCAAAAGTGCACATTGGAACATTCCAACTATTTTCATGGCTGTAATTATGGCATTTTTTGAGAAATGCTGCCCACATAATGTCCTTCAGAGGTCTGAATAAGTGAAAGTCGGATGGTTCCAATTCAGTACTATACAGTGGGTGAGACAGCACTGCCCAGCCAAACTTTGTCACGCATTTTGCCACCTTCTAATTTGTGCGTAGCCTTGCGTTGTATTGCAAACAGAATGTTTCCCTTTTCTCTGACCTTACACGGACAATCCAGGCCTTTATCTTGGTGAACGTTTCAACGAAACGGGTCAGCTTTCAAAGTCGCCCCAGATTCCAAGAAATCCAGGAGGATGACGCCCTTCATTTTCTGGGTTGGGGCCTGTCCATGGGTGTTCTAAGCGCACTATGTCACTCACATCTCTGTCGCCACTGTGGAGTCGATGAACCCATCTAAGTGTACTGACGTCTACTGCATTGGCTTTGTAAGCATTCACCAGGCACTGGCAAATGTTGAATGGTTCATTTTTTTTTTTCATGGAGGAAATCAATGGCACATCTCTGCTTGTGACGCTCGTCCATGACAGGGATTGCTTTCTTCGAGTGTCACACCGTCACTATCTGCAACAGAGAGATGAGACGTTCAGGTCATGAGTACATAAGCTCAGTCATAACAATGCAATTTACAATTCCCTCGGATCCCTTCGGGCGGAATAAAAAAAATAGGTGGTACTTTCAAAACAATATCTGTTGTATGTAATCCATGTTTATCCTAAAATTTTGCATTTCCATCATGGAAACATGGAATTCTATATTCTTCAAAGGCTGGGAACCCCAAAACAGAACATCGAGGATCTTCAAAGAGCGGGACTTCTGTAGCACAGAATTACCCATATTCATGTTGATGCAAGGATAAAAGCATCTGAAGCCGACTGACAAATATAAATTTAGTCTTGTATTCAACTTCATACTCCAGGCAGAGCACCATGAATTAATCTGACTCGTGTCTCTATTCAACAACTTGATGACAGCATCACGCATACTAGGGGTTTCGATTAGGTACAGCTGTCAGAGTGAAATCACGGTATAGTTGACCGTAGTGTTCTCCACTAATGAGAGCACGTGATTAGTTTACAGTGCAAATAGCAAGGGTCAAAGTTAGCTACCCTGGGAAGGGCTAGAAACCACCTTGTGGCTGCACTCCAACAATCAACGGGCACACTTCCTACGACCAGGAACAATTCCACAAATGCTCTCTCAAGCAGGGGCAACTAGTCGACACATAAAAGTAATTGAATGAATTCAACCACGAGCCTACAGCGGGACTTTTTGTGACAGACGTTGATGATCGCCTCCAAACAAGGCTAAGGACTCAAACATAAACATTGAAGAACTACTCTATGCCAGTTCTTTTTGCTGTGGGTACTTCATAGTGAATATTTGGAATGAGCTCCTCTTTAAAGTTATTAATGACAGAGCAATCAATGTGTTCAAAAATCATATTGATGAGCACTGGGAGTCGCACCCCTGCAACTGTGAACTTAACCTTAACCTTGTTGACTCTTATCGTGATTTGGGAGTGTTATTGGACAGTGACTTGTAGTTCCATACGCATATAAGGCAATTGGTTGCTAAAGCATCAGGACTGGCTGGGAGCCTCTTGCGCACCACTGTGTGTAGGTCGCCAGAATTTATGGTGGCCCTTTTTGTGGCCCACATCAGGCCTCTTCTCGATTATTGTTCAGTTGTGTCACTTGTGTGGAACACTGGCTATGTGGGTGACCTTCGGCTCTTGGAGTCGGTCCTGCGTAGGTGGACGAGGCATGTTACAGGACTTGAGGAACTGGTGTATGGTGATAGGTTAAGGCGGCTGAACCTGTTCTCAGTGAGAGAGGTTGGTGCGGGCTGATTTGATAAAATGTTGGAAGGTGCTTGTGGGGCGGGTGGGTTGTGCTGAGATGCATAGCTTATTTTCTCTGGTTGACTATGCTGGGGCTCGGGGCTATCCCTTGAAGTTGGTTTGACTGCCTTTTTGTACTGAGGTAGGGGGAGGGCATTTCCATCTAGATGTGTTAGGCTCTGGAACTCTTTGCCGGAAGAGGTTGTGTTGTCCCAGTCCTTGGATGTGTTCAAGGGGCGCCTTGCTCATCATTTGGGGAAGGTGTTGTTTATGTGTGTTGGCTTCCTGTTGGCCTTCTGCAGGTGTCTCGGTCTTGCTAGCTGTGCTTGGTTTGGTGGTTTGTTTGTTTGGGTGGGGTTGAGGGGTGCTGCTTTTGTGGAGATTTATGTGGTTTATCCCCTGCTGCTTGCTGATGTTGTGTTTTGTCTTTGGGGTTACCTAACTGACTTGAGCTCCTGGATGGGAACTACTCCTGATATCCCTACATTTCTATTAGCTACATATTTACTTATGCTTGGCCCTCAGTTGTGGTAGTGTTTGCCTGGTGCCGCATATTGCGGGCGTGTGGATGGTCTTGCTCTCTGTTGCTGGGATTTTTGAGGGTCCTATGGTGTTTGGGTGCTGTGCTGGGGAGTTGCTAGTGGTGCCTGGCTCTCGGCCTTGGTGGTGCTTACAATGGGTTACATGCCCTTACTGTTTTTGCTGTTCTGGGGGACCATCCATGTTAGTGTGTGTCTGTTGGTGGCGTCCCGATGGCCAACTGCGCACTTCATCGGCTTGTTGGTGGTGTGTACTTGTGCGTTCTTTTGCTGGTGCCGGCGCGCGGGGCTGCGCTTGCCTCCCTGGCCGGGCTGTGCTGCTCCTGGTCTGCCTGGGCTTAGGGGGCTGCAGAGGGGAGTTACCCATTAACACTTATTGGTAAAATCTTCAGGTGCCTTCCAATTAACTTACTGTCTACAGCAATAGCTGATAAAGGCCTGGAATGTTAGTCCCGGTCTCTCTCTGAGAATGGGCCTCTTGAGTCATCTACCTACTGCCTTTTTCTTATTTAATGATGGACAAAATTCTGCCTCTGCACCTAAAGACTCCTTGTACAATAGGCCTACGTGGTTGCCTATCTATCGCCAAACTTTAAGTCCAACTGAATAAGGTGCATCTCAGAGTGCAAAATCATCTGCAACTGCTGGAGTGTGTCGCAATCAGCATTTCTAGGTTACCGGTGCTACACCAGTGACCCAGCCAGTCTCAACTCATGTCGCAATCATTGCTCAAGTGACGACTGCGGCACGGGTTACGGCGATAGAGGTCACCGAGCATAAACATCTGTTTTGAATAAATGGAGCTCTAAATTTATTAAAATACACCATAAATTAACTCCTTACACCAGAATAAGTAAATCAGATCAGTTACCTGAAACTTCCATTTATAAAATTCCACTTAAAACGGAATTTTAATATGATAAAACTTACTCCGCTCGTTGCTAGATGGCACTGTCAAAACCCTTTTTTGGGTTACGGTAACCTTTTTTCAGGTTGTGTCGCCTGGTTTTGATGTGATTGCGACACACCCCAGGTGGTGCATTATGGACAACAGGCCGATATTCTCGTGGACATTACCTTTGTCAGAATATCTAGAGCATCACGCCCCAAGGGTCAGTGTGAGAACCCATCTAGAGGAGATGTTGTATCTGGCCATTGTTCCTGCTGATCAGGTTAGTTCATGAAGTTTAGGTAGGTCCTCTATTCTTCTCATTCTGTTCCACATGGGTTGGGCCGGTAATTGTGGTACGCGACACAGCCTGGCGACACAGAATACTCCTACAACTGTACAAAATAGGCATAAGAGGTAACATGGCGTAGCCTATTACTTGCAGCAATTCTTGAGCGTGCAACGTTTCAGGGTCAGAGTGGGACAGGCCTTCCCCCTGTGATGACGCAAAATGAGGGGGTTCCTCAGGTTAGCGTCATTAGTTGTACCCTATTCCCACTAGCAATGAACGACATCACAGCAGAGCTTCCCCTCTAAGGCTACACACCGGAGCCTTCCGTACATCACCCATACCAAGCCTCCTCGCTGAGAGTAGCGAACCCTGCCTGCAGCAGCTCAGGGTGCAACTTGCCTATCAGGACTTAGCCCGCTTAGAACAAGTCCCTCGATCCCCGGCCTGGGACAGTGTGTGCCGAGACCGGGCAGAGGGAGCACACTTTTCATACGCACTTCTCTCCTCTAGCGACTATGAAGCCCTCTCCTTCATAGCGGAAGCCATTCAAGGTGGCCTGGGTCCTGTTCAGAGACAAACCAACCTGGCGCATACCAGTTTCAACGTTTTGCCCCGGCACACAATACCCAAGAAAGAAACTCACATCCCCTCTAACTAAAAACTCTCTTCACGGAGCACGTGAGAGACCAAAATGGTGACTCTGTCCACATCTATACTGATGGCTCTGAGACGGGAGCCAGAGTTGGATGTGCAGCCACTACAACTTATGAAACTAGAGCATGTTGGCTATTACCGGAGACCTCGACTTTCACCGCCGAGCTGTTCGAAGTGCGCGCAGCATTGCTCCTCATTGGAGACGGCGATGAAAGGAACTTCACACTATTCTCTGACTCATTCGAGTGTAGTACAAGCCATCTGAGCATACGACAGCATTCACTCCGTCATCAACCGAATAGTAAATACGATACAACAATTACAAGAGGATGGAAAGTCAGTGTGTATTTGTTGGGTGCCTGGTCATGTTGATGTCGTGGGCACTGAGCTCGCCGACGAAGAGTCGAGGCAGGTGGCCCTGTCGGATTTGCTCGTGGCAAACCGTCCAGTCCCCTGCGGAGACTACGTATAGCCCACTAACCCAGCAAAACCTGCGCAAGCTATGGCAATATCAATGGCTAGAGCAGAGAAATAAACAATCAAACCGTCCGACAATGGCACTCGTCAAATAGCGATGATTGCCGAATGGACGTCGTACTGTGCCGCCTACGTATTGGGCACACAAGACTCACTCACGACTATCTGCAGATGTGGCGTCCGCAACCCTACTGTGATGACTGCGTCGTACCTCTCACTGTCTTGCATTTAATGGCCGAGTGTCCCACTTTCTCCGACGAGCCGAGAGAATGCTATCTGGACCTGCATTGTCGGGATGTCGGCTCCATCCTCCGAGGAATGCTTTCTAAGGGACCAGTGGCCAATTTAATAGAAATGATCTCAAGGCTTTTCTTACCAAATGTAACCTCTATCACAAACTGTGATGAATCCATTACAATAAATGCTATCGTCAACTACGGCTCTGCCAGTTTATTTGTGAATTACAGATACTAAAGGGTGTTGTTTTAAGAACGATAGAACTTAAAATTGAAGTAAATAATTCAATAAAGCACATTGGATAAAAAAATTTACCGTTATTTGAAAGCTTAATGCATTACATTTACATTTTAAATGAATTGGGAATCCACAGCAGATCCTACAGACTCCTTTAAATCCAGAAAAATGTACCGTTTGGTGCGGCTTGCATGCTGGTGGCGTTATTGGACCTTATTTTTTTTTAAATGATGGAGTTCGTGTTACGGTCAATGGAGATCGTTATCGAATCATGATAAATGACTTTATGTAGCAGCTGGGCCCAGCTTCTAGACCAGTAAATGGATTACCTCTCTGGAACAGTTAGCATTTTCATCAAGATGTAAAATTCTAGAGGAACTGGACAAAATAAGACTGAATAACCCAAAAATAATTGAAAAATTTCGCCATTTCTCTCGCGGAGAGTTA
>LQNS02277097.1:14861136-14878976 GCA_001587735.2 Parhyale hawaiensis
GTCAGGTGACTGCACCTGTCACTGTACGCACTCACCCATTACAGAGGCGGACCCTCCCGTGACTCACGCACGCATCGATCTCATCCGCACACCCGGCCGTGAGGCCGGCTGGCATGCGGGCGGCCGCGGGCCTCTTCGTCCTAACCTTATCTCTGACTTGCACACTCTGCTGGTGTATTTTATGCAGTCCTAACCTTATCTCTGACCTGCACACTCTGCTGGTGTATTTTATCCAACCCAGCGCTGCATTTGCGGGTCATATCTCCTACAGCCTTGTGCAATCAGCTCGCTCAAAATGTCAGGAACTCCCTGAATGACCTGCTTTAGGACTCCTGAGTGGAATGAAATGAGTAAACCGTGCATGAATAACTGCATTAAATCGCAGAAAATATCTGCATCAAGAAATTCCTCAATGCACGACACTCCAAGATGGGTATGCAAAAAAAAAAAGACTGTACCAAGAGCTACTGATTGCTGGTATTTGAAATCCGCTGTAGCAGATTGGAAGCGACGGTGTGTAAAGCCGGGTCTACACGATCAATCGACACCACATCAATGACGAACACGAGGATAAAAAGACAATAACAAAATATTCTCTTCTTTGTTCAGGCGAGATGGAAACAAGAGCCCCGCCCCTAACACTTCATGACGACCGAACAGCTCTCTCGCAAATTCGCGGTACCAGTTAGACGTTCCCAAGGTCCAGCTCAGAGTCGGCTAACAGTCCAGCTGATCCTGGGCATTAAACTTTGTGGAAAACTACAGGGTTTGAACAGGCGAATTAGTGCTTGAAAATGAAGATTTCTTGTCCATTCGCATTGTTTCAAATGCATTTTTTAGGAAGGGGGGTTATTTCTGAGACAGGAACGGGAAAGAGGAATGACTTCCGCAATGAATGCTCATGGAAGCGATCGTTCAGAATAACTGTATATTAGTTGTTGAAGCATGGAGCTCATTTGAGAGGTTTCTACTTTCTACAGTCTCTTGGTGCACCCATGAACTTTCCAGCCCGTACAACCGACATAGGAGAGGGTGGGGCAGAAGGTCAGATGTCAGGTCAGCGATGATAGTTAGCATGAGGAACTGCGAGGTCAGAGGTGAGCATCAGCAGCACCGTACGACCGGTTCGGAGCAGCGCATCTCCGTATCTTCTTCTGATACTGGCGTCCTGCTCCCAGCGTGGGAGCTGGTCCCCTGGAGGTCTAGCTTCTCTACAGGTGAACCTCCCATTACTGCAGGAACTTCCAACGCGGGCAGCTATTCAACTTTGGGTGTGGCTAATTTACGAAAGATTCCCAACGTGGATGCCTGTCCACTTGGGAGTGTTGCTTGTCTACAGCTTGTCTACTGCCCGCTTTACAGCTCGTAAAGCGGGCAGTACCGCAACTTCTTTTCACAATGAAATTGTAAGAAATGGGTGGCTATAGGCGCCGTTGCATACACTTAATGCCAAGTAAATAATAGAAACTTAGCCACATGTGGTGGTATGTGCTGATGAGGGGGAAAAGCGCTAAGCACCCACCCACCTATAAGCGATTGTGCACCAGTTTTGTCGTAAGCGTACCACTGCAGTACAGCATCCATATTTTATCCTTCGCTCACAGCAACGCGGCTTAACCAAATGATTTATAGCTATCTTCATACTAAAACTTTTTGATTGTCCTGCGCAGGGCACCACAAGCGAATCCATTTTACTTCCCCTAATGAGTGATACCATGGACAGAGTAGGATTATGTGGCCCATCCTGTGTCGAGAGGGGGGAGGGGGGAGGGCAGTTTGAGTTCCCGGGAGAACACACACTTATGTTACCTCAGCCTTCGGGTCCTTCTGCTTTTGTGCCCACTTTGCTTAATTTCAAGTTCATAGGTATCAACCGTTAGGGTTTTGTTCTGTCCAGTCGCTCCTGTACCAGTGCACTCGGATGTAGCCTAGGAGCACCGTCGTGCACGGATTTCAGATTCCCATTGACCTGCATATAAGACCCTTGCTCTTACTGTCGTGAAACACCGCAAGTGTCGAGGAAGGTTTAGATATAATAACACATACTGTAATGTCACGGCCTTGCGCAAGAGGCTATCTGTGCCCCGAATGTTGCAAAGGTTACCGAGTAGACAGCGCCCCCCCCCCCGTGCAGCGCCTTACTGATCGATACCCCCCTCACGTGATGCTGTCCTCCTGCTGGGGGGCTCTCGTGCCTGCAGGAGCCCCTATACGCTGCAGCTCATGGCTCGCCGTACGCGCTGCCACTGGTCTGTACATTGCTGCAGCCCTCGATCGTGTTCGCTTCAGAGGGCATATGCCATACAGGGTTAGGTTCGTCCAACCTGTGTTATGGGGAGTGGTGCTTGCTTTAGACGGGCTTCAGATGAGCAGCCTTCGCTAGCACGAAGCAAGTGGAGCGGAGGCCGTGCACCCATTAGCTTAGCGAAATCTAGCTGGCCCGTCGTACTTTTCGGGGAGTCGCACCCCGTAGGGGTCACTCTTTATCGTTTTACTAGAGAAAAACGGAGGTTGCAGAGCACTGATGACATGAGCATTTTACTACGAGAGTGTGATCAGAAATCTCGTTGCGTTATCGTAGAAGTTGAAGGTGTAGCTCTTGGAATAGAGCCACTCCGTGATGTCGAAGAAGGTAGGTGCTCAAATGAGGCTGGCTGTCTTTTCATGAGAGCACTATGGGTGTGGTCTCCTGCCTCAGTTCCATCTGGATAATTTTATGCACTTAGACATGATTTTTCTCTAACTCTATTCGTGTGCGTTGGATTTGCCTTACAGATCAAGTTACAGATCTTGATGATAGATCAGTTACGCTTGACTAGCTTAACTTTATCTCATCTGTGCCAGACTGCGCAACTTTGCCTCCCAAGTCTTTTTTTCTCACTGTCCTAGAAATACAATATGACGAATAGCCCTTATAGCAAACTAACGAGACCTGCTTATAATAGGATGGGGTACCATGTCTAGTACCAGTCCACCATCTAGTAGCCCTCCACTTGGCACTAGAAAACTTCCTTAGTGAAAACTAGCAGTGCTAGAAAGCCGTACATAAGCTTAAAATGTGGGCTAAGTAGTGCCGCACCATCCCTGAAAATGACGGGTGAAAAAAGTAAACAAAAAGAAAAAGTGGTGGTGGTTTTCACATTTTTTCAGTAAAAACATGAAAAAATGTGAAAACCACCACCATTTATTCATGTTTCATTTTTTTTCCCCGTCATATTCAGGGATGGTGCGGCACTACTTAGCCTACAGTTTAAGCCTATGTAGCCTACGGCTTTCTAGCACTGCTAGTTTTCACACAGGAAGTTTTTTAGTGCCAAATGGACGGCTACTAGCATGGTAGAGGAGTAGGTAGGTACTAGACATGTTACCCTACACGCTTGGAGTAAAGTCTAAAGAATCATATTCAAGATAAAAGTAAATAAACAAAATACATTTATTTCTCATATGGAGACTGTGTCCAACAAGGTTAGGACACAGCATCCTGAGGTTTTCATTCTTAGTACTAACATTAGAATAATACTAAAAATAACATAAAGAGACAATTGGCATTAAGTTTGCTAAGAGTTACTGGTACAATGCCTTCCTCTTAATAAGGAGATGATATTGACACTGTTAGCTGTTGAGAGAAGCGTTGGTTACACAGAGCTGGAGTGAAAAGGTTTTTTTTTTTTTTTTTTGAGAGCATGAAATACAGTATGCAGCCTAAACTGGGCTTGAGTAAGTCGTTGCGTGTTAGTGAACGGTACGTTTACTGGGATTTCAAAAAAGGAGGAAAAAGTGGGATGGGATATTTTGAATATATAGACCAGCTAACTATACTCAAGAGTGAATGAGAAACGGACATGCATTACAAGAAATAATAATAAATCTTGAAATAAAATAGAATAGATAAATTATACTACAGGGAAAGAGACGCTGCACGTTTCCAATTTAATTCATTATATAACCGTGATTTCCCTATTTGTGATAGACAAGGATTTATTGGTGAAAAACAGCCTGTGGAACCTTAGAAAAGAAGAGTAATCGAAGATCACGTTAGAAGATAAGAATTAACTAAGATGTTTTCTATGCTTGAGAGATTGTCTGGCACGTTTGCCTTGAGAATCTTAGCACAGAAGCAGAGTAAAAATAAATCATTTTTCCATATATGGATGCAGTAAACAACATATTAGGAGGGCGCAGCACCACCAGTGTTTAAGTCTTAGTCTTAAAGCTAACACCGTAACACGATTGTTTTTTTCTTAGCTTTATTCTTAAAGCTAACGCACGAGACAGAATTTGCCAGACGCCAGATTTTGTTTAACATTTTTATTCTGTGATAAAAATGCAATACTAAACCTAGACGTGCTAAACAATGTAAAATGCAACAAGATTGGCCAGATTTTGTTTAGCGTTTTCATTCTACCTCTGATTACACAGTTTGATTACTTTACGCCCGTGCAGACGGTCTCTTCCATAGTCCTTCGGACAGGAGAAGGTAGAGGCCTCGTGGTATAGGTCGGCCACCTCAATTAGCGACCCACCTTTCGAAACACAAGGGTTAAGTATTGACAGCCTATCTTTAAAAACAAAAAAAATCTCGTCAGCAGGAACTGCGGCAAGCTGCAACATGTCATACGGAGAAGGCACTTCGGACCCTTGGGTTCATAAGGCCCAAACAATATTTTGCCAGGGAAAGGGCCCCGCCACCATCTACCCTTGGGGCCGAATTAAAAAAGTAAATAAATAAATTAAACTAAAGAATTTTTTTTTTCATAAAACAATTTGATGTATACGATGGACATGTTATGTGGCGTAATATTGTTATGCCTCTCATGAAAAAGATTGAATGCAATTGCACATCAAAATAAACACAGTAAATCTACAAATGCGCTGTATGTAACGCAACAGTGCGTCTGTGAATATATGACAGACTGAATATAATCACACCTCAAAAGATTTATAGTACATTTACAGCGCAAAATTACACAGCAAAAGAAATATAGTATATTTACAAACGCCTTATGTGCTACGCAACTAGTGTATCTAGTAGTAATGATATTTTGGATGTGTAGAAAATATTAGTTACTTACATTTCTGTTACGGGCAGAAAAGTATGCCTCTTTCAGTTAGAGAATTTTAGCACAATTCCTCTAGAGAGTTTTAGTACAATAATTGGGGTTGCTCGAAGTGTGACAACACCATCCTGGTGAGCTGATTATATTCAGTCACATCCTCAATTGAAGCTGGAAGAGCATTCCAAAGCTATGTGTTACCTACACTTTCTGAAACGAAAGGCTAATCAGCGTAGATTTTCTCACTGAAACTGGGCCAGTCATACACCCCTGGCGTACATACACCCCATGTATATGCGGTGTGTGCCGCACACGTCGCTACACAGCCATGGGCCACCTCGACCGTGTCATGGTATCCGTGTCTATAGCGACCATGAACATCTGGGGGCTCCGCCCCTGCGGTACGGACTCTGTTACCACGGCGCCCCCTTCCGCCCTGCCGGAGATGTGGACCTTCTTTAATTTGGCAACAAAAGTGCAGTGACCTCAGTAACTCAAAGAGGCATCTTCTCCTACATTGGAACTCTAAACCAACGCTCACTCATCTCAGTCCTTACTCCGTCTCGTCCGTCTTCACAAAACTCTTTGTAAACCTTTATGAAATATATATATATATATATATGCGTAAATGAAAGAGTCAAAGTTAGGAGAATAATTTTCTGAAATACAATCGTTTTAAAATTCTACTATTCTGTCGTCGGTCCTAAAAGGTAGAAAAAATAGTCGATATGAGGAAGCCCCGATCACTGGAAGGCAGTTCAGAATAAAAAATAAAAAAAATATTGGACAACCCCACACCGGGGGTTGGCTGGTTTAAACCAACCAAAACAAAATCATGTATTTTTTATTCAACTTATTTGGTTTTTATTCATAAACGTTGCAAAATAAACAGTTTTACTTCTAGAAAGCATCAAATTTTAGTCACACAACTGAATGGATGAGTTAATGTGTTTCTAGCTAGTGAGGTCATGAGAAGGATGTAGTCATATAGCAATTTCACTTTCTTCAGTTCAATACTTTACTTTCAGTTAGTAGTAGTAGTAGTAGCTAGTAGTAGTAGTAGTAATTAGCAACTAGCCATTTCTATCGAGTTTTCTTTGTATTTCGAGTGTTTCTAAGCTATTTCAGAGGATTTTGATGCTACTTCACTTTCTTCAGTTCATTACTCTGTTTTTAATTAGCTAGTGAAATTGTCAAGTTGTATTTGTAATTTGAAGTGTTTTCAAGTTTTTCAAAGGATTTTATTTGCGATAATTATAAATCGTAGCTTCTCTGCAGTTTGGATATTAAATGTAGCCATAGCAAATAGGTGCAGGTACCTTGCTGATTATATTTCTTAACCCCTTGTCTTAGTCATTCTTCTACAACAGAAAGTTGAAGTGAAGCGACTAAGAATGATGATGCGCTTTGTAACTACATGTTTACAAAGTAGAAAACCCTTTAAATGTTGGATAAAATTCTTAGAACTAGAAAACAACAACAATATATTGAAAAAGAAAAAAACAAACAAAAAAATACATTGCTTTTTTGGTTTAAACAAAACGAAAACATGGTTTTTGCCAACACTGCCACATACACCGAGATAGTATGGCTGTAAGTCGGCCAGTATTTAATGTTGATGTTTTGCGAAAAGTGTATAAATGGTCTGAAATATTGACCTCATTGTTTTCGCATGCTCCATCTAAAATTGAAAATATACCATTTTAAAACCTGGTTTTATTTAATACAGCTACGTCGCGCCAGGTTCCCCTCTTCTATAGATATCTGCTTGTTGGTGCGTCGGATTGACAGTGGGGAGAGAGCTGCAACTGTTTCATATACACGACCGCTGGTAACGGTCTCACTATGTATTATCGTGACCGCTCGTCAATAATAATTCTACTAATACCGATCACTATGTAGTATCTCGCATATACAAATTTACTTTTTGCCTTATATTTTGAAGTTAGAAGAACTGCTGATAGGCAGTGCCAAGAACCAAAATAAGAATCCCAATCCCTCTTCGTTCTTCCTTTCGTCCCTCGATGCCGGAGTCCTCCATGCAATGTAAATCCGTTGCCAGCGCTGTGTGAGTCTCGAACCCGGGTGCCGCGCCACTCGATGCAGCGCTATCACTCAGCCACCACAGGACGCGAAGCATGTGCCGTATACAATGGGCGCGCGATCTTAAAATAGGTGGTCCCCGATCGAAAGTTTGGCGTCCGCCGATACCAGCGCAGACTATCGATTCAAATCGCGCAGCACTGGCGACATCCGATCAATTTACAGACTTGGTTCTGCTGTGGTTACTCCAGCCAGAGCTACTTGTTGCGCGTTCTGTTCAGTGAGCTGGTCAACGCAGTATAGCCGTGCAATGTTTGCTGATGATTACCTACTGCCGAACGGCGGCCGCATGCAGTGCAGGCGATGATGGTTCAGTTGCGACTGCAATCTCCGCTAGTAAACCCACGACAAAACAATATTTCATTTCGAAATCAAAGTTTATGTACAGTAAGGTAGATTTTCGATGGGTTTCATCCAGGGAGATAATCTGTTCAGTTTAGCTGCTCCTTATACGAAATTTTAATCCTGACCATTAGTTACCACATCAAGCTTCAGGCGTTAGTCGCCAGCCGAATACTCTGGAGATATTCTCAACTTCTATTCTGAGGAGGAACTGGATTAAAGTTGTGGTCTGTCTCAAGCTGATCGGGTTAAACTCTCTCGATGGGACTGGACCAATATGGAACAGGCCATTTCTACGTTGAAATACCCGCTACCTCAACTATCGGAACGTTTTATGTGTCATTTTGCTCCGTAAGGGTTTGCCCATCACATTTTTCTTTTGTACCCTTCTAGCTTCCTTCAATTTTTGTAATATTGACTCAACTAATGGACTAGGGCTGTCGAAAATTACGGCAAAGAATTTTCATCCACATCTCGTCAGTGTTCATGCTTGTTACGATTCTACAAGAAAGATAATTCATTGCATCCACTCAAGCTGCGACCTGATCTTCCTTTAAATCACAATGGCATAGTAGTAAAGCGTCTACCTAAATAACACATTGTTTTTTTTTCTGAGCAGTCCCAACCACCATGAACAATTTTTTTGTCAGTACAAAGAAACCTATTGTTATACAGTTCTTGTCTGAGGCGTAGCTATGATACCGCTCCGAATACATGTAGAGCTGTTCACGAGCCATGTCGAAGCGAATGTTAGTTGAAAGAAGATTTGAAAGAGAACAAAAAACAAACAAACAGAAAAAGTGTACAGAAAGGAGTGAACTTTACCTAAGTTCGCGAATGTGAGACCCCTTACATAACAGGAGAAATAGCTGTATTCTTTAGTAATTATTAGAGAAGGAATATCGGATGCAACATAAGCCACAACTCTTGCAAATATCTTAGAAAATATCGTCTTCTTGCCACTATATGCCTCATCTGCCTTCTCTGCAAGCATCAACTACCTGCCTATATGAGCTGTGAAGTTGATAGCTGCTTTGAATAGACTGAACTATGAACTCGACAAAGAGCACATTCTGTCAACTTATACGTAGGTACGCTTGTTCATTCAAGGTCGCATTTCTGCCTGTCTTATCCCCATAAAGATGGGGCACACAAAACATCTATACATTCGTTAAAATATATTGGTCTTTAATGTGGTGTTATGATGCATTGCTCTGATCTTCCTCATCTTCCCTGGCCAGCTGTACTCGTGCGCGTTGATCCAGTATGGGGACACCCTCGTGCATGAGGTTCTCATTTCTATCGGGACTGTGCTGTATTTATCTCTTCCTCCTCTCCTGAAATACCTTACCAGAAATTAGGTAGCTTCAGACCAACATAATAATGATAGCTTGGTCCGACAGTGGAGTGGTAGGTAGTTCGTGTCCTATGACATATCTTGAGGCGGTGGGAAAGTCAACATTTGGCACTTTCCATCCAGTTTGCAGCACCTGCCAGCCGACAAATTGAGATCATCGCTGCCTCTCAACACGCGGCAAATTGTGTCAGATGTTCCGTGTCGCTGTTACATCATGTTAATATTTCTCTCCCGCCACTGCCACCCGCCACATCCGAACATGCCGCCGCTTGTCAGCCGCGAGACGGAAAGTTGCGGCGCTGGAGGGCGGCCGCGTGTGCGCAAGAACGACGAGGAAATTTCCTAGTTTCTCTTCGGCTTCTGTCGAATGTGTGCTGCAGTTATGAATTAACCGTATTTGAAAGTATTTTTTTATTCCGTAATTCTATGCTTGGTAGAGACCAAGACGTCCTTTATCCTCAGCAATGGGCCTCCTACTGAATTTCCCATCATTACCTCCGCCAAGGAGGTTATGTTGATGCAGGAGTTTGCGTGTCTCTCACCAAAATAACTCAAAAATTATGAGCTCATTCTCATGTAATTTGCAGAAATTGTTGGGAATGTTAAAAGGCACAATTGATCAAATTTTGGTGATCTGTTTGCTTTTTGGTGTGACTGTTTGACTATTATGTATTTCTTATTGTTTGCCAATACTTAACTTAAAAAACTATGAACGGATCTTCAAGAAATTGCGGAAACTGTCAGAAAGGTCAAGAGGCACAAATAAGTAAATTTTTATTGTGATCAAAAGGTAATCCTGGTATCAGGGCCAATTTCAATTTTTTAATAACATTGCGCTACTTTGTGGAGGTGTACGCTCACAGAGTGTTACTGTAGTTATTACCCGCTAACGAAGTGAGAGAGGTGATGATGTTTTCGTTGAAGATTTAGCTAAGTGATCTGTCCACCCAATAAGTGGTCGAACCAGTTGAGAAATCTCCATAATTTGCTGTAGGGTGTTTGGTGGGTTGCCCTCGATGTGACCCATGCCAAAAAACTTGGATTAGCTGGCCTTAAAAAATGACGGCGCTGAAATTTGCCGTCCCCCAAAAACAAGTAGAAGGAGTTGAGCTATGTTCATATTCTTTTTTTCAAGGAGTTTGGTGGGTTGTCCTCGATGTGACCCATGCCAAAAAACTTCGATTAGCTGGCCATAAAAAATGACGGCGTGAAATTTGCTCCCACCGCGGGTGATGGTCTACGCCACGAGCCGTTCTAGTTGTATATGTATTTGTACATATATTTGTCTGTCCACCAAAAAAGAGGTCGAAGGAGTTGGGCAGTGTTCATATTTTTTTGTAGGAAGTTTGCTGGGTTGACCTAGATGTGACCCATGCCAAAAAAAAACTAGGCCTAGCTGGCTATAAAATGACGGCTTTGAATATTCTCCACCGAGGCGAATTTGCCTCGACCGCAGCAGATCGTCTCAAGCCACGAGAAGTTCTATATTTCCTAAGTTATTAATGAAGAGCTAGTTATTAGTATATTCACTAGCTATATGCCTCCGCTTCCCGCTGGTGATGGTCTGACGCCACGAGGCGTTCTAGTTTATTTATATTAGATTAGATAAGACAGGCGGCAGTAGATGAACCAACAGGCCCATTCTCAAAGAGACACCGAAACTTACGCTCAGACACTCTATGAGCTATTGCCATTATGTTAGTAGGATATAAAGGACTGGGGAAAAGAAAAGAAAAAAGAGGAGGGAGAAGAAGAATCTTAGCAAAAGAGACGATCATGAATGCACGCGAGCACGATCAATAGCCGCTGATATGCGGAGTTAAAGATGTCAGACTGTGTAGTTGGAGCGGAAAAGAGAAGAAGACGGATTAAGGTAGCCTCAGAATATGAAGCCGTTAAGAGTGTGCGACTCTTGGAGGAGTAATTCTTAGCTGTGGGGGATGCCTGTCCCACCCCTAAAATGATTTTTAAACACGTTGATTGATTCCGCACTAACAACGTCGGAAGGAAGTCTATCCCAAATGCTGACTATGAAATACGGAAAGAACTGCTGAATTAAGGTTTTTCATCGAGCTTTATGCTTGAGTTTTTGACCGTTGTTTCGCAAGCGATCATTAAGGTCTCTTTCAAAGAGTCCCGTTGTAGGTACGTCGTTAAAGCCAAAGTACTTGAATGTTTCTATTACTAGTTGCCCCCTGAGTCTTTTTTGCTCGACAGAGATCAGACCCAGTTCTTTTAGGTGACATTCATACTGCTTGTTTCTTAGCTGAGATATCAAGTTCATTGCTCTGCGTTGGACTCTTTCCATGTTATCGATATCTTTACTGAGGAGTTCGAGCAGTTTGCTCCCTGGGGCTGGGCTGCACAAGGTACCCCAATCAATTTGGGGGAGGTTGAACTCTCTCATTAGAGTTTTTTCATTCGGAGTATTCAGCGCATTTTCGATCTTGTTTATATAATTTAATTCTTCTTTTTTACGAAGAGTTTGTCTCTGCTGAGCTACGTAGGTATAAGTTGAAGCAGTTTATACTAGGAATTCGTACTGTAATTCAGAAGTGTCACATAGATAAATACAAGAACTCATCAACGCCTTGCCATGCACCGACAGCAAGACCCTCCGTAGACAGCCGCGTTGCATGAACGCACAAAATTGATTTACTTTTGGAAAAACGTAGTTTTATTATCAACAGTATGACGAGAGCTGCAATTAAAAACCTTTTTCAGTTAGTATATTCTTTTGATATCAAGCTTTCGATTCTTCTTGATTCATCTCCAGGAAAAAGATAGTGTGAAATATAGCGCCACAACGAGCATCTTAGAAGTCTCCTACATACCAAACAATAATATCCTTACAAATACTGCATATTGCACCGTCGCCAACACAGTCTCGCTTATATAGGCTCCGCTACAGCTAGGGAGCTGGAAAGAAAGCGACATGAGAGAGCACCCCGAGTGAGGCAAGAGTTATGTATGTGCAGCCAGTAATGTGGCAACATATGCTGTGGGAATATCCCATGGCTGCTTGTGTGCGTACGTAGGTAACGAAAGTCATGACTGGCAGCTACATATACTTTCCCTTGTGCATTACAGCGTCCTGCTGCTGCTGGGTGTAGTGTAGACGTCTGACTCTTCTCACACGCACTAGTTTCCAATCATTCATAATCGTGATTCCTTAACTGCCGATGATAGCTCACATGTCGCCCATCTCTTTATAAGCGGCTGTGTCCGCGAGAGCACAAATACAAAACGTTCTTTCCAACCCTTGCGATTGCGTGGCGATAACTTGCGGGTTGCAAGGTTGAAATTTCGGCGACCACTGCAATGCTTACAGTTAGTGCTAAAGGTTAAGATTGCAATACGGTATCTCTTAAGTGAGGGCAAGATTATTTTTCAAAGGCGCATCATCATTTTGTCGTGATGTTGTAATGATTGCGCAGAAATTTTTGTTCTAAACCTTAGACGTGTCACATGTAGTGAAGTCTCGGGCAGTGGTCTTAACTCTAAACCCACCAACCAGCGTCAGATGCCTCATAGGAATAGCATTATTTGAGACGTAAAAATAAGCTGATGTTCGGTGGCATAAGGTTGAAACAAGTGAAACAAAGGCTAGCTTCCCGTGGCAACTGCACTGCTTGGAAGGTCCTCCGCGCATTACACTGGTCCGCTTGGGATCAGCTTATTTACACCCATAGTCTTATTTATTTACGCTATCGGCCTAACCTACGGGACAATTTTCGAACATTGCTATTTCTTGAACACTAAAAATTGGATTTCGCTAAAATTTTCTTGAATGATAGTTATTGTTTATCCTAATAAGCAGTACAAATTTCAACTGATTTTGAAGGACAAGGAAAAATTTAAGAGCAAATGAATGTTAATAATAGCTATTAAAAAATATATGGCCAAAAACATTGATGGAGGACGTAAAATCATCTATATATTATGTAGAAATGTACCTTATTACCCAATCTATTTTCTTCATTGTATAGCAGTTAAAAATAAGGTCCTAATTCCAATTTATAAACATCGCATGGACGTTCTGCACAGCAGATTTGTGAAAAATTAATATCTCTATTTGGAAACTAATAATTGAATTTACACAAAATTATAGCATTGGGAAAGTAGCTGAATGTGTAGACCTGCTTGAGAGTGTCGTTCTGTGAATTGTAAAGTTGTACGGGAACATTGGCCTCGTTATCAATAACCAATAAAGCAGGGAGATCGAGAAAAACTTCGCCGAAAGAGGATGGCATCATTAGAAAATCACTGTAAAAATATGTATTAAAATACCTATGTAGCTAGTATTTCCATGGAAGCTGATGCTACTTACACAATGAAGATGTCCAGGATAACTGCTGGCATACCTACGTTAAACGAAGTAAGTTTGTTCGCAGGATCCCCGGCAAGGAAACCTCCCATCAGCCAAATAATCAATATGCTCATTGCTCAGACTAGCTTTCTCCAATAAACTCATCCTGTGGTCGCACGAAAAGTGGCCCAGTGTTTCCATCAGCCAGGATAATTTATTTGGTTATTCATAATGAGAAAACATTTTTAATGCGGCGTGCTGGTGCAAGATTGGGCACCAAGTGTACTGAGGAAAGTTTAAGTTTGTAGATTGCGGTGTCATAATTCTTAATTGGCATGTTTTTCAACCATGACTGTACTCTCATCCGCGTGAACAATAGAGCTAAGGCAGAAAATATATCAAGGTCGTGTTATTCTAATGCTCCAATATTCAACATGTGACGGTCCTCTTGTCATGCAAGATAATGCCCATACCATAAAGCTTAACTGGCCATGAGCTATCTAAAAGAGCTACCTTTCGAAATTATGGATTGGCCACCCTGAAGTCCTGATTTAAATCCGATTGAAAATCTTTGGCACACTTTGGGGCCACGTATTAGGACTTATAGCCCAAACTTCAAAAGGAAGAGATCCAGGAATATATTGAGTTTGAGTAACGAGACAGCGCCGTAGTTGGATTACCTGCACGTGTGCGTGCGTACCTACGTGTGCCGTGCAGTAGCCCTCGTCTGACTCCCAACCGCTGAGCTGCTGGCGGAAGTGCGCAGCCCGACCTGTGTCGCCTCCTGGCTCTGCTGTCACTGCCTCTTTTGTGTGTGTGTTTGTTTGTGTGGAGCATGTTTCAATGCGGGCTTTGGGCTGTGCCTTGATACGAGGAAGTATCGTATAATCGAGTATGCAGGCTTAAAATACAAGCGAACCTTCAAGTGAGACGGTGGTCGTCGAATCATTCCATTCATCAACTGTCAACCCAACGAATGCCTAGGTATCTTTAGTACCGTACTGGGTTAACCCATTAGCTCCTCATATAGGAACACACATTACTATGCTATTCCTAGAACTGGAAGGTGTACTGGGCGTAAATATTGCCAAGAAATACAATACCTGTTCGTTGAATAATACTCGTGTCGAGACGACCTCTACCAACTTCCCTTTGTGACGTCACAACACCTGTGAAGAAACCCTGCTTTTTTTCTACCCTGCTTTTTTTCTACAAGGCACGGACGCGACCAAATGAGACGTCAGTCGAAGTATGCATCGTGATCGTGGGGGTGTGTGTGTGGCCTGTCCACCGGTGCGGTGACGTCACCGAGGGAGGTCAGCAATGACGTGTCGACATTCTTTCTTCAGCGCCAGAAGTCGCTCAAAACTATCCGGACGTTCTGGTACCTGCAAAGACGGCGCCGCGCTTATTCTCCTTGTGCAATGCGTCTTGTTGGGACGTTTTGCGTACCCGATCTCTCATTTATACCTAGTTCGATGTAATGTAGGCCTAAGTAAGAACGTGGCTCTATTGTGAACACAGTGGGTGTCCACCGTGACTCGGGGTGCCTGCATTTTTCTTTAACACGGCTCACCAGCTCAGTGCATATCCTTCTGTTATGACAGCAGGTTGTGTTGTGCAGCAGGTGTGGCTTTTTCCGGTGTATACCGTAGCAACGGGCCGTATGTGTCTGTACGGACTCTTACTCCTAACACCCTGTAACTCGCAGTTCCGATTTTTCTCTGTTGTTAGCATTATTCGCGTTACCAGCTGTCTTTTATCTGCCACTTATCTTTGTCCTTCAAATTTTGTGATGCGCTTCCGCCCATTGCCCTCAACGGCGGCGCTGTTCTTACTTTGTGTGTCCGGTAGCTAGATGCCGCGCTGCTTTAGCTGACGCTAATTGGTTTATAAGCAGGATGGACATTTTGCGTCTACGTTAAAGGTTTTTTCATTGTTATCGTAGCCTTAGAAGTATTATGTAAGAAATGGTCAGTATTAATAATAATGTGGTGTCTCTCTTTACAGATGTGGACGCAGTGAGAACCCTCCGCTCATCCTCCCTGCTCACCATGTACCTCCCTGCCGCAGGCCTGTGGCTCCTGGCCTCTCTCGTGCTGTCCGCAGGTATGCGCACCCTGCCCTTGCTGTACACCTCTCGTGCAGAAGTTCAAACGTGAATTACATAGTTTACGGACCGGATGTATCGTGCAGCAGGAGCCTTCGGTACTCATATGATTTGGTCGCATAAGTTCCAAACATCGAAGTGCATACACTCTGGCTAACTTTTTCGTGCAACTGGACGCCTCGAGCATGAGGCAATTTTTCTGTATATAGGTATAAGTTCCAAACTTGAAAACTGTTTACTTCAGTTAGCCATATTTATCTTACTCTTAGTGCCGTTTACTACCCAAAGGTACCGTATCTGTTGGCTCGCTCGTCTATAAGCTTTTGTAGATAGAAAATGCATTTTTAGCATGCACGGGTGTTAACAACCGTGTTTCCATTGTGCCCGTGGATTCTTTTAGCACATTCATACTCTTTCCAAATTGTTTTCAAGTAGCTATAGACTAGTGAATGCGTTTTTTAGTCATTACGATGCAGTATTAATTCATGTGCTTTGGTGGTACGGCTCATCTTCAAATTTCATCCCTTGCCTTATTACTCGGGCTAGCGAGCGTAACTTTGGGAGCTGAAGATGCGGCATTGGTGCGTTCCGTAGAAATTTCGGTATTTGGCACTGTGTCTTGGCGCCCCAGAAGCGACGCTGCACAGGCATGGGGGTTGCGCTCGATTCATCGCTTGGATCAAGATAAATTAATCCGATTATTTTAACTTATCTGGACCTTTTTTCTGAATGTTCGATTGACCCCTGTGAACCGATTTTCATGTTCATAATTGCCAACGAATTATGCTTGAGGGGGCCGAACATAATCTTACTTGGCAACACCATTTAAGCGCCATCGATTTCTGATTACTGCCTGAAATTCGGTCCGTAATAGCGAAGTAAAGCCGCGGAATGAAAGTTTTCGATAAGTTAAAGCTCATCACTATTGATAATCTCGCCGGAGGCGGGCTAATCAAGCGCGCCGTAAGAGCTTCGTGGCTGCGCCGGACTGGAGGAGAGGGTTGGCCTGAGCCTGGCTGGGGGGCCCTGAGCGTGCCGGCGAAGTCCTGAATGTGGAGTCGGAGTCTGATGAAAATAGGCTCAGAGTATATTAGAGTCGGAGTCGAAAGACTCGAGGGGTTTTAGGGTTCAACGAGACTGAGTCGGGTACTGGCTCGACCTAGGAGTCTGAATCTGGTACTGGCTTGACTTAGGACCCGGAGTCATAATTGCCCATCTAACTATGCAGCTGTGTTCCAAAGGGTCCGGTAATAATATTGTGCAGAGGGATGAATTGTGGCACACACGATGGATATAAGACGGCAGGGTGCGGCCGTGACCTAATGAACGACACGTTATAGCCTGTGCAGTGACGCGTGTGATGTTTGAGACTGATGGAGTTATGGTGTGGTTGTGTTGGTCCTAGAGGAGTGTCGTGATGTCTACCGCAGCAGACCAGTGTGTGAGACAACCGTTGAGTCCTTCAACATGACTCCCTTGAATTGAATAACTTATTTTTCCCCTAAATAAAGGTTTATGGAGAGTGAGCACCCTCGCCTCCTACTGAGGAGCTTTAGGGAAGTGGAGCGACGACATTAAGATTCCATTAATAAATTGACTGGCCTGCGCCTAGGTGTGAGATAAATCCAACTGGACATCTTGGGATAGGCCTATTTAGAACTTCGACTTCTTTCTATGCTACTCTAAATTACAGCCGTACATTTGCTTATTATTGGGCTTCCTAAAGGACGGACTGCTATTCTCTAGAAAACCTTGTGCATTCACCTCCTTTGTGGCTCATGAAGGGTCGTAGACCATAGTGTAGATTACTTAGGATTCTCTCGACTAAAAATACATGTTCCTTGCATCCTCTTTTGAAACGCCTGTAGCAGTGACCTGAGCTGTCCTGTGTCTTGCCTGCTCGTGTACGAACGCATGGAACTGCGCTGTGCGACTGAAGCGCAAACATTAAACCTTAGAATGACAAGCTTATACTACTACGGTGTCGCCGTATCTGATGTTATACTATATTGAGTCAAAATATTAGTTACTATTATGTTCATGTTCACGGTCTCATACTAATTTTTATCTTATTACAGGAGTCAGCAGTCAGGACGCTGACGATGACATTCCCACCGACCACTCCCGCCACACGAGTCTCCCCAGCGTGTCTGCCATCTTCTCCTCCCTTCTGCCAGGGCTGCAGCTCAATTCCAGCACTACTCCCTCCACCACCCTCACCCCTGCCTCCTTTGCAACCGCTGCTGTGACCAGCAACTCCATCGCTGGGGGCCACACTGCCCCTGTCACAAACACAACGGCGGTGCGACACACCCACAGCCCTGCCTCTGTTACCGGAGACCCAGGCACAGCCCCCGGTCACAACAACTCGCAGTTTCGCCCCTCATTGCTCTTCACCTCGTCTGCGGATGAGTTTCAGCCTCGCTCTGGTCTCGTCAACGATGTGTACGATTACGCCAACGACTTCGGGGAGCGCATCGTGAGTGAAGACACCAGCGAAAATCCGGCCACCCTGCCGACACTGTACCTCCGGGACCAACCGGAGGCACTTACGCCCTTTGAGGA
>LQNS02277097.1:14892218-14909720 GCA_001587735.2 Parhyale hawaiensis
GTTGTTATCAGCAAGGGATTGCGTTACTTCGAGCAGGTACGCCAACGTTATCCCCGTGAACGAGACGCGTGTGCTGCTGAAGGGCTTCAAGGACAGTCCGGACAGGCAGTACATCAACGCTAACTACGTCAAGGGGCCCCACAATGAGGCCCACTACTACATCGCCACGCAGGTGTGTGTTACCAACCGCTGGAAAGTTCACTCATTAATCATCGATGTATATAACGTCTCGGCTCCACTGGGTGAGACAGGATGCTGTCCTGATAATGGCAGATGTGGGTGGTGCGGCTGTTCTATATTCAGTTATCGTGTTCCAAAGAGTTTTTCATTGAGCAGCTAAACAATTATCAGGTTACCTTGGTCGTTAGACAGCAGTGTAATCGTAGAGAAGCTGCGTCCCTGGGTAACTTATAATGATTACTTTAGGTAGCGCATTGGAACATGAGGCGTCTGATTATTACACAATACTTAAATTACGTGTCTTGCTAGTTCATCAGCTATTACGTAATTTTACAGAGACACTCCTTGAGGTTGATGCTGAAAATACTTTATATAAGACCATGAAGCGTCGCTTTTAAAATTAATGCATATTTTTACCAAGTTCATTGAAGTGTTCCTCACATTTGCAGACCTTGTTCATGCGTCCGTATTAGGTACACGGCGCAGAGTAAACACGAAAAAAATATTCCCCGTACTCTTATATGTACACATTGTTGTCAGCTTATGCTTTGAACATCCGGTAATTTACTATTTACCATACGGTTGGAAATTGTGCTACCACAGTGTTGATAATTACACCAAAAACGTAACCTGGTCGTAATGTTACGTTACCGGCCTATATTCTTCCTCTTCTTTCCCGACTTGCTATGTCCATGAGAGAACACCCTCGTGGAAGGGTTCTACGTTTATTTTAGTTTACTACATGTCTCTTGCTTTTATCTCTTAGAACGGCTAATTTGTGCTGATATGGAGAAGCTTCAACTAACTTACACTTGTATAATAATAGTAATAACATTTGCAGGCGCCCGTGGATGCGACAGTGGGCGACTTCTGGCGCATGGTGTGGGAGCAGGAGTCGCGCGTCATCGTGATGCTCACAGACTTTATGGAGCGCGGCATAGACAAGTGTGCTGATTACCTGCCACCTTCTCAGACCCTCGACTGTCATAGGGTCTATGGGGACTTCCAGGTGAGTTATGGGGGCTGTTGCAGCGTCGATGGGGACTTCCAAATCAATTATGTTGTGTGGAGACCTATGCCTAGTACAGATTCCTTGTGACTGTAACATCAACATGCATGATTACAACGGTGAACTCCCTGAGAACAGAGGCTTCCATGGTATAATCCTTTCTTTGCAATAGCTATGCATCATTTGTCGTAGGAGTTAGCGCGCTTTATGACTGCCACTTAAGTGTACACTGAGCGCAACTGGAAGCTCCTGGTATTCGTTGTAGCTACCAGACAGTAGTAGACACAACTGCCTAACACGGTGAAAGCTATAAGCTGTACAAGTGGCTGAAGGGTAAACGTTGTGTCTTTTAGGCGCAGAGTGGATGCACTGTGTCCCTGCCGTGCCCCGTACGGCCTGGTGTACCAAGGAGCAGGCGTTCTGCGCTGAAGCTAATGCAGGCTGGTTGGATCAGCGGGAATTCTCCTCTTATTAGCAATTTAAAGTATTAAATATTATTATTTGGTGTACGGGTTAGGATATCACTCATAGTATGTATATCGTTCATGACCTTCCATTTTATGTATCATCAGTGAAGATGGTAGGTTTTGTTACTCAACTGCAGTATTCACAGTCATTTCTTCTATGAAATGCACGACGTCATCACCCATGAGAAATTAACCCCGGACTGCCGCGCTGGTTTGCAGGTGACGCTCAAGTCGCGAGACATGCAGGAGAAGTTCGTGGTGTCAGGAGTGCTGCTGAAGAACCTCGAGAACAACCTGACGAGGGACATCAGCCACATGTGGTTCACGGGGTGGCCTGTGACGGGCGTGCCTCACAGTGAAAAGCCCTTCATATCCTTCGTGCTCGCCGTCAGGAGGGCCAAGAAGCAGCTCAGGGCCAAGGGCCCCGTCGTGGTGCACTGCAGGTGAGGAAGCTTTGCGGGTGAAATTTTGTACCTCAGAGCAGTTTTGGGTGAAGTCACCACAGGAATGTTTGTTGTAGGAAATTTCACCGTAATATACGAATGAAACAGATAGCAAATTACAGTATGTACCTAATCTAATCTATTCAGCGGGCACTACGTTATGGTTGACTGTTTTGTGCAAAAAAAAAGTTTTGCGCAGTTTTCTGTCAGTAGTAGCGCACTGACCAGTTCTATACTAATAGAACTCGTATGAGTTCCATGACTTCTCAACGTTGTGCTGCTGGCTTTTGCGGAGATATCGTAGAGCGCTAGGCCTATTGTTCGTCTTTGTTCCAGAAAAAGCGGGAAAATTTCAACACATTAATTGTACAAAAACATACTGTAGCTACATTGATTCATTACGAAAATTTTTGAAATGACTAAATGATTTAAAACTAAATAGCTAAATGTAATTGCCGCAGAAAGATTTCCTCTCCTTGAAATTTCCTACGGTAAGTTCCCCTACTCACGCATTACCGGAAGATGCATAGGTATCGTTAAGTTAATTTTAGAGGGACTTAGGATTACTTAAGCCCCCAAATTTTGGACGTTTTATTTACATATATTGAAAATGGTACTAACTTGCACCACACTCATCATCTAAGTTCCCTCTGCCCTCATCTCTCAGTCTTAGATGACCATCACTGCAGGTGCAATCAGCGTACTAACTAGCAGTGTTGGTACCTTTCGTAGTGTGAAATCAAACTTCTATCAACAACTGTAACTGTGTAACACTGCAAGAGATGAAAAGTCATTCTTCTTCTCCTCGCTAAGATAGACTTTTTACAAAAATGAAGGTAATGAAGTTGAGCGTGCCTCTCCCACCATGAAGCTCCATTGTGTGGTTCAGTGCCTCTCGAAGTACCGGCATGTTGTCAAAGTAATTTTCCTCGTTTTAAGAGCACTTGCCTGTTCTGCAACGAAGATAGGTACATCTCTGCTCCAGGTGTGTCTGTTGCTTTTTTTCTGACACAAACTTGATTTTTGAATCAAGGTAATGGTTGGCAGTTAAGGCAGAACCCCGTAGATATTGGAGAAGTGTCTCCAGGAAGCAAAGAGTGTTACGGGAGGACTAACGAGAAACTTGCATCGAAAAGTGACGTCAACATCGACAAACAGTACGGCTCAGCAGCTTAGTTTCACCAGGAAAATCGTCGTCAGTTACACTCATTGCTTTCTGAGTGTTACAGAACACCGTAGCTATTTGAGAAATGTTATAGAACACCGTAGCTATTTGGGTGGTGTTACAGAACACTGTAGCTATGTAACATATATTACAGAACAGTGTTAATGAATATCCATTGTCCACAGCCCCGGCACAGGCAGGACGGGCACCTTCATCGCTGCCGACCACTGCCTCAGGCAGTTCGAGGAGGACCGCAGCGTGGACGTGCCTAAGACCGTGTACGGCATCCGGCGAGAGCGTGCTGGGGCCGTACAGACTAGTGACCAGTACGCTTTCATATACAGGGTGAGTGTCATAATTATTTCGTTGAATAGTTCCAAGCCTCCGTTTCCGCAATAAAGGCTATCTAACAGAGGAAGAAATAAAGAGTGTTTGTCATATAATTTTCAAACATAGGGTCATTCTACAAGTACGGTCTACAGTGCAATATTGTCATATGTAGTCAAATAAAATTAAAATTACTGAGTACTAACTAAATAAAAGCAGCTAGAGCGATTGCTGCACAGGGCAATGTCCTCTTTATAATAGGGTTGTGGCCTTGTGGGTAAACCATGGTGTACTTTCTTTTTGCTGAACATAGTGCTTCATTATTCAAACTTGTTTCGCGGTATTGCTCAACATCGCTCACGGGCGACATTTGGCCATGTTTCCAACAGTGCTCTTATGCCGAAACTGGATTTTCAATTGGAATGTTAAAGGTTGAAAACTAGGTATCCACTTAGTGCTTCTTAACTAGCTATATATTATATACATTTCAATATCATGTAATAACTTGTTCTTCTTTCCTTGCAGGTAGTGAACCTGTACGCGTCCAAGTTATCTTCGGGCAGCTTAGACTCGTTATAGCTTATGTGTACAGTTAAATATCGAGTTACCAAATAGAATGATTTAGGTAGTTACTGCAATTGTCCTATGATCGGAGGAGGTGGTGCCAGCTGTCACAGCCGCCAGATCTTCTGCTAGCATTGATAAAAATGCCCTGTATTTTCCCAATTATGTTATTAGATCACACTACCGAGCCCTTGAGATATATCTTCAATATCATGTTTCATTGAGTGGACGCCATGTCACCGTACGATACTTCCAACCAAACACACACCTCTCATACTGATTGTGCTGTCAATTTGTTTCTGAATCAACGACTTCTACATCCAATAGTTTTTAAGTTGTTTTAGCAAGAAAGGCAATCAAACGTGCCGGGCTAAAGTAGGTGTCAGCCAGAGTTAGGCGTACATTTAGTGACGTGCAGGAGAATAGTTTACGATGGGAAAGAAATGTTTTTGTGCCTCATAAATTGCGTGCACAGTTCAAAGCATGAAACTGTGAAAAGTCTCGTCGGTGTTGGGTCACATTGTAGAAAATGCGTGCAGCTCCAGCAAGTTTGCTCTGCATTTGTTTCCTCCTGAGCACCGCTTGCTCCACTGCTGCAGGACAGAAGGGCAAAACGAGAGGGTCCGATGAAACGTAGACGTGAAACTGCTACACAACTTGGACGTGGTTGAATGTTATCATTTTACCTACCTCGAATCACAACTAGACTAACTCCGACTAAGTTCACAATGGTATTTATTGCCACTTTTCTTCTTCAAGTGCGCTGCGTGCAATGCTCATGTGGAATATCATTTAGATTATGCGATGTCCGTTGTTGTTTTATGTTCTCTTAAGAAGTATTGTTGCTCCTGTTAAAGTTTTGCACTCTCATGCTGATACTGTGCGCTCCCAGCATCTTGCATCGAACGTCAACTACGACTGAAGTGCTTTCCTATACGACTCCCGCCCCCTGAAAAGCGGCAGCCGAGCGATGGTCTCTGATCACTTACGCAACTCAACAATTACCACCAAGTTACTGCTGCAATGAAAGTGACGTTTTCAGAAAGCAATGGCGCATTTGTCTTACGATCTGGCTAGCACTTAAGTTAATGGATATTCCTGTAGGGACGAGTGCCGTTTATTGCCGAGTTCATCTTCTTCGGATGTCGCTCTTTGTAGCGGTCTGCGGTTAAGTGCGGGCTACGTTTCGCACGTGGAGTGAATGTCCATCGTATAACGGTACTCAATATATTTTTAATAGCAGATCCAGTATTACTCTAGCCTGTTTTAAGGTGGTTTCACACTATCGACTTTTGTTTCCCGTACGTTTTGTTACGTCTTTGCAAACTCAGACACGTCTTCTCCAAAATTCTAAGCCGTCTAGTCAGTTTGCTGAGTGTCCCAAGCAAAATTCTCAGGAGAATAATCTGGCCAACTCTATCCCTGTCAGAACACATTTGGCCGCACGCCCCCAGGGTTTAACATGGGTGAGATTCCGCAGGGATGTGGCACCAGGCAGCAGCTTAGTTTATAAAGTTAAGTAGGTCCTCTATGCTTTCCTTTTGCTCCGTGAGGTAGGACACTGATGGTGGTACATGACCTATGTATCAAACGGGACCCGTGCCTACTCCCGTGTGCGGGGCCACTGAAAGAGCCCTCTGTTCGAGTATTTCTTTCTTCTGTCGTCTCTTGGAGATGCTTTGCGCCGGCTTTCCCAGCCAGTTGTGTCGCACTGGACCAACTGAGACTTCCCAGCAGGAATGCAGAAATAAAACAGTACTCCCGAGCCATCACTGAAGGGATCACTCATTGAACGGGTATGGTGTTAAAGAATGAATTCAATAATAATAACAGTAGGTAATAATAATGATAATGTTACTAGTCAAGTTTCGGATACCTCTTCATATTTGCAGTGAATTTAAACTCAGACAGCTAAGTACTTTACCAATGTCAGCGAAGAAGCTACAGAGCTTTAGGACACTTTCTACTGCGTACGAGGAACAAAAATCTGTTGTGTGAAACCATCTTTAGGGACACGCCTACAATGGAGCCAGAATTAATGTCCGCAGTTGCTTGCTGTCCGCTTGAAGGTCACTTCTAGCTTCGCCAGGACTACACTCGTCACAATGATACTTCGTTCATAAACTTTGAGCTCTTAAGTGCGTTAAATGAATATCGTCGTGTTAAGTTTTAGATTTCTCGTTCTTAGCTATTTAAAGGAATGTCAGTACCGTCCCATTACCGATTATTATGTTTCGAATGTCTGGTCTTTATGCCTGCTGCAGCTGCTCTAGCGATTCAACGCCAAGTGTAAAAATTCGAAGACTTATTTTTTTTTTTGCTTTACAACAAAAATGACTTCACTGTACACTAGTATGATTTTCATAGTTGCCAGCAATTCAACAAGAAGCCGTGAGCTGCTGAAAAACTTGTGTGTATCTTACATTTTAGCGACATGTGCAGCTGCAACGGAGTTACTCATACTGGAAAAGCAAGTGTAGACATTTCGAGTTACAGACGCGTTTGTGTTCTGGCCAATCAATTTGTGAGAAGCCAATTAGCAAAATCATCGACTTCCCTTCCTGGTAAATTGACCTTGGTGCACAGCTGTCTCTAGAGCTATATTTCGGGCAAACTTAAGAAATTTACAGGCACGCATACACTATAAAAAAGTGCGCAGAAGTCACGCAATAACCGGCCGCCGAGACGCGTATGACCCTAACGGTAAGACAAAGTGTGGCCGTGAAGAAATGAATAGCCTGTGCAATCTGATGAGGCCCTGACTCAAATTTATCCTCCACAAGCTTTCACGGAACTGGACCAGAGAATCCACCGTCTCGTACCTACCAACGCAATCTGTTTATAACATAATTCCTGTGTTATTCATTATTTAAATCCATTAGGTCCAGGCATTTTATTTTCTTGCTATATGTAATGTGACATGCAATGAGTGTAATAATGTTGCTATTAAATGGCACGGCTGTTATGTTGTTGCTTATATCTATAGGCCTATAACTGAGCTAACATAGCACATGTCATACCACGAGTTGTACTTCTCAAAACTTGAATGTTTGTATTGAGAATATTTGGTGTTGTGGGTACATAGACTACTATCTTATTTTAGCAGTCCATATGAAGACCGCAAAATGCGGATAGAACGGCCCAGGGTTCTAAACAAAGAAAAACAATTCAAAAACTTATTTCGTTCATTGAGCTATCGCCACCACGTGAACAGCGCAATGTTTACAGTAAGCTAAACACATTGTTTGGGTGTCGGTAGAAAACCAGGTGATATTTTATTTCAAGTTTTATGAAATTTTCTGAAGAAACATGAGGTCCAAGGTCATTCATTTTGCTGTAATAAGAACTGAACACGTGCTTACAGAGTTTTGTATGGAACCAGACGGTAAATGTGCACTTTAAAATACTTTCAACAATACTGTTTTGTATTGGAGATGCGCCGTAAAACTATATATTTCAAGTATAATGTGGTTCTGTGTCATTAAAAATATATTTTACAAACGTAAACGAACGCATAAGCAATGTTAAATTAAGAAGTATTTAAGTATCACGTTGAGGATGCTTAGTGTGTGTATAGTGTTGCGTTGTGTGCAACATTGCTACATCGCTTCTGCCGCATATGTCACAATGTAACCTCGATGTTGCGCTTAACGTCGCAGTTGTTTCTGCAACACTATACGTAGTGAGCATTGGTTAACGTTGACTCCAACTGTAAAAAGGTATTTATTCTTTGTGTATCCTTTAAATGTTAAGAAGGGCTTACTTGTTGTGCAGATGGTGTGTCGTTGTAATACGAGTGTCTCAAGTGTACGAAGGTGGTCTGCTAAGTTCATAGGCTGACTGATGTATCTTAATAGAAGGGATCAAACCCGCATAAATTAATACTAATCGCAAGGTTTCCGCCGTTTCAGTATCTAGGACTGGAGACGTTAACCTACACTTGCTAAGCACATCTTGTGCTCTGGCACTGCAAGCAAGGGACAGACTGTGTCGCGGCGATTCCATTTCGACACGTAGATTGTCAGGGCAGGACAGTGGTCTGCTGCAGCAGTCATTGTGCCCAGACGAGCGATTTGATTGGTAGCTAACTGAGACTTGCTGCTCTTCGGTTATGTGTACATCAAATCGGGTCTGTATTTGACCGAAGTCCTCGCGGGGCATAAACTTCTTGCGACAGCCCCGGTAAATAAGCTATATTGTATCGAATATAAACGTCGTGCCTATGAAGTTTTCAGCCCACCCTCGGGGTGTGAATGAGTGTTCATTACAAGCCAGCATGCCGCTCAATTTAGTGTATACGCGCCGTGTAATAAGTGTACAGAACGGGACCACCAATTTAATATTGGGCCTAGTATTATTCATGTATTAATCTGTACAATACCTCCGTTATTTTATTACTTCAGTCCCTTGCTGAGAGTTTGTGTACACAAGGCTTCCTTATTACTGTACACCGCCAGTGTTACTTATTGTTATCAGTACATGTACCTACCGTCGTGTGTTGTGTGTCACCTTGCGCTGCAGCGCAGTAAGAGTTACACTCCAAATCTGAAGTGATATCGGTAAACACTTGCCGAGGAAATTGATTTGACCGCTGACATTTTAATAACTTTTTGTTGCGTAACAAATGTTGTGTTGACAACGACAACGACAACGATTAGATGCTGGGCATTCAAGGACTGTTAGGAGTGAACGCGTTGAAAAGACTTGCGTGTGGACAGGCCTCAAATTAGATTGGATTACTGAATGGTTTAAGCCTAAGCATCCACAACTAAGGTGATCTAACACAGGAAGAAATAAGGGACATAAAGCATGACGATAGAAACGGGGACGCCATGCACAAAGGTGTTCTTCCACAGGATCAACCCGTATGGGAACAGCAAGTCAAGACAGAAGAGGAAGAATCGAATAAAGTATCCTCAGTAGGAGTATGTAAGTGGAAGGATGCGAAGTGCCCACGTTCCGAAGGCCTAGCTAATAGCTAAGGTAACCTACGATGGGCTAACCTAACTAGCATAACCCTATGGCCCATCCAATGCCTCCCCGAGGAGACTAGGCCTCAAGTACCGAGAGTTTCACTAGCACAATGTCTGTATCGTGCCGGACTATTCCTACAGTTCATTTTTGCTTCGTGCGTCACAATGGATGCGAAGTTATGTCTCGTTTTATACAAGAAAATCTGACTTAAATCTTCCTCAGGATTACTTCGCCTGTTAGCCTTAACACTTGACTATAGTCAGCGGTGTGATTTTCTCTCCGTTCGTAGGTAACAGTCGATGTTAGTACCGGCGATTTTAATATTTAAATTTGCATCTTATCACCCAATATAAAAAGTTAAATTAAGCTAGAAAACATCTGTATTACCCGCATAACGAAATATTAAAAAAAAGTATTCCTCAGAGAAGTGAAGTTTTGCGTACATACGCAATCAGGGACCGGGAGTGACAGTGACAGGCTGAACTGCTATGCCTTAAGTTATTTCAAGAACACTGGAAATACCACGAGGATGTCTGGACGAGCCACACAACGCTTGGAAACATGCGAGTTACTTCCTGATCAACTGCAGACGGCACTAGGCAAGCCGTTCTCAGAGCTGCGGCGGTGCCCAGAGAGCGAGATGAAGAACATTGTCAGTACATATAATGGAAATTTTATTGAAAACTGGCGCTTACACTAGGTACAATTTGCTACAATTCGTCAGGTACCTTAAGGCAGTTAAGATCACATGCGAGACACAACAGAGCAGAGTATCGCCAAAGCTTTCGTGGAAGACAAGCGTAAGAAATTTAGGAGAAATTACAGCAGCCTTTTTTTTTTTTTAAACCTAAAACCTTTGGAGGCTCCACGCATAAGAAACAGCAGTGGGAGGGAGAAGTTCGAGATAAAGTGAAATAAGGTACTTATGCACGGAAGTGCGCCAATTCAGGAACCCCCGCTCATAACTAACTGGTCAGGAAATAAACGCTCTTGCGCCATGAAATAAGAAAGCAAAGCGAACAACGAAATGTTGCGACAGCAAGAGTAAGCTTAGGTAACCTAAACGAAGTCATGTGAAGCCACTACCTAAGACCCATGGTATTGGGTAGACAAAACGACATAATGGTATTTCTAGTGAAATACGAGCCACGGAACACATAATTAAAAATAGGAATGTCAAAGTGAGTTGCTCTGCGCAGCAGGGCAGCTCCTGCCGCTAAAAGTATGGAAGGCACAACAAAGTCTCAGACAGAACCAGGTTATCATGCGCGACCTAAAAACGAACACTGCAGGCGAGTATTTATTGTAATTCAGTTAAAAAGGCTCTACGAGTATAAACAATTCACAGTTCCATACCAGCTGCCTGGACACTATACCTTAGTTACAATATAGTGGCGTAACTATTATCGAGATCTGGAATAAACGAGTCATACCCTCCGGAGACTAGGCCTTTCATTATACGTACGTCACTCCATCTTATACGCAACAGCGGCCTGCACCCGATGTACGGAGGTGCTGAAGCTCTTCAGGCGCACCTCCTGGCTGTTGCTGATGAAGCAAGGCGCCGAGTCGTCCCAGTTGTCAGGGATGGTGCAGTCTTTATTTGTGTACACCAGCAGGTCAAATGCGCCTGAAAAATAAACAGAATTATATCAATTGCACCATAGAACAAGTATCATCATAGTTACATTTGTACACTTAGAACGGAAATAATAGCTTCAGCACAAAATTTACCATATCTCATTTTTGTGCGATAAATTTTCATGAAACTTGCAGGGAAATCGTGACCTCTTATGGCAACACTGTTCAGTTTGTTCACATTTTGCTGCGTCTGCTGATTGACAACTCTTTGCATTTTTTCTCTTCTTGAAGAGAACGACAATAATATCTTCTTGTATATTCTGCTAAAATGTGACGTGTGAAAGTATTAGCTAACTAACGAGGAGAAAGAAATTATTATCAAAAAACCTGCTAAAAGTACCTCTCCTGATGTTATTGCCCAAAAAATAGGACGCCACAGTGACAAGATTCTTGAAAGACCCTTCACCAAAGAAAAAACGATCAGATGCTGGGCATTCAAGGTCTGTTACTGATAGAAACATGAGAAATGTGGTTCGTCAGCTAGATACATAGAAGACCTGAGCAAACAAATCAATTTTTATGGCTGCTGGGCTTCCTGAAGTGCCTAAAACCCACAAGAACTGACATCCTTCGCTCCATTGCTTCTGTCAAATCCCCTCCTCTGACCCCAAGACATAAAATTTTGAGGATGGAACGGGCAAAGAAATACATGAAGAACAACATGAATCATGTTCTTTTCACCGACGAAACTCGGGCAACCCTCGATGGACCTGATGGGTAGAGTAAGGGTTGGGTGCTACCAGGAGGTGAGTGGTGTCATCAACACGTAAAACGTCAACAACAGGGAGGAGGTGTTATGATATGGGCTGGTATCATAGGGGATCGACTTGTAGGTCCGGTTTGAGTACGTGATGGCGTGAAAATTACATCTGCATCATATTGTGAGATGTTAAAGGACGCCTTAGTTTCATGGCTGGATGACATACCCCTTTCGTTGCTTCGAAACTTGATTTTCATGCATGATAACGCGCCTCTCACTCTGCCCGTACTACCACAGTATTTTTGGACTCTTAGGGTTTCCATGGAGAGAAGCTGATGGTTCAGCCACCGTGCTCACCTGATCTAAAACCCAATTGAAAACTGGGCCGTTCTGAAAAGGGAAATTTACGCAGATGGAAGGCAGTACAACTTAAATCTGTCTTGTGGGATGCTGTTGCTGCAGCAGCAAGGGCAGTTCCACCTTCTGCAATAAAGAAACTAACTGGCTGCTTGGATTCAAGGATTATTGAAGTTATTAAACGTCATGGGGGTCCTGTTGGCAAATAAGACTTTTGATTGCTTTATACATATTTTTCTAATTTGTGTAGTTCATTTTTGCTCCTTTGGTGATAATAAACTGTAAATATAGATATATTTAATCAAAAAGCAATTACCACCGCTCAGTGAAACGGTAAAATTGACCAAAAAAAAAAATTTTTCTAGAACCAGCACGGTTAATCATTTGAAAATTTACAGACACTATAAGCATCATAAGTTTAACTTTCTGTGAAATTTTCACTGAAATTTATAGCCAAATAGTCGAGATTCGGTCATTTCTGCAATGAAGCTATTATTTCCGTTCTAAGTGTAGTATCTGCTACCATAGCCCCCTTTCTGGGGCATAATATGGACCATGGGGTTGATCAGTTGAGTTCGCCTGTCCTCTTTTATGGGGAGCAGCATCACTAAGGGGAGACTGGCAACCTCAAGGGGAGACTACGTTACCTTAGCGTCAGCTAGGCCTTTGGGACGTCTTTCATTTGTGCCCGCTCAACTTCCATTACTATACTCTTAGTGATATTGACTTAATCTCTTCTTCGTTTTTTTTTTCCGATTTGTGTTCCAATACGCGTTGATACGGCGTGGGAAAATATTCGTGCATAGGTTCCATGTCTATGGACATACCTACTGTATGTCCACTGTTGGATCTTTGTTGTGGAAAAGGAGGTGTAAACTATTCACTTCAACAAACTACCGTTCCCACAACATTCACCACAATCCAGAGAGTACCAAAATAAAATAGGGATAGGTATGTGAAACAACACAAAAAACTGCAGTATAGAATTTGGAAGCCAGACAATAACCAAACGATAACACAGCGCTATGGTAACGGATTCCTCAGATGAATGGGTTATATTATACACGAGAGTTGGATACAGGCTCACTACCGCAGCGATTCAGAGCCGCGTCAATCCGACTATGCAAACAAGAGGGAAATGCAGAAAGTTTTCAGAATATTTTGCCTAGATCGCCATTATGAACCACTAACGAATAATACAATGTAATAGGATACCTTGCCTAGAACAGCCATACACGCACGTAACAACTATAGTCAAACCAGCGTAAGGAGTCCGATGGGCGTGGCTAAGAACGCAAAGCAACTTGGCCAAATCTCACTTAAGCGCGTGGTATAACTTGTCTCAATCGATAAAATTACATTTAAATTCGAAAACTCACACTGCATTAGTGACCTCTGCCAAGGAGGCTATGGTTTCATTGGGTTTGTCTGTCTGTCACCAAGATAACTCAAAAAGTTATGGACGCATTTTGACTAAATTTACAGGGATTATTAGGTATGTTAGGAGAAATAGAAGATTAACTTTTGGTAAAGATCTGTCAATCCGTTTGTTTGTTTGTCTGCCTCATTCTTCTCAATGATATAACTCCAAAAGTTATGGACGGATTTGTATGAAATTTATGTGAGTTGTTAAGTAGCTATATTGAGAAGAGTAAACGACCAAATTTTTGCAATGATCTGTTGGTTCGTTTGCCACTGTTTTTAATTCTATGCTTATTAGCAAAATAACTCAAAATATTATGAATGGATCTCTATGAAATTTATAGGAGTTGTTACTAGTTAGTAATGTTGAAAGACATAAATGACAGGATTTTGGTGATGATAATCGTCCGTTTGTGAGTTTTACTAATTATTGTCAGAATGTTTGTTAACAGCAGAACTCAAAAATTATGAACGAATCTTCACAAGAATTATTGAAGCTCTTAACACTGTTGAAGGGCACAAATGATTAGATTTTGGAGTTGAAACAAAGAAAATCATGGCCTCAGAACCATTTCGAATTTTTCGTAATCGTTGCTTTGCTTGGCGGAGGTATGCGTTCTCAGAGTGCTCTAGTTAATAGATTAGATTTGGCAATGCTGCGTTCAATTCAGCCCCGCCCCTAAAAGACTGCTTACACTGGTTTGACTATAGTAAAAAACGGTGACAACGCATGAATTGCCTCTCTCTTCTGTATATTATAATATCCACTATAGAATAATGCACAGTTGATTGGTCCCTCTCTCCGTCACAATGTTAAAGAGTAGATAGAAGAAAATTTAGCTGATGATCGCTAAGGGGATATTGAGAAGCGGCTTAACTTAATGATCGCAAGCTGAAGTTGATGACTAGCTACATCTTCAATTTCATAATCGGCCACTCAACTCGACTTCATGAATATTTTTCATTGAACTTTTTCACCACACTTCTTCATGTAGGTTCCTCACCAAACTTTTCCATCCCGATTCTTCATCAAGCTTCTTCACTTTGTCGACGGCATGGGATCGTAATATGCATTAACACTAATATTTCCAAAACTTAGCAGTGAACTAGTGATCATAATATTGCACGCTCAATCGAATGACTGCACGCTCAACTTAGCCGCCCAAAAAGGAACTAGGCTAACGTACTAGACTGGCCGTCAGTTTGTAGGTTGGGTGCTTTTAGTTTTAGTACTATGATCCATAGTCTATTGGTTAGTCGCTCCGTCCCGATTTCAAGAATCAAATAGGAAATAATTTAATAATATTATTATTATTATTATTATTACTGCAATAAATAGTTGAAGGCTCCACTTCCATAACAAAGGCGATCTAACAGAGAAGACAGAAGAGAGACACATACAGTATTATTATTATTATTATTATTATTATATTGAGTAGCTTAAGTCTCCGTCTCCACAGCAACGGCGATCTAACAGAGGAAGAAGCAAGGGACACATAGTGTGACGATAGATACGTGGAACCCCATACAGTAGTATGACGATAAACATGGGGAACCCATCCACAGCGATGTTGCCACACAGGATCAATGAGCATAAGAACAGTAAAAAAGGTAAACAACAGAGGAAAGGAAATCATTAGGAGTATGACATCGGAAGGAAGCAAAGTGTGCACGAAAGACAGACACGCCGAAGGCCTAGCTAATGGCTAAAGTAACCTGCACAAACCCTCTGGGATCGCTGCTCCACATAACATAGGATGCGCGACCCTAACTAGCCTAACCCTAACGCCTATCCTAGAAAGGCTTTAAATAAATTCTGCACCACTGAATCTTCTTTAAACTAAGCTGGAAAGTGCTAAACTCGAAGGGTTGTATCCGAGTTCTGAACAACTTCACGCACGGGCTGGACTCAAAAAAGGTAGCCTATCTTGACTAAACATTGGATACGGGAGGGGGGTATGAATTGCTTAGCTAGTTACTTTTTACCACTTCCGCAAAAAATGGTTGTAGCTATAAACATTGGCTAACAACGTGAACAATGATGGAAGTTTAATGCAAAAATTTTCCGCTATATTTGACTGCATCCAGAGCGCGTGATTCATCCACCTTTTACATAACTGTTGCTATCAATTCTGACTGCCAACTAGGTTAGTCTTAGCAGCTGCATACAGTACAAGACAGAGCTATCACCGTATATTGCCCTCAAAAGGGATCATATGAAATCGCAGCAACTGCTCTTCATTACCGATCTGATTACCGTTGGTCCTATCAGGACTTCTGATCAGACTGAAGTGTGACAGGACCTGGCCTGCAGCACTCGGCTGGAGGATTGAAAACCCTCGCCCTTCATGCAATCTATGAGGTGGTGCTTAGGCTCCACTCCTGGCGCTGACTGGCAGGTCAACCAAAAACAATAACAGTTATTATATTGTGGGTTTTACCGCCGTATTAGATACGAAGTCGATATACAGCAATCCAATTTTGTATATATTTTAGAAGTTGAGTCAAATGCAGATGAGCTCTATTAGAACAATCTAGGCCAGGTGCACCATGTCTGGCAGGAAATAAGGCGCGAGTGTCTTCAACGCCACACGGATCGGCCAAACAAAATCGCTCAGCCGTGCGGCGCAGGGAAGGAGACGAAAACCGAAAAGAGAAGAAGACAGAAGGAAGCGAAAACTCGTGCGGGGGGCCTCTTCCGTGGCTCTCCACACGGGAGTAGATAGGAGTCCCATGGGATGAGTCTCTTACCACCATTCGCCGGCCCATCTCGCGGAACAGAAGGGGAAATCTAGAGAACCTACCTACCCTAACTACAAAACAAACCTACTCAGCACAAACTGCGGCCAGCTGCTACATCCACTACGAAGAAGGCACTTGGGACCCTTGGGGTTCGTGAGACAATAAACGTAGTCGTGACTCTGTAGCATAGGCTACCGCCGACCCGCCCATTTAATCTTACCTGCACGTAGCTAACAGAAGAGATAAACACCGCAAGTTCATTTCCAGGAAAGTGAAGTAAAATAAGTTCTATGTTGACAAAGTATAGCTAATTATCAAGCTTCGAATGGCCAAGAACTGTTGTAATGATTAATACCCTGAGCTTCGCCGTATCCTCGATTCCGTAACACTTGATGATGTGGTTGACGTCAGGTGGTGACTAATGCCTTAACTGTAGCATAAAATACCCAGCTGTATCAATGAATATCAGATCAAATTAGACTAATGACAATATTATTATTATCATCATCATTATAGTGGGTTGGGTTACTATCGCCGCAGACTTCACGCCCAACTAACTAATGACAATAGGCGGACCAAAAAATCCATTCCCAAAGAGATGGCTAGTCCAGATGCTAGGTCGCCCCGAGCTACTGAAGCTGACAGTATAGCTAAATTCAACGAAGTTTATGAGAGTGTTGGAGGACAGTTATCTCGGCCATGTGCCTCAACATTATAAGTTCTGTAATAGTGCATCAACAAAAAAGAAAACCATTAAAAACAGAGAAAAAGTATGCAGCAATGACACAGCAAAGATCTTTCGTACCTACTCCTCGGCATCAATTTCTCATGGAAATTTAGTGGTGCAGTGATCACCTCACCTCCGTAACTGGGAGGGATTCAGCAGGCACAGCACCAAGGCTGTCGTGCCAAAGAAACATGCAATAGTTGGAATATATCCGTGCAAGTGTCACAGACCAAGCTGCCTTTTATAATATAGGTTATCATCAGCCTTGATCAACTTACGTTCACTATCTAGATACTTTACCAGATTCGGAATGGTGAAAATATTAGCAAATATAATCCTATCAGGGCTAAACAAAACGGTCTTTCATGGGTGTAGTTCTGCTTGGAATGCCACTTATCTTATGCTGTTCACTGGTTAAGCAGTGCCAAGGTAATATTGATACTTAGAGAGGAAAGCAGAAGTGGACGAGCAACTTGCCACACGGTACGATGCGGCCAGAGGCCATCACGTCCGACGTAGCAACACCACAGCTTTGTTATGAAGCATTTATATGAGCAACTGTTGCACTCAAGGCCGCCACCGTGTCGCTGCACTCCAGTGCCGCCACCGTGTCGCTGCACTCCAGTGCCGCCACCGTGCCGCTGCACTCCAGTGCCGCCACCGTGCCGCTGCACTCCAGTGCCGCCACCGTGTCGCTGCACTCCAGTGCCGCCACCGTGCCGCTGCACTCCAGTGCCGCCACCGTGCCGCTGCACTCCAGTGCCGCCACCGTGCCGCTGCACTC
>LQNS02277097.1:14916829-14931892 GCA_001587735.2 Parhyale hawaiensis
TAGGCAGTGTGCCACTGAAGCGCTAGTAAAACTTCTACTACTACTACTACTACTCGGATACAACACTTCCAGTTTAGCTCTTTCCAGCTTAGTATAAAGAAGATTCAGTGGTGCACAACTTATTTAAAGCCTTTCTAGGATAGGCGTTAGGGTTAGGCTAGTTAGGATCGCGCATCCTATGTTATGTGGAGCAGCGATCCCAGAGGGTTTGTGCAGGTTACTTTAGCCATTAGCTAGGCCTTCGGCGTGTCTGTCTTTCGTGCCCACTTTGCTTCCTTCCGATTCCATACTCCTAATAATTTCTTTTTCTCTTGTTTACCTTTATTACAATTACTGTTGTAATGCTCATTGATCCTGTGTGGCAACATCGCTGTGGATGGGTTCCCCATTTTTATCGTCATACTACTGTATGTCTTTCTTCTTTGTTAGATCGCCTTTGTTATGGAAGTGGGGCCTTCAACTATTTATTGCAGTAATAATAATATTGAATTATTTCCTATTTGATTCTTAAAATCGGGAGAGATGGACCGACTAACCAATAGACTATGGATTATAGTACTAAAACTAAAAGCACCCAACCTACAAACTGACGGCCAGTCTAGTACGTTAGCCTCGTTCTTTTTTGGGCGGCTAAGTTGAGCGTGCAGTCATTCGATTGAGCGTGCAATATTATGATCACTAGTTCACTGCTAAGTTTTGGAAATATTAGTGTTAATGCATATTACGATCCCATGCCATCGACAAAGTGAAGAAGCTTGATGAAGACTCGGGATGGAAAAGTATGGTGAGGAACCTACATGAAGAAGTGTGGTGAAGAAGTTTAACGAAAAATACTCATGAAGTCGAGATGAGTGGCCGATTATGAAATTGAAGATGTAGCTAGTCATCAACTTGAGCTTGCAATCATTAAGTCAATTCTCAATTTCCTTTTATCGCCTTAGCGATCAGCAGCTAAATTTTCTTTTATCTACTCTTTTACATTGTGACAGAGAGAGGGACCAACCGACTGTGCATTATTTTATAGTTGATATAATATACAGAAGAGAGAGGCAAGTCATGCGTTGTCACCGTTTTTTACTATAGTCAAACCAGCGTAAGCACTTTTAGGGGCAGGGCTGAATTGAACGCAGCATTGCCTAATCTAATCTATTAACTAGAGCGCTCTGAGAACGCATCCTTCCGCCAAGCAAGGCAACGGTTACGAAAAATTCGAAATGGTTCTGAGACCATGATTTTCTTTGTTTCAACACCAAAATCTAATCATTTGTGCCCTTCAACAGTGTTATGAGCTTCAGTAGTTTTTGTGAAGATTCGTTCATAATTTTTTGAGTTCTGCTGTTAACAAACATTCTGACAATAATTAGTAAAACTCACAAACGGACCAATTATCATCACCAAAATCCAGTCATTTATGTCTTTCAACATTACTAACAAGTAACAACTCCTATAAGTTTCATAGAGATCCATTCATAATGTTTTGAGTTATTATGCTATTAAGCATAAAATTAAAAACAGTGACAAACTAACGAACGAACCAACAGATCATTGCAAAAATTTGTTCATTTACTCTTCTTAAGGGGACCGCCCCATTTTTTTGCAAACTTTTTTATTTACCATCCGTTTCGAATGAAATTGGAACCATATTTGTAAAATCAAAAATAGAATCTATTTCGTTCCTGGCAATTTTTCCGTTTTCTTTCGAGTGATTTATGGTAAACTAGTCTATTCGTAAAAAAGCCTAAGGCTCCTACAGTTTTTACACTAGAATGAAAACGAAGACAGTTTTGGATAGACAAAAGGTGTGCCTACAAACTGTAAGATTCTTTTTTGAATTGCGATTGTAGTTTTTTCACATATGTCGTTTGAAATTGACATAATGTCACATTAGGTCAATTTCGTCGGTGAAAAGAACATGATTCATGTTGATCTTCGTGTATTTCTCTATCCATTCCATCCTCAAAATTTTAAGTCTTGGGGTCAGAGGAGGCAATTTCAGAGGGGATTTGACGGAAGCAGTGGAGCGAAGGATGTCAGTTCTTGTAGTTTTAGGCACTTCAGGAAGCTCAGCAGCCATAAAAATTTATTTGTTTGCTCGGGTCTTCTATGTATCTTGCTGACGAACCACATTTCTCATGTCTCTATCAGTAACAGTCCTTAAATGCCCAGCATCTGATCGTTTTTTCTTTGGTGAAGGGTCTTTCAAGAATCTTGTCACTGTGTCAATATGGCGTCCTATTTTTTGGGCAATAACATCAGGAGAGGTACCTTTAGCAGGTTTTTTGATGATAATGTCTTTCTCCTCATTAGTTAATACTTTTCCACGCACGATTTTAGCAGAATATACAAGAAGCTATTGTTGTCGTTCTCTTCTAGAAGAGAAATAATGCAAAGAGTTGTCAGTCAGCTGACGAAGCAAAACGTGAACAAACTGAACAGTGTTGCCATAAAATGTCACGATTTCCCTGCAAGTTTCATGAAAATTTTATCGCACAAAAATGAGACATGGTCAATTTTTGCTCAAGCTATTATTTCCGTTCTAAGTGTACAAATGTAACAATGTTGATACTTGTTCTATGGTGCAATTGATATAATTGTTTATTTCAGGTGCATTTGACCTGCTGGTGTACACAAATAAAGACTGCACCATCCCTGACAACTGGGACGACTCGGCGCCTTGCTTCATCAGCAACAGTCAGGAGGTGCGCCTGAAGAGCTTCAGCACCTCCGTACATCGGGTGCAGGCCGCTGTTGCGTATAAGATGGAGTGACGTACAGTATAATGAAAGGCCTAGTCTCCGGAGGGTATGACTCGTATATTCCAGATCTCGATAATAGTTACGCCTCTATATTGTAACTAAGGTATTGTGTCCAGGCAGCTGGTATGGAACTGTGAATTGTTTATACTCGTAGAGCCTTTTTAGCTGAATTACAATAAATACTCGCCTGCAGTGTTCGTTTTTAGGTCGCGCATGATAACCTGGTCGTGTCTGAGACTTTGTTGTGCATTCCATACTTTTAGCGGCAGGAGCTGCCCTGCTGCGCAGAGCAATTCACTTTGACATTCCTGTTTTTAATTATGTGTTCCGTGGCTCGTATTTCTCTAGGAATACCGTTATGTCGTTTTGTCTACCCAATACCATGGGGAGTAGGTAGTGCGTCACATGACTTCGTTTAGGTTACCTAAGCTTACTCTTGCGGTTGAAACATTTCGTTGTTCGCTTTGCTTTCTAATTTCATTGCGCAAGAGCGTTTATTTCCTGACCAGTTGATTATGAGCGGGGGTTTCTGAATTGGAGCACTTCCGTGCATAGGTACCCTATTTCACTTTATCTCGAACTTCTCCCTCCCACTGCTGTTTCTTATGCGTGGAGCCTCCAAAGGTTTTAGGTTTTAAAAACAAGGCTACTGTAATTTCTCCTACGTTTCTTACGCTTGTCTTCCTCGAAAGCTTTGGCGATACTCGGCTCTGTTGTGTCTCGCATGTGATCTTAACTGCCTTAAGGTACCTGACGAATTGTAGCAAATTGTACCTAGTGTAAGCGCCAGTTTTCAATAAAATTTCCATTATATGTACAGACAATGTTCTTCATCTCGCTCTCTCGGCACCGTCGCAGCTCTGAGAACGGCTCGCCTAGTGCCGTCTGCAGTTGATCAGGAAGTAACTCGCATGTTTCCCAAGCGATGTGTGGCTCGTCCAGCCAACCCCGTGGTATTTCCAGTGTTCTTGAAATAACTTAATTCATAGCAGTTCACTTATTTCAGCCTGTCGCCGTCACTCCCGGTCCCTGATTGCGTATGTACGCAAAACTGCACTTTTCTGAGGAATACTTTTTTTTTAACATTTCGTTATGCGGATAATACAGCTGTTTTCTAGCTTAATTTAACTTTCTTATATTGGGTGATTAGATGCAAATTTAAATATTAAAATCGCCCTCATGGGCATATTCTGGCAGACCCTTTATCTGCCACAATATGTTTGGGCATCACGCACCCAAGGGTCCCTAGTGCCTTCTCCGCAGGGGATGTAGCATCTGGCCGCAGTTCCTGCTGAGAAGGTTAGTTTTGTAGAGTTAGGTAGGTCCTCTATATTTCCTTTCTGTTTGGCGAGGTGTGTCGCCGATCGAGGTGACAGACTTTTTCTACGGGGCTCTTGCCTCGCCCGTGTGGAGGGCCACAGAAGGGATCGTCCGCACGGGCGCTTCTTCCTTCTGTCCTCTTCTCTTTTCGTCCTTCATCTCTTGCCACCTGAGCATAACGTTGTGGTTCCGGCTGCAAGCCGAGTAAATCAATCTTAGATCGCTATTGATTGTCTAAGTTTCAGAAAAAGCGGGATAATACCAATATAATAATAATAATAATATTAAAATCACCGGTACTAACATCGACTGTTACCTACGAACGGAGAGAAAACCACACCGCTGCCTATAGTCAAGTGTTGGACTAACAGGTGAAATAATCCTGAGGAAGATTAACGTCAGATTTTCTTGTATAAAACGAGACGTAACTTCGCGTCCATTGTGACACACAAAGAAAAAATGAACTGCAGGCATGGTCCGGCACGATATAGACATTGTGCTAGTGAAACTTTCGGTACTTGAGGCCTGGTCTCCTCGGGGAGGCATAGGGTTAGTCTAGTTCGGTTAGCCTATCGTAGGCTACCTTAGCTAGGCCTTGGGAACGTGGCCACTTTGCATCCTTCCACTTACATACTCCTACTGAGGATACTTTATTCTATTATTATTATTATAATATTGGTATTTTCCTGCTATTTCTGAAACTTAGACAATCAATAGCAATCTAAGATGATTTACTCGGCTTGCAGCCGGAACCACAACGTCATGCGCAGGTGGCAAGAGATGAAGGACGAAAAGAGAAGAGAACAGAAGAAAGAAGCGCCCTCGCAGACGATCACTTCCGTGGCCCTCCACACGGGCGAGGCAAGAGCCCCGTAGAAAAAGTCGGTCACCTCAATCGGCGACCCACCTCGTGAAACAGAAAAAAATATAGAGGACTTACCCAACTCTACAAAACTAACCTTCTCAGCAGGAACTGCGGCCAGATGCTACATCCCCTGCGGAGAAGGCACTCGGGACCCTTGTGTGCGTGATGCCCAAACATATTGTGGCAGGGAAAGGCCCGCCACAATATGCCCCTTAGGGCTTTATTCTGTTCTTTCTCAACTTGCTGTTCCCATACAGTTGATCCTGTGGAAGAACACCTTCGTGCAGGGCCTGCCCGTTTCTATCGTCATGCTTTATGTCCCTTATTTCTTCATATGTTAGATCACCTTAGGATGCTTAGGCTTAAACCATTCAGTAATCCAATCTAATTTGAGGCCTGTCCACACGTAAGTTTTTCCAACGCATTCACTCCTATACTTGTTCGAATGTTTGGTAGCAGCGTTGTCCACACAACATTTGTTATACAACAAAAAGTTATTAAAATGTTAGCCGTCAAATCAGTTTCCTCGGCAAGTGTTTACCGATATCACTTCAAATTTGGAATGTAACTCTTACTGCTCTGCAGCGCAAGGTGACACACAACACTCGACGGTAGGTACATGTACTGATAACAATAAGTAACACTGGCGGTGTACAGTAATAAGGAAGCCTTGTGTACACGAACTCTTAGCAAGGGACTGAAGTAATAAAATAAGAGAGGTATTGTACAGATTAATACATGAATAATACTAGGCCCAATATTAAATTGGTGGTCCCGTTCTGTACACTTATTACACTGCGCGTATACACTAAATTGAGCGGCATGCTGGCTTGTAATGAACACTCATTCACACACCGAGGGTGGGCTGAAAACTTCATAGGCACAACGTTTATATTCGATACAATATAGCTTATTTACCGGGGCTGTCGCAAGAAGTTTATGTCCCGCGAGGACTTCGGTCAAATACAGACCCGATTTGATGTACACATAACCGAAGAGCAGCAAGTCTCGATTAGCTACCAATCAAATCGCTCGTCTGGGCACAGTGACTGCTGCAGCAGGCCACTGTCCTGCCCTGACAATCTATGTGTCAAAACGGAAACACCGCGACACACTCTGTCCCTTGCTGGCAGTGCCAGAGCACAAGATGTGCTTAGCAAGTGTAGGTTAACGTCTCCAGTCCTAGATACTGAAACGGCGAAAACCTTGCGATTAGTATTAATTTATGCGGGTTTGACACCTTCTATTAAGATACATCAGTCTGCCTATGAACTTAGCAGACCACCTTCGTACACTTGAGACACTCGTATTACAACGACACACCATCTGCACAACAAGTAAGCACTTCTTAACATTTAAAGGATACACAAAAAATAAATACCTTTTTACAGTTGGAGTCAACGTTAACCAATGCTCACTACGTATAGTATTGCAGAAACAACTGCGACGTTGAGCGCAACATCGAGGTTACATTGTGACATATGCGGCAGAAGTGATGTAGCAATGTTGCACAGAAAGCAACACTATACACACACTTAGCGTCCTCAACGTGATACTTAAATACTTCTTAAATTAACATTGCTCATGCGTTCGTTTACGTTTGTAAAATATATTTTTAATGACACAGAACCACATTATGCTCGAAATATATAGTTTTACGGCGCAACTCCGAAACAAAATAGTATTGTTGAAAGTATTTAAAGTGCACATTTACCGTCTGGTTCCATACAAAACTCTGCAAGCACGTGTTCAGTTCATATTATTGCAAAATGAATGACTCTGCCTTCATGTTTTTTCAGAAAATTTCATAAAACTTGAAATTATTATAATGGTATTGTCCCGCTATTTTTGAAACTTAGACAATCAATAGCGATCTAAGATTGAGTTACTCGGCTTACAGCCGGAACCACAACGTTGTGCTCAGGTGGCAAGAGTTGAAGGACGAAAAGAGAAGACAGAAGAAAGAAACGCCCGTACGGACGGTCCCTTCTGTGGCCCTCCACACGGGCGAGGCAAGAGCCCCGTAGAAAAAGTCGGTCACCTCGATCGGCGACCCACCTCGCGCAACAGAAAGGAAATATAGAGGACCTACCTAACTACAAAACTAACCTCAGCAGGAACTGCGGCCAGATGCTACATCCCCTGCGGAGATGGCACTCGGGACCCTTGGGTGCGTGATGCCCAAACATATTGTGGCTGAGGAAGGGATAAAACTTGAAATAAAATATCACCTGGTTTTCTACCGACACCAAAACAATGTGTTTAGCTTACTGTAAACATTGCGCTGTTCACGTGGTGGCGATAACTCAATGAACGATACAAGTTTTTGAAATGTTTTCCTTTGTTTAGAACCCCGGGCCATTCTATCCTACGAGCCGCATTTTGCCGTCTTCATATGGACTGCTAAAATAAGGCAATATGTACCCACCACACCAAATATTCTAAATACAAACATTCAAGTTTTGAGAAGTACAGCTCGAGGTATGACATGTGCTATGTTAGCTAAGTTATAACCCTATAGATAGAAGCAACATCATATCAGCCGTGCCATTTAATAGCAATATTATTACACTCATAGCATGTCACTTTACATATAGCAAGAAAACAAAATTCCTGGACCTAATGGATTTAAATAATGAATAACACAAGAATTATGTTATGAACAGATTACGTTGGCAGGTACGAGACGGTGGATTCTCTGGTCCAGTTCCGTGAAAGCTTGTGGAGGATAAATTTGAGTCAGGGCCTCGTCAGATAGCACAGGCTATTCATTTCTTCACGGCCACACTTTATCTTAACGTTAGGGTCATACGCGTCTCGGCGGCTATTGCAGGACTTCTGCGCATTTTTTTATAGTTGTATGCGCGCCCGTAAATTTTTAAGTTTGCCCGAAATATAGCTCCAGAGACAGCTGTGCACCAAGGTCAATTTACCAGGAAGGGAAGTCGATGATTTTGCTAATTGGCTTCTCACAAATTGCTTGGCCAGAACACAAACGCGTCTGTAACTCGAAATGTCTACACTTGCTTTTCCAGTATGAGTAACTCTGTTGCGGCTGCACATGTCGCTAAAATGTAAGATACACACAGCAGCTCACGGCTTCTTGTTGAATTGCTGCCAATTATGAAAATCATACTAGTGTACAGTGAAGTCATTTTTGTGTTGTAAAACAAAAAAATAAAATAAGGCTTCGAATTTTTACATTTGGCGTTGAATCGCTAGAGCAGCTGCAGCAGGCATAAAGACCAGACATTCGAAACATAAAAATCGGTAATGGAACGGTACTGACACTCCTTTAAATAGCTAAGAACAAGAAATCTAAAACTTAACACGACGATATTCATTTAACGCACTTAAGAGCTCAAAGTTTATGAACGAAGTATCATTGTGACGAGTGTAGTCCTGACAAAGCCAGAAGTGACCTTTAAAGCGGACAGCAGGCAACTGCGGACATTAATTCTGGCTCCATTGTAGGCGTGTCCCTAAAGATGGTTTCACACAACAGATTTTTGTTCCTCGTACGCAGTAGAAAGTGTCCTAAAGCTCTGTAGCTTCTTCGCAGACATTGGTAACGTACTTAGCTGTCTGAGTTTAAATTCACTGCAAATATGAAGAGGTATCCGAAACTTGACTAGTAACATTATCATTATTATTACCTACTGTTATTATTATTGAATTCATTGTTTACCACCATACCCGTTCAATGAGTGATCCCTTCAGTGATGGCTCGGGAGTAATATTTTATCTCGGCATTCTTGCTGGGAAGTCTCAGTTGGTCCAGTGCGACACAACTGGCTGGGAAAGCCGGCGCAAAGCATCTCCAAGAGACGACAGAAGAAAGAAATACTCGAACAGAGGGCTCCTTCAGTGGCCCCGCACACGGGAGTAGGCACGGGTCCCGTGTGATACACATAGGTCGTGTACCACCATCAGTGCCCTACCTCGCGGAGCAAAAGGAAAGCATAGAGGACCTACTTAACTTGTAAACTAAGCTGCTGCCTGGTGCCACATCCCTGCGGAATCTCACCCAAGTTAAACCCTGGGGGCGTGCGGCCAAATGTATTCAGACAGGGATAGAGTTGGCCAGAATATTCTCCTGAGAATTTTGGCTAGTGACACTCAGCAAACTGACTAGACTGCTTACAATTTTGGAGAAGACGTGTCTGAGTTTGCAAAGACGTAACAAAACGTACGGGAAACAAAAGTCAAGAGTGTGAAACCATCTTAAAACAGGCTAGAGTAACACTGGATCTACTATTAAAAATATATTGAGTACCTTTACACGATGGACATTCACTGCACGTACGAAACGTTGCCCGCACTTGACCGCAGACCGCTACAAAGAGCGACCGACATACGAAGAAGATGAACTCAGCAATAAACAGCACTCGTCCCTGCAGGAATATTCATTTACTAAAGTGCTAGCCAGATCGTAAGACAAATGCGCCATTACTTTCTGAAAGCGTCACTTTCTTTGCAGCATCTTGGTGGTAATTGTTAAATAGCGTAAGTGCTCAGAGACCATCGCTGTTGCTAAATCGGTTACAGCTTCTCAGGGGGCAGGAATCGTGGAGTAAAGCACTTCAGTAGTAGTTGAACTTCGATGCGACATGCTGGGAGCGCACAGTATCAGCATGAAAGGACAAAACTTTAACATGAGCAACCATACTTCTTAAGAGAACATAAAACAACAACGGACATCGCATAATCTAAATGATATTCCACATGAACATTGCACTCAGCGCACTTGAAGAAGAAAAGTGGCAATAAATACCATTGTGAACTTAGTCGGAGTTAGCCTAGTTGTGATTCCGAGGTAGGTAAAATCATAGCATTCAATCACGTCCAAGTTGTGTAGCAGTTTTGCGTCTACGTTCCATCGGACCCTCTCGTTTTGCCCTTCTGCCCTGCAGCAGTGGAGCAAGCGGTACTCAGGAGGAAACAAATGCAGAGCTAACTTGCTGGAGCTGTACGCATTTTCCACAATGTGACCCAGCACCGACGAGACTTTTCACAGTTTCATGCTTTGAAATGTGCATGCAATTCATGAGGCACAAAAACATTTCTTTCCCATCGTAAACCATTCACCTGCACGTCACTAAATGTAAGCCTGACTCTGGCTGACGCCTACTTCAGCCCGGCTCGTTAGATTGCCTTTCTTGCTAAAACAACTTAAAAACTATTGGATGTAGAAGTCGTTCATTCAGAAACAAATTGACAGCGCAATCAGTATGAGCGGTGTGTGTTTGGAAGTATCGAACGGCGACATAGCGTCCACTCAATGAAACATGATATTGAAGATATATCTCAAGGGCTCGGTAGTGTGATCTAACAACATAATTGGGAAAATACAGGGCATTTTTATCATGCTAGCAGAAGATCTGGCGGCTGTGACAGCTGGCACCTCCTCCTTCGAGCATAGGACAATTGCAGTAACTACCTAAATCATTCTATTTGGTAACTCGATATTTAACTGTACACATAAGCTATAACGAGTCTAAGCTGCCCGAAGATAACTTGGACGCGTACAGGTTCACCACCTGCAAGAAAAGAAGAACAAGTTATTACGTGATATTGAAATGTATACAATATATAGCTAGTTAAGCACTGAGTGGATATCTAGTTTTCACCCTTTAACATTCCAATTGGAAATCCAGTTTTGGGATAAGAGCACTGCTGGAAACGTGGCCAAATATCGCCCGTGAGCGATGATGAGCAATACCGCGAAACACGTATGAACAATGAAGCACTATGCTCAGCAAAAAAAATACAACATGGTTTGCACACCATCCCTCTATACAAAGGACATCGTCCTGTGCAGTGCAATTGTTTTAGTTGCTTTTATTAATTTAGTACTCGGTAATTTTAGTTTCATTTGACTACATACGACAATATTGCACTGTAGACCGCAATTGTAGAATGACCCTAGGTTTGAAAATCATATGACAAACACTCACTCTTTATTTCTTCCTCTGTTAGATCGCCGTTATTGCGGAAACGGAGGCTTGGAACTATTCAACACAACACACTCACCCTGTATATGAAAGCGTACTGGTCACTAGTCTGCACGGCCCCAGCACGCTCTCGCCGGATGCCGTACACGGTCTTCGGCACGTCCACGCTGCGGTCCTCCTCGAACTGCCTGAGGCAGTGGTCGGCAGCGATGAAGGTGCCCGTCCTGCCGGTGCCGGGGCTGTGGACAATGGATATTCATTAACGCTGTTCTGCAATATACAGTATGTTACATAGCTACAGTGTTCTGTAACACCTCCCAAATAGCTCCGGCGTTCTGTAAGACTGTGACACTCAGGAAGCAAAGAGTGTAACTGACGACGATTTGTCTGGTGAAACTAATGAAAACCTTGTAAGCTGCTCAGCCGTGCTGTTTGTTGATCTTGACGTCATTGATGACGTCACTTTTCGATGCAAGTTTCTCGTTAGTCCTCAGGTTACACTCTTTGCTTCCTGGAAACACTTCTCCAATATCTACGGGGTTCTGCCCTAACTAGTAGTAGTAGTAGTAGAAGTTTTTACTAGCGCTTCAGTGGCACACTGCCTATATATGCGCCGAACTATTCCTGTGTTTAACCACAGGCTCGTGCGCCGACTAGTGTGCGTTTTAAATTGTCAATGATTTTTGTCTCGCCTTTTCTGCCGGTAGGTCTCAGAGTGGTCAGTGCGCTACTGACAGGAAAAAGGCGCAAGTTGAGTATCTCCAACCTTCGGGCGCGGCTGAACGCTTTCGATCAGCTACGCCGCACAGGGGAAGGAAACGAAATACAAGAAGTTAGAAGTCTAGCGGGAATAGGTCAGCCACCTCGATCGGCAGTCCACCTCCCGAAACAGAAGGGGAAGTATTGAGAGCCTACCTAACTGTACAAAACTAACCTCATCAGCAGGAACTGTGGCAACTTGCAACATCCCCTACGGAGAAGGCACTCGTGACCCTTGGGTGCGTGATGTCCAAACATATTGTGGCGGAGAAGGTTCTGCGCTAACTACGCCCCTAACACATTCACAAAAACAACAGACACGCCTGGAGCAGAGACGTACCTTTCTTTGCTGCAGAGCAGGCAGGTGGTCTCAAAACGAGGAAAATTACTTTAACAACATGCCGGTACTTCGAGAGGCTCTGAACCACACAATGGAGCTTCATGGTGACAGAGGTACTCTCAACTTCATTACCTTCATTTTTGTAAAAAGTCTATCTTAGCGAGGAGAAGAAGAATGACTTTTCATCTATTGCAGTCTCACACAATGACAGTTGTTGATAAAAGTTTGATTTCACACTACGAAAGGCACCAAAACTGCTAGTACACTGATAGCACCTGCAATGATGGTCATCTGAGACTGAGAGATGAGGGTAGGGGGGACTTTGCTCATGAGTGTGGGTGCAAGTTAGTACCATTTTCAATATCATTATGTAAATAAAACGTCCAAAATTTTGGGGGCTCAAGTACCCCTAAGTCCCTCTAAAATTAACTGAGCGATACCTATGCATCTTACGTTGATGGGAGACCGGGAGACTTACCGTAGGAAATTTCAAGGAGAGAAAATCTTTCGGCAGTAATTACATTTAGCTATTTAGTTTTAAACCATTTAGTCATTGCAAACTTTTCGTAATGAAGCAATGTAGCTACAGTATGTTCTTGTACAATTAATGTGTTGAACATTTTCCCGCTTTTTCTGGAACAAAAAAAAAAAAAAAAAGACGAACAATAGCGATCTACGATATATATATCCGCAAAAGCCAGCACCACAACGTTGAGAAGTCATAGAACTCATACGAGTTCTATTAGTATAGAAGTGGTCAGTGCGCTACTACTGACAGAAAACGGCGCAAAACTTTTCTTTTGCACAAAACAGTCAACCATAATGTAGGGCCCGTCTGATAGATTAGATTATATAATATAATTTGCTATCTGCTTCATTCGTATATTACGGTGAAATTTCCCACAACAAACATTCCTGTAGCGCCTTCACCCAAAACTACTCAGAGGTACGAAATTTTACCCGCAAAGCTTCCTCACCTGCAGTGCACCACAACGGGGCCCTTGGCCCTGAGCTGCTTCTTGGCCCTCCTGACGGCTAAGACGAAGGATATGAAGGGCTTCTCGCTGTGCGGCACGCCCGTCACAGGCCACCCCGTGAACCACATGTGGCTGATGTCCCTCGTCAGGTTGTTTTCGAGGTTCTTCAGCAGCACTCCTGACACCACGAACTTCTCCTGCATGTCTCGCGACTTGAGCGTCACCTGCAAACCAGCGCGGCAGTCCGGGGTTAATTTCACATGGGTGATGACGTCGAACATTGCATAGAAGAAATGACTGTGAATTCTGCAATTGTGTAACAAAACTTACCATCTTCACTAATGATAGATAAAACGGAAAGTCATGAACAATATACATAATATGAGAGTGATATCCTTAACTCGTATACCAACTAATAATATTTATTATTTTAAATTGCTAATAAGAGCAGAATTCTCGCTGATCCAACCAGCCTGTATAAGCTTCAGCACAGAACGCCTGCTCCTTGGTACACCAGGCTGTACGGGGCACGGCAAGGAAACAGTGCATCCACTCTGCGCCTAAAAGACCCAACGTTTACCCTTCAGCCACTCGTACAGCTTATATCTTTCACCGTGTTAGGCAGTTGTGTCTACTACTGTCTGGCACAACGAATACCAGGAGCTTCCAGTTGCGCTCAGTGTACACTTAAGTGGCAGTCATAAAGAGCGCTAACTCCTACGACAAATGATGCATAGCTATGGCAAAGAAAGAATGATTATACCATGGAAGCCTCTGTTCTCAGGGAGTTCACCGTTTTAATATGCTGATGTTACAGTCAAAAGGAATTTGTACTAGGCATAGGTCTCCCCACAACATAATTGATTTGGAAGTCCTCATCGCCGCTGCAACAGCCCCCACAACTCACCTGGAAGTCCCCATAGACCCTATGACAGTCGAGGGTCTGAGAGGGCGGCAGGTAGTCAGCACACTTGTCTATGCCGCGCTCCATAAAGTCTGTGAGCATCACGATGACGCGCGACTCCTGCTCCCACACCATACGCCAGAAGTCGCCCACTGTAGCATCCACGGGCGCCTGAAAATGTTATTACTATTATTATACAAGTATAGGTTAGTTGAAGCGTCTCCATATCAGCACAAATTAGCCGTTCTAAGAGATAAAAGCAAGAGACATAATGTAGTAAACTAAAATAAACGTAGAACCCTTCCACGAGGGTGTTCTCTCATGGACATAGCAAGTCGGGAAAGAAGAGGAGAATATAGGCCGGTAACATACTGCGTCACATTACGACCAGGTTACGTTTTTGGTGTAATTATCAACACTGTGGTTGCACAATTTCCAACGGTATGGTAAATAGTAAATTACCGGATGTTCAAAGCATAAGCTGACAACAATGTGTACATATAAGAGTACAGAGAATATTTTTTTTTTGTGTTTACTCTGCACCGTGTACCTAATACGGATGCATGAACAAGGTCTGCAAATGTGAGGAACACTTTAATGAATTTGGTGAAAATATGCATTAATTTTAAAAGCCACGCTTCATGGTCTTATATAAAGAATTTTCAGCATCAACCTCAAGGAGTGTCCCAGCAAAATAGCGTAATAACTGATGAACTAGCAACACACGTAATTTAAGTATTGCATTATAATCAGACACCTCATGTTCCAATGCGCCACCTAAACTAATCGTTATAAGTTACCCACGGACGCAGCTTCTATACGATTACACTGCTGTCTAACGACCAAGGTACCCTGATAATTATTTAGCTGCTCAATGAAAAACTCTTTGGAACACGATAACTGGATATAGAACAGACCCACCACCCACATCTGCCTTTATCAGGACAGCATCCTGTCTCTCCAATGCCAAGACGCTATATACATCGCTGATTATTGACTGAACTTTCCAATCGTTGGGGACACACACCTGCGTGGCGATGTAGTAGTGGGCCTCATTGTGAGGCCCCTTGACGTAGTTAGCGTTGATGTACTGCCTGTCCGGACTGTCCTTGAAGCCCTTCAGCAGCACACGCGTCTCGTTCACGGGGATAACGTTGGCGTACCTGCTCGAAGTAACGCAATCCCTTG
>LQNS02277097.1:14936673-14961181 GCA_001587735.2 Parhyale hawaiensis
GGCGATGACGCCCGCCACCAGCAGCACCACGCACACCGCCAGCGCCACAATGCCGGCAGTGCCAAGCCCTGCAGCCGCGTCAGGAGGGGCAGGGGCCTGCACGGAAGACGTCTTGGGCCGAACAAGCTCGAGTTCCAATACCTGGAGGAAAAGTTGTGATCATGAATTCACATGTTTCAAAAAATTAGACCCAAATTTTGTCTATCAAAGGTCGCACGCCAAAAACCAGAAGAAATAACCAGCGCTGTACGACCAAATCTATTGGCAATACCTCAATGAAAAGACATACGCGGCTGCAGGTGGAGGGCCCAACTGAAAAAGAGCGCTATTGCTGGTGGCGTCCCAACCCTTTGCATTCCCGATGCAAAACCTCCCTCTGATCCTGCAGGAGAGACGACACCTCACCTCAGCCGGAAAACCCCCTTGCACTGCTTGTGTAGCACCAGCAAGCTTGCAGAAGACTTAGAATAAACTACCTATGTGAAAAGCTACGCTACTGTTAGTCCAACTACTTAAATGAATGAGTTTCAACAGATGGCAGGCATATTATCCAGAACATTCGCTTTTATTCCAACGTAAGTACCACTATTTCGAATGATATGAATATGCGTTCAGAAATTTTCCCCCAGCCTTTTAGATTCTAAGACTCTAATCATTGATGCCGACATCACATCAGATCACAGGCTATACGTCACAATCTCTGCCCAGCCTGTTACCATCATATAGGTAGCAATCCATTATTATTTTACTTTCAGTGATTGTACTAACGAAGTATTCTTTCCGTTCTTCTTAAAATTTAATAATCTGGAAGTGGGAATAACTGAAGTAGTTTGGTACCATAAGCCCTGCATCTCCTGAGCTTTCGATGTCGAATGCTACAGCGACAATCCGCATTGCCAGCACAATAATTGGACCGGCAGCAGTTGCCATAGACGCTCTTGGCACCTAGACCACCACCATAGCAAAAGCGAGATTGAGAGTAGATGATTTTCATTAGCTACATCCCAGTACTATGGTATGGCAAATATTGTCTCTTCTTCGTCAGAAGCAACACTGGTAGTTTTTACTGAAGATCGGAGGCCAAAGCTCAACTGCCTTGTCTTCCATCATTCCTCTGTTGCCGCGATCACACGTTTATAAAACAAACGATTCAAACTTGAGGCAATAAATCATGGAATAATATTATTAATCGAGCATCTCAGAGGGATGTAGTGTTCAACGCATTTGGCAACAAAGTATCCTGAGGCGTAACTCAGTCATACATATCTTCTAACACGGGAGGAAAGTTGTAATCATGGACCAATCTCATTTACACTTATGATCAACGATCTATGAGAGCACAGTGATCTTCCTCAGAGAAATATTAATGCTAGCTGACAGTTTTATTGATTAATATTTTATGATTTTAGCCCTGTAGTTCTTAAACATTCGTATCTTCCATATTGACAAAGAAATGAAAGCGTTGAGTAGTGATTGTGAATTGGATCACAAAGAACTAAGACCTTCAAAATGAAAGTAGGGTAAGGAACACTGAGCGCCACACTAAAGGTCAGACTCACACTGTCAGACAGGTGCTGCAGTTTGAGGGGAAGGCTGTCACCCTTAGGGAAGAGCGGGAAGGCTTCGGTCAGCTCAGGATCGAAGTGACCATCACGCGTGACCACAAAGAACACCAACGTCTTGTCCGGGTCCGCCTCCTTCGCCAGGTCCTCAGCAAGGGACGTGTTGTTCTCGTCCAGGTTGAGGTTAGCGCCTGTGAGTCTTAGGGCGGAGGGGCCGTCGGTGCTGCGTCGCCCCATGGCCGCCCCACGGTACGCATCATCTGCTGCAGGGCCGCACATCGGCTCACGGAAGAACAGGATGCCGACCTCTTCAGGTGTCCTGCAGAGGTAGTCATCATAACAATGCTGTCATTTATTTTATATCATACTCTCGGTGGCGGTAGCTTTCCTGTATAAGGCGTTCGAGGCAATACGGAAAGAATGAATAAGAAAGAAGGGACGTGCAGTACGTGAAACAAAACCAGCGACTCGAGCAAGGGCGATTTGTATTTCGGAAAAAGAAGCACTGTACAGTAAAAATACGGCATTTGTTAGACGAGGGAAGAATGGCAGTGTCGGGTGCACATGTCCCTTTACTGCCACAGACCGTGAGACCTCACAACATTACAGACATCCGCCGTCTATGTGTCCCTAGTCTAGCAGGTACTGCAGTACAAGCATTTTGACTTTTTACGTATGCTTATACGAGAACGTAATTCAATGTATTAATAAATAAAAATAACTAGTCAATGATGAACTTTTTTCGCAAGAAATACGAGGATTCTTATATTAAATACGTTAGTTGAGTACCGCCTAGATATGAGGGCATTGTTGCAAGAAAGTAAGAGACAAAAAATGCACGGTCGGAAAAAAGATGACACTGTACCAAGTTCTGGGAGAATAGCACGGTAGGCACAAGAGAACGATGTCCCGAACGCCTAGTTAAGGCTAGGGTAACCATTGGGGTAGCCCAGAGGACATGAATCCATACTAACATGATCCTAGGGAAAATGCTTATCTTATGCTTCCGGGAGGGAACTGCTTAGCTCAGTTTATCATGAGGAAAATTTCTCCACATAGGCTATGCAAACCTGACAGCTAGTTTCCTCCCACGTCAGCGATATATACACACATCCCGAGGATGTTGTGCGCCCTCTTATGCTAGTAGGCAAAGTATGCAGAAGAGAATGCAGTAGCAATCCTATATTTCTGCTTTCGTTCCTTGCTTGCATTGCTGCATGACCCGAAAGGGTGCAGTAGGTTCAAAGACGCTCAGCACAGCATCACATCAACATAAGGTGATCCGTTAATGTATTTTATTGTACTACTCACACATGAGCGACGTGGTGCAGCAGCCAGTGGCTGAGCAGGGAGGCGTAGTGCTGTCGCTCAGCACAGAACTCCTCCGTCGGCACCGACACCAGCATCTTGACGTAGGGCATGTCGGTGGGCACGCGCTCCTCCGCACTGATGGTCGGCGTCGTCGCCTCCGACACGTCTGAGTAGCGAAAGTATTGTGGTAAACGCGACGTTTTTCGCTTACAGAGCCTAAGCGAAAGGCGCTATAAATGTGACAGCTGGCGGCTTCAGCACAGAGAGCAGACCACCACCTGTGTCTCTTCCAAGCAATATCTACTTAATTGAATTGGGTAATGTAGATGTTATCGATTGGGACAGTTTAATCGAAAGAAGTTGATCCAATTGGTTTTAGCATGGCCGGAAATTTAGGCGTGAGTATTACTTTCTTACACTGGACTGAGTTTGAGGCTGTCTCAGGGGCAATCGGTGTGGGGTTAACGTTAGAAATCGATCCAATGCAGCAAATCAATGATTAGGACTCGGGCTCAGGACAAGTTAAAGCTAATGAGCTTATCTAAATTGAACGGTCCAAATTGACCACGCCTTAAGTACTAAAACTTAGCTATACTCCAAGCATAAATCTTCAAGTGTTAATGAGAAGCGACATATGTTATAACTTGCATATGTAACTATATTAGGTGATATGTCGGCCGCTGTGTGCACCACCTACGGCCCAGAGTGTCATACAAATGCTATTTTATATTTTTGCAATCGCGGTCAGTGTGTTAAATTAACTAACGCTACTAATTAGCGAGAGACATTATGCAGCTAGAGGAGCTTCATTGACAGCTTTGTAGCATACATACCACTGGTGGGGCTGGCTGCAGGAACTGTGGTAGAGGGTGCAGTTGTAGGCGAGGTGGTAGGTATGGTAGGCGGGACGTTCGTGGTGGGGATCGGACGCTCTTCGGGCTCAGGTTCTACAGCAGCGCCTTCTGTGACAGGCTCAGGGGCCTCCGTCTCGAGGCTGCTCAGGGTGCTGGCACTCGCTACAGCAACGTCGCTTTCCGTGGTGGTGGTGGTAGTAGAAGTAGTACTGGTGGTGGTAGATGTAGTTGTTGTTGTGGTAGAACTGGTAGTGGTAGAAGTAGAAGACGTAGTGGTAGTATCAACAGCATCAGCAGTGTCAGGTGCCGCGGGAGGAAGAGTCGTGGGTACGTCGATGTCGTCATCCTCGGCGGGGATAACTGCATCCGTGCTCGATGCTGCAGCTGGGGCGTCTATACATAAAAAAAACTCTGAATTACAAAACTATCACTGTATAAGTTATCTATGCACTTCTAGATTTACAGCTTAAACCTTCTAATGGGTAAAAAGCCGCTTTGGCTGGCATTAGTAGATTAGTAGATGAAAGAAAGATTCGTGTATATCATCAAACTATGATTTTTCCCAATAAATACCTACTGCTCCAGACGTCAGCAGATTGAATTTTTAGTCACTCTCTATAGTCACCAAAGTACAATGTGAAGTATATTGCATGTACTTCGTATCGGCGCGTTCACATCGCTCGTACAAATAGCTCACACTCAGTGTAGGCCTAAGTGATATAAACATTGAGATGCTTCTGGGTTCTAAAACTTAAAATTACAACGCAGTTAAGCTCGAAACTTCACGTTCAAAGCTGTGGATTATGACAAACTTTAGCAGCGGCTTCTTTAGTTGCTTCCTTTTCCAGCCAGCAGAAAGGAGAGACTTGGAGTACCTCAAGACACTACATGAAACTAATGCTCGCTGGATCACCGCGCATGGGGCAAATACAAGTAGGGAAAGAGAAGGGGAAGAAAAGACCATATATGACAGGCAAGAACGTAGTGTTCAAAGGAAGACAGATGTGACGAAGGTACAGCTACAACTGAAGTAATGAAGTAACCTATCAGAACTCTCCCCCCCCCCCCTCTCCATGGAACTCCACTTCCCGTAACATAGGATATGCGAACCTAACCCTAAAGATTGCGGCCCATCCTTTGGAGCGTGATCAAGGGGCACATCAGCTCTCTCAATAAGTATATGCCTGGAGTGTTCTCTCCATCACCAATATATATTGTGACTTTGTTCATCACCCAAGCAACCTCCAGTCAGTAATTGCCTCACACCAGAACCGAAGGCACCACGCAAGACTCTCTGTGTTAGTCATATAGACTTTGTTTGCCTGTTATAAAGCAGAGCAGAAAAAGAAACAGCTACGCAATGTCAAGAAAATAATTGTTTTTCATGCGTGTATGGTAACGTTGTCAGCTCATTAGCAAGCTGCTAGCACGAAATATTGTGCCTCGAAAGAGCTCATGTAAATACCACTGGAAAGTCTAGGGTTCTACGTAAAAATCCTAGACATGACCAACAAAAGATCTAACGCAGCATATATGCACTGCACTTCGGTCCATAGTATCGAAATTAAACACCAATTGCATCACATTGACATTTGCAATGCTGCATACAGTAATGCCTATTCACTAGACTATCAAAGCACTTGAGTTAGTCTTCCAGTACATATATGGCGTGCTTTAGTCAATCGTTCTCTCTTTTTTATGGCCACAAGAGGCAATGTGGTCAGATAGTTAGAGAAGGCTTCAGAAAACCCCAAGTCAGTTGAAGTCACGTTCTAGATGTGTATCAATTACTGTATACAAATAAATTACGTATTCCTCGTCACGTGAGAACAATACAGACCGCAGGGTCGCTAATACATTCTCGAGTCTGTCGAGGGCTCTGTAAGTACGATGCATAGAAATTTTTTCGCATCCTTCGCACCATGGTGTCTATATTGAACTTACGCACCACAGTCGAGCACGCCAATTAACTCTCAATCCTGCGCTAAAAGTGGCCGTGTAGAGCGAGATATACACTATAGGTACCCCAAGACAGGTAGGCAAACACGAGGATCATATCTGTATGCATAGGCTACTCAGCAGTAGTATAAGAAGATTTAAGCCTCCCTAAATAAGTGCTAAGCTCTTCTACGAGAGGAAAAAGGGACATAAAGCATGTCGATAAAACAACGGGGAACCCATGCACGAAGGTGTTCCCAACACACAGGATCAACGCGCATGGGAAGAGCAAGTCGGGACAGAAGAGGAAGAACAGACAACAGTAAAATCAGTAGGAGTATGAAAGTGGAAGGAAGCAAAGGGGCAAGAAAGACAGACGTCCCGAAGGCCTAGCTAATGGCTAAGGTAACCTACACAAACCCCCTGGGCGCTACTCCCCATAACATAGGATGACCGAAAATAAATAACCTAACCCTTTGTTCTCTGGCCCGTATGCATACATATGTTGCTGAAAATTAGCAGACAGAACTTAGCAATTCATGAAAAGTTAAATTAACACAGAAGAAGAAGAAAGAAATTTTCAAGAGCGTTCACTGTTAAATATTCGTATATAATTCATACATAATAATAACAACACATGCACACACGATTAGACACTAGCAAGCGTAAGAAAATCTGCAAAATGTTTAAGAAATTTACACAAACGTTTATGCTATGAACTACTAACATGCAACTTTGAAACTTCAGCATCAAATTCACACAACGAAAAGCAATTAGGTCACAGTGTGCATGTCTGAAATATTTAGAAACTTTTACACGGGAATCCATTCAAGTGTGTCGATAACAAATTAGAAATTCTAACAAAAACAGTCGCTTTAAAATAGCAGCCGCGGCAGGCCGGTCTTGTACAGTGGGCAGAGAAGTGCAATGTATACATATATATATATATTGCTGTAACTACATACACTACATGCCACACACTATATTTACAGCAAACTATTATAAATATTTAGTTTTCATACCCAAGCAAAGTCACTGTTTAGAACAAGGAAGAGTTCGCTGTGACGCTGATGGTGTCAGGCGGTAGGAGCCTCGACTGTGGCCTGCGGCCGCGACCCGCTCACACGTACGTCGACACACAACATCCACGAGCGTCTCGGCGAACTCCAGACAATTGAGCCACTTATGATATTACACAACTCAGAAGCGTCCAAATGAATTTTTACGTCATGCCTATTTTGAAAATTCCGTATCTTCGGAATGAATGTTATTGCATAATATAAGTTGGTAATAGTATTATTACTATATTCCTAGTTTTACCATGTACAAGTTATGTAGCCTATAAGTACTGCATATAGAGTGGAAGTAAATTACGCTATAGACAAAATATAAACAAGATATTCTCGTGGGAATAGCACCATTTGTGGTGTCGTTCATAAAGTAGCTACGTTGGTAATCATAGGGCTGCGGTGAACCACAATTGTGGCAGGTGATGTCACTCCAGAGAGGATTAAAACTGGCCAAATGAAAGTTGTTTTGCAGAAACTGCCCGTTGTCCAAGCCACCGTAGCAATGAACCAATGAAACGGCAACTTCTGAGTTTGCATCATGAGTGACACAAATGGAACTAGCTTAGTACTAACTCTTTCGCCACTGACAGTACTTCTAGACACTAAGCAGTAAGTTAATATTGTCAGTAGCAGTGCGTAATATTGTTCTTTAACATGGCCACTTTTAACTACTTTTGCAATAAAAAATTCGATCAACAATTGACCAATAGTTAAGTATCTTCTATGAGTAAATACAAAAAAAAAAAAAAATGTCTGACAAGTGTCAAGTTCCCGTAGCGGAATTGTTAAAATATAACTGCGTTCTGTGCAGCTGTTCATACCAGTAACGCTGGCGCCAGCGGGCTCCAGAGACGTGCTGTCGGTCACCAGGAGGTCCTCGGGGTAGACGTAAGTTGTCGGCTTGCGGACGTACGTGACACTCTCATCATCCACAACGTTACTCTCCGTTGTAGGGTTGTTGCTGAAGTTGTAGGCAACGCTGAACCTCGTGCGATATGGCGTCGTCCTGCGCAACTCGCCATCAACACCAGAAGTGCCGGAAGATTTGGGCGTGACACTGAGCNGTACGTGACGCTCTCATCATCCACAACGTTACTCTCCGTTGTAGGGTTGTTGCTGAAGTTGTAGGCAACGCTGAACCTCGTGCGATATGGCGTCGTCCTGCGCAACTCGCCATCAACACCAGAAGTGCCGGAAGACTTGGGTGTGACACTGAGCACGACTGAAGAGACCCCGCGAGTTGCGGAGGCCACTGAGGAAGGCGCCGGGTACGGCGTAGCCAAGCGGAACGTGAAGCTCTCCCCGAACGCAGAGGACGTTTGGACAGACGTCACTGTCTCGGATACCCCAAATGGGTCCCGGAACACGACGGTGTCCGCGGCATTGTGCAGCAGGGCAGAGCTGAGGTCAAACCTTTGAGAAGGCTCGACCTCTTCCGCTACAGAGCTAACCACAATGCTGGTGGATGCAGGTGCAGACAGGCTGGATGTGGGTGCGTTTGAGGGAATAACAGAAGCGGTGCTAGGTAGCAAAGGCATGCTCGATGCATCAACAGTCGAATTAGCAAGAACAGACAAAGTTGGCTGNTTGAGAAGGCTCGACCTCCTCTGCTACAGAGCTAACCACAATGCTGGTGGATGCAGGTGCAGACAGGCTGGATGTGGGTGCGTTTGAGGGAATAACAGAAGCGGTGCTAGGTAGCAAAGGCATGCTCGATGCATCAACAGTCGAGTTAGTACGAACAGACAAAGTAGGCTGTGAGGAAAGTAAAGGAGTGAACCCACCTGCAAGGGACGGAGTCGCGTCAGACGGTGAAACGTCCGAGTCAGAGCTGACTGTCGCCGGGCTGCTCGTCGATACAAATGAGGGATGCAGCAGAGTAGAAGAAGGGAGAGGCTCAGGAGAGCGAGGAATAGAAGCAAGAACAGTTGCAGATTCAGGCTCTTCAACAGAGGAAGGATCGATAGCAATAGATGTAAGGTGGCGGGTGTGCGACAATACCGACAACACCACGGGTGAGGAAGTAACATCACTTGTCAGTGTCACAGTCGGAGACGGAGACAGTTCGATGGTCGGTTGAACAGGCAGCCGGGTGGACAGAATGCCTACAGGCAAGTCGGTCTCAAAGTCAGAGGGTAAGGCTGTCGGAGAGGAAGAGAGGACAGTGTCAGACTTAGAGAGGAGCATCCACAACGGCTTCCTCGTCTCACCAGAAGAATTCCTAGTCTTGGTGCCTGACTTATTTCTAGTGAAGCTGTGGCGCAAGCGTGACGTGGCACTAGCTACGGGCGACACAGACTGCGACTGGGGGTCTACTACAGCAGCGGTGCGGACATCGCTGGCCACGACGCCAGGTACCACAGAGAAAGCCTTACCTGTGCTGCTCAAGCTATTGTCATGCTGGGGTGACAGGGTGACACTTGGGAAGATATAGTCAGTGTCAGACGCCAGGCTGTACACTGAAGAGCTTACGCTAAGCGGCACGCTCTCAGTGCTCCGCGACACCAGTGTGGGGGTGATAACAAAAGGTCCCGTCGTAACAGAAGAGAGACTAGCAGCTGGAGACAGCGCTTCAGAAACAGATGAGGATGGCGAAGGTGGGAAAAAGGCGCTTGAGTATATTTGATCGATTTCTATGCCGGTGGTGAGAGGACCACCAGGCGTGGGGGACGCCGAGGCGTCGGGAGCAGCATGAACGCTCGACATGAGACCGTCATTGTCGTGGGCCGGACTGTGCAGCTCGGTTGATGGGAGGGCTGTACGAGGGAAAACAGTCGCCGTCCTGTCGTGCAGAGGTCCCGGTATGCTGGAAGACGGCACCGCAGCATCAGTGAGATCAAAGAAGTACTGAGTAATTGGTTCTTTCTCTACTGGGAACTCGAGAGTTGCGGGTTCCGAGAAATGAAAGACGGAGGCGATGGGCTGGGAATTGGTCACTACCGAGCTGGGGACCACTGCTGGCAGGGGCGTCCGGACCAGATCCGCGGGCCAGTTAGGCTGCCAGTCCACCGAGGGGAGGCTGGAGGGGCTTGCAGACGGAGAGGAACCTCCGCTGTTGTTGATTTCCTCAAAGGGCGTAAGTGCCTCCGGTTGGTCCCGGAGGTACAGTGTCGGCAGGGTGGCCGGATTTTCGCTGGTGTCTTCACTCACGATGCGCTCCCCGAAGTCGTTGGCGTAATCGTACACATCGTTGACGAGACCAGAGCGAGGCTGGAACTCATCCGCAGACGAGGTGAAGAGCGATGAGGGGCGAAACTGCGAGTTGTTGTGGCCGGGGCCAGTGCCTGGGTCTCCGGTAACAGAGACAGGGCTGTGGGTGTGTCGCACCGCTGTTGTGTTTGTGACAGGGGCAGTGTGGCCCCCAGCGATGGAGTTGCTGGTCACAGCAGCGGTTGCAGAGGAGGCAGGGGTGAAGGTGGTGGAGGGAGTAGTGCTGGAGTTGAGCTGCAGCCCTGGCAGAAGGGAGGAGAAGATGGCAGACACGCTGGGGAGACTCGTGTCGCGGGAGTGGTCGGTGGGAATGTCATCGTCAACGTGCTGACTGCTAACTCCTGTAATAAGATAAAAATTAGTATGAGACAGTAAGAATGAACATAACAGCAATTATTGAGTCAATATATAACCTCAGATACGGCGACAGCGTAGTACCATAAGCTTGTTATTCTAAGGTCTAATGTTTGCGCTTCAGTCGCACAGCGCAGTTCCATGCGTTCGTACACAAGCAGGCAAGGCACGGCACAGGACAGCGCAGGTCACTGCTACAGGTGTTTCAAAAGAGGATGCAAGGAAAATGTATTTTTAGCTGAGAGAATCCTAACTAATCTACCCTATGGTCTACGACCCTTCATGAGCCACAAAGGAGGTGAATGCACAAGGTTTTCTAGAGAATAGTAGCCCGTCCTTCAGGGAGCCCATTAATAAGCAAATGCACGGATGTAATTTGGGTAGCAGAGAAAGAAATAGATGTTCTAAATATCCCAAGACGTTCAGTTGGATTCATCTCAGACCTCTGCACGGGCCAGTCAATTTATTAATGGAATCTTAATGTCGTTGCTCCACTTCCCTAAAGCTTCTCAGTAGGAGGCGAGGGTGCTCACTCTCCACAAACCTTCACTTAGGGGAAAAATAAATTATTCAATTCAAGGGAGTCATGTTGAAGGACTCAACGGTTGTCTCACACATTGGTCTGCTGCGGTAGACATTCCGACACTCCTCTAAGACTAACACAACCACACCGTAACTCCACCAGTCTCAAACATCACACGCGTCACTGCACAGGCTATAACGTGTCGTTCGTTGGGTCAAGGCCGCACCCTGCCGGGTAATATCCATCGTGTGTGCCACAATTCATCCCTCTGCATAATATTATTACTGGACCCTTTGGAACACAGCTGCAGAGTTAGATGGGCAATTATGACGTCCAGATTCAGACTCCTAAGTCGAGCCAGTACACGACTCAGTCTCGTTGAACCCTAAAAGCCCTCGAGTCTTTCGACTACGACTCTTTAATAAACTCTGAGCCTATTTTAATCAGACTCCACAGCACCGACCGGGCCTCAGACTCGTGCGACCGGGCCGGCACGCTCAAGGCCCCAGGCTCAGGCCAACCGTCTCCTCCAGTCCGGCGCAGCCACGAAGCTCTGACGGCGCGCTTGATTAGCCCGCCAGCGTCGAGATTATCAAAAGCGATGAGCTTTAACTTGTCGAGAACTTTCATCCCGCGGCTTTACTTCGCTATTACGGACCGAATTTCAGGCAGTAATCAGAAATCGATGGCGCTTAAATGGTGTGTGTTGCCAAGTAGGATTATGTTCGGCCCCCTCAAGCATAATTCGTCGGCAATTATGTACATGAAAATTGGTCCAAAGGGGTCAATCGAACATTCAGAAAAAAGGTCCAGATAAGTTAAAATATTCGGATTAATTTATCTCGATCCAAGCGATAAATCGAGCGCAACCCCCTCTGCCTGTACAGCGTCGCTTCTGCGGCGCCAAGACGCAGTGGCAAATACCGAAATTTCTACGCAACGCACCAACGCCACATCTTCAGCTCCCAAAGTTACGCTCGCTAGCCCGAGTATTAAGGCAAGGGATGAAAAATGAAGATGAGCCGTAGCTACCACCAAAGCACATGAATTAATACTGCATCGTAATGACTAAAAAACGCATTCACTAGTCTATAGCTACTTGAAAATAATTTGAAAACAGTATGAATGTGCTAAAGGAATCCACGGGCACAATGGAAACACGGTTGTTAACACCCGTACACGCTACAAATGCATTTTCTATCTACAAAAGCCTATAGACGAGCGAGCCAACAGAGACGGTACCTTTGGGTAGTAAACGGCACTAAGAGTCTGATAAATATGGCTAACTGATGTAAACAGTTTTCAGATTTGGAACTTATATACACAGGAAAATGCCTCATGCTCGAGGCGTCCAGTTGCACGAAAATGTTAACCAGAGTGTGAGAACTTTGATGTTTGGAACTTATGCGACCAAATCATATGAGTACCGAAGGCGCCTGCTGTACGATAGATACATCCGGTCCGTAAACTACGTAATTCGACGTTTGAACTTATGCACCAGAGGTGTACAGCAAGGATAGGGTGCGCATACCTGCGGACAGCACGAGAGCGGCCAGTAGCCACAGGCCTGCGGCAGGGAGGTACATGGCGAGCGGGGAGGATCAGCGGAGGGTTCTCACTGCGTCCACATCTGTAAACAAAGACACCACATTATTATGAATACTGACCATTTGTTACATAATACTTGTAAGGCTACGATAACAATGAAAAACCTTTAACGTAGACGCAAAATGTCCCTCCGTGCTTATAAACCAATTAGCGTCAGCTAAGGCAGCGCGGCATCTGGCCACCGGACACACAAAGTGAGAACAGCGCCGCCGTTGAGGGCAATGGGCGGGAGCTCTTCATAAAATTGAAAAGACAAAGATAAGTGGCAGATAAAAGACAGCTGGAAACGCGAATAATGCTAACAATAGAGAAAAACCGGTACTGCGAGTTACAGGGTGTTAGTAGCAAGAATCCGTACAGACACATACGGCCCGTTGCTACGGTATACACCGGAAAAAGCCCCACCTGCAGCACAACACAACCTGCTGTCATAACAGAAGGATATGCACTGAGCTGGCGAGCCGTGATAAAGAAAAATGCTGGCACACAGACTCACGGTGGACACCCACTGTGTTCACAATAGAGCTACGTTCTTAGTTAGGCCTACATTACACCGGACTGGGTATTAATGGGAGACCTGGTACGTAAAACGTCCCAACAAGACGCAGTGCACAAGGAGAATAAGCGCGGCGTCGTCTTTGCAGGTACCAGAACGTCCGGATAGTTTTGAGCGACTTCTGGCGCTGAAGAAAGAATGTCGACACGTCATTGCTGACCTCTCTCGGTGACGTCACAGCACCGGTGGACAGGCCACACACACACACACACACCCAGGAACATGATATACTTCGAGTGAAGTCTCATTAGGTCGAGTCCGTGTCTTGTAGAATAAAAAGCAGGGTTTCTTCACAGGTGTTGTGACGCCACAAAGGGAAGTTGGTAAGAGTAATCTCGACACGAGTACCTATTATCCAGCGAACAGGTATTGTATTTCTTGGCCATATTTACGCCCAGTACACCTTCCAGTTCTAGGAATAGCATAGTAATGTGTGTGCAATGAGCAGCTAATGGGTTAACCCAGTACGGTACCGTACTAAAGATAGGCATTCGTTGGTTTGACAGATGATGAATGGAATGATTCAACGACCACCGTCTCATTTGAAGGTTCGCTTGTATTTTAAGCCTTTATACACTATAATACGATATTTCCACGTATCAAGGCCCGGCCTAAAGCCCGCATTTAAACACGCTCCACACAAACAAACACACACAGAAGAGGCAGTGACAGCAGAGCTAGGAGGCGACACAGGTCGGGCTGTGCACTTCCGCCAGCAGCTCAGCGGTTGGGAGTCAGACGAGGGCTACTGCACGGCACACGTAGGTACGCATGCACACGTGCAGGTAATCCAACTCCGGCGCTGTCTCGTTACTCAAACTCAACTTATTCCTGGATCCATTCTTTTTGAAGTTTGGGCTATGAGTCGTCAGTATTAAAGGGATTCTTAGCCCTAATGCGTGGCCCCAATGTGTGCCAAAGATTTTCAATCGGACTTAAATCAGGACTTCAGGGTGGCCAATCCATAATTTCGAAAGGTAGCGGTTTTAGATAGCTCATGGCCAGCTTAGCTTAGCTTTATGGCATGATCTTACATGACAAGAGGACCGTCACATGTTGAATATTGGAGCATTAGAATAACACAACCTTGATGCATTTCCTACCTTAGCTCTATTGTTCACGCGGATGGGAGTACCGTACAGCCATGGTTGAAAAACATGCCAAACATTATGACACCGCAATCTATAAACTTAAACTTTCCTCAGTACACTTGGTGCCCAATCTTTCACTAGCACGCCGCATTAAAAATGTTTTCTCATTAGAACCAAATAAATTATCCTGGCTGATGGAAACACTGGACCACTTTTCATGCGACCACAGGATGAATTTATCGGTGCAAGACAGTCTGAGCAAAGAGCATGTTGATTATTTTTGCCGAGAGGAGGTTTCCTTGCCGGTGATCGTGCGAACAAACTTACTTCGTTTAACCTCTGCCAGCAGTGATCCTGGACACATTCATGTTGTAAATAGCATCAGCTTCCTTCGAAATACTAGCTACATAGGTATTTTAATACATATATTTTTAGTGATTTTCTAATGATGTCATCCTCTTTCTCCCTGCTTTATTGATAATTGATACCGAGGCCAATGACCACGTACAACTTTACAATTCATAGAACGACACTCTCAAGCAGGCCTTCACTTTCAGCTACTTACCCAATGCTATAATTTTGTGTAAATTCAATTATTAGTTTCCAAATAGAGATATTAATTTTTCTCAAATCTGCTATGAAGAACGTCGATGCGATGTTTATAAATTTGAATTAGGACCTTATTTTTAACTGCTATACAATGACGAAAATAGATTGGGTAATGAGGTACATTTCTACATATATATATATATAGATGATTTTATGTCCTCCGTCAATGTTTTTGGCCATATATTTTTAATAGCTATTATTAACATTCATTTGCTCTTAAATTTTTCCTTATCCTTCAAAATCAATTTAAATTTGTACTGCTTATTAGGATAGACAATAACTATTATTCGAGAAAATTTTAGCGAAATCCAATTTTTAGTCTTGAAGAAATAGCAATGTTCGAAAATTGTCCCGTAATTTAGGCCAGTAGCGTAAATAAATAAGACTATGGGTGTAAATAAGCTGATCCCAGGCGAACCAGTGTAATGCGCGGAGGACCTTCCAAGTAATGCAGTCGCCACGACGAACTAGCCTTTGTTTCAACCTTATGCCGCCGAATATCAACTCATTTTCACGTTTCAAATAATGCTATTTCTATGAGACATCTGAGATGGTCGGCGGGTTTAGAGTTAAGACCACTGTCCAAGACTTAACTAAATGTGACACGTCTAAGGTTTAGAACAAAATTTTCTGCGCAATCATTACAACATCACGACAAAATGATGATACCCCTTTGAAAAATAATCTTGCCCTCACTTAAGAGATACCGCATTGGAAAGTTAACCCTTAGCACTAGCTGTAAGCATTGCAGTGGTCGCCGAAATTTCAACCTTTCAACCCGCAAGTTACCGCCACGCAATCGCAGGGGTTGGAAAGAACTTTTTGCATTTGTGCTCTCGCGGACACAGCGGCTTATGAAGAGATGGGCGACCTGTGAGCTATCATCGGCAGTTGAGGAATCACAATTATGATTGACTGGAAACGAGTGCGTGTGAGAAGAGTCAGACGTCTACACTACACCCAGCAGCAGCAGGACGCTGTAATGCACAAGAGAAAGTATGTAGCTGCCAGTCATCACTTTCGTTGCCTACGTACGCACACAAGCAGCCATGGGATATTCCCACAGCATATGCTGCCACATGACTGCCTGCACATACATAACTCTTGCCTCACTCGGGGTGCTCTCTCATGCCGCTTTCTTTCTAACTCCCTAGCTGCAGCGGAGCCTATGTAAGCGAGGTTGTTGGCGACCGTACAATATGCAATATTTGTAAGAATATTATTGTTTGCTAAGTAGGATACCGTACTTCTAAGATGCTCCTTGTTGCGCTAAATTTCAAAATATCTTAATAGTCGCTTTCCTGAAGATGATTCAAGAAGCAATGAAAGCTCGATATCAAAAGAGAACAGGCTACTAAACTATCTGAAAAATGGCTTCAATTACAGCTCTTGTCATAATGTTAATAATAAAATTACGTTTTTCCAAAAGTAAATAAATTTTGCGGGTTCATGCAATACGTGCGGCTGTCAATAGTATACCGAAGGTCTTGCCGCCGGTGCATGGCAACTTGGCAAGGAGCGGATAAGTTCTTATATTTTTCTCTCTAACACTTCTGAATTAAAGTATAAAGTGCTTCAACTTATACGTTGCTCAGAGGCCACAAACTCCTCGTAACAAAGAAAAATTAAATACATAAATAAGCGAGAGACGCACGCTGAGAGCACACACCTCCGCTAAGCAGGGCACTGCTAATGGAATATTGAAATTTTTCCTGGAACTTTCCTTTTGATCACAATAAAAATTGACTCGTTTGTGCCTCGTGATCGTCCTCACAGTTCCTGTAATTTTCCTGAAGATCCATTCAGAGCTTTTAAGTTATGCACTGACAAACAATAAGAAGCACATACAGTCAAACAGTCACACCAACGAACAAACAGATCACCAAAATTTGGTCGCAATTGCGCCTTTTAACATTCCCAACAATTTCTGCAAATTGCATGAAAACCAGCTCATAATTTTTGAGTCATTTTGGTGAGAGACAAACTCCTACAAAAACATAACCTGCAAGGCGGAGTTAATAATGGGAAACTGAGTAGGAAGAAACACCCAACTACTGCAGACACAGTGCTGAGGATAAAGGATATTTTGGTCTCCATCAAGCATTGAATCACGGATTAAATAAAAACTATACAACGCGGCTAATTCATAACTGCGGCACACGTACGGCAGACACCCAGAAAATCTAGCAAGTTTTCAGGTCGCTTTCGAGCGCACGCGGGCGCCCTCCAGCGCCGCAACTTTCCGTCTCGCGGGTGACAAGCGGCGTTTTAACACGGCGGCCTGTTCGGATATGGCAGGTGGCAGTGGAGGGAGGGAAATATTAACATGATGTAACAGCGACACGGAACATCTGACGCAATTTGCTGCGTGTCGAGAGGCAGCAATGATCTCAATTTGTCGGATGGCAGTTGCTGCAAACCGAATGGAAAGTGCCAAATGTTGACTTTCCCACCGCCTCCAGCTATGTCATCCGACACGAATTCCCACTCCAATGTCGAACCAAACTATCATTATTATGTTAGTCTGAAGCTACCTAATCTCTGGTAAATTACTTCAGGAAAGGAGCAAGAAGAAATAAATACAGCACAGTGCCAATAGAAATAAGGACCTCATGCACGAGGGTGTCCCCATACTGGATCAACGCGCACGAGCACAGCTGGCCAGGAAAGAAGAGGTAGATTAGAGCAATGCATCATAACACCACATTAAAGACCAATATATTTTAACGAATGTATAGATGTTTTGTGAGCACCCATTTTTATGGGGATAAGACAGGCAGAAATGCGACCTTGCATGAACAAGCTTACAGTACATGTTGACAGAATGTGCTCTTTGTCGAGCTCATAGTTCCGTCTATTCAAAGCAGCTGTCAACTTCACAGCTCATATAGGCAGGTCGTTGATGCTTGCAGAGACGGCAGATGAGGCATATAGCGGCAAGAAGACGATATTTTCTAAAATATTTGCACGAGTCGTGGCTTATTGTGGTCAGGTGTCGCATCCGATGCTCTTTCTCTAAAGAATACAGCTATTTCTCCTGTTAAGTAAGGGGTCTGACATTCGCGAACTTAGGTAAAGTTCACTCCATTCTGTGCACTTTTTTTTGTTTGTTTTTTGTTCTCTTTTAAATCGTCTTTCAACTAAAATTCGCTTCGACATGGCTCGTGAACAGCTCTACATGTATTCGGAGCGGTATCATAGCTACGCCTCAGACAAAAGCTGTATAACAATAAGTTTCTTTGTACTGATATTATTACATTCATTGTAGGTATAAATTGACAAAAAAATTGTTCGTGATGGTTGGGACTGCTCAGAAAAAAAATCTTATTTAGGTAGAACCTTTACTATTATACCATTGTAATTTAAAGGAAGATCAGGTCGCAGCTTGAGTGGATGCAATGAATTATCCTTATTGTAGAATCGTAACAAGCATGAACACTGACGAGATGTGGATGAAAATTCTTTGCCGTAATTTTCGACAGCCTAGTCCATTAGTTAAGTCAATATTACAAAAATGGAAGGAAGCTAAAAGGGTACAAAAGAAAAATGGGATGGGCAAGCACTTACGGAGCAAACTGACACAGAAAACGTTCCGATAGTTGAGGTAGCGGGTATTTCAACGTAGAAATGGCGTGTTCCATTGATCCAATCCCATCGAGAGAGTCTAACCCAATCAGCGTAAGACAGAACAAAACTTTAATCCGGTTCCTCCTCAGAATAGAGGTTGCCAATATCTCCAGAGTATCCGGCTGGCGACTAACGTCTGAAGCTTGATGTGGTAACTAATGGTCAGGATTGAAATTTCGTATAAGGTGCAGCTAAACTGAACAGATTATCTCCCTGGATGAAACCCATCGAAAATCTACCTTACTGTACATAAACTTTAATTTCGAAATCAAATATTGTGTTGCCGGGGGTTTTCTAGCGGAGATTGCCGTCACAACTAAACCATCATCGTCTGCACTGAATGCAGCCGCCGTTCGGCAGTAATCATCAGCAAACATTGCACGGCCATACTGCGTTGACCAGCTCACTGAACAGAACGCGCAACAAGTAGCCCCGGCTGGAGTAACCACAGCAGAACCAAGTCTGTAAATTGAACAGATGCCGCCAGTGCTGCGCGAGTTGAATCGATAGTCTGCGCTGGTATCGGGAGACGGCAAACTTTCGATCGGGGACCACCTGTTTTAAGATCGCGCGCCCATTGTATACGGCACATGCTTCTCGTCCTATTTCTGGCAGAGTGATAGCAGCGCTGCATCGAGTGGCGCGGCACCCGGGTTCGGGACTCACACAGCGCTGGCAACGGATTTACACTGCACGGAGCACTCCGGCATCAAGAGACGAAAGGAAGATTGAAGAGGGAATCTTACTTTGGTTCTTGGCACTGTCTACACTAGCAGTTCTTCTAACTTCAAAATTTAGGGCAAGAAGTAAATTTGTATATGCGAGATACTACATAGTGATCGGCATTAGTAGAATTATTACTGATTAGCGGTCACGATAATAAATAGTGAGACCGTTGCCAGCGGTCGTGTATATGAAGCAGTTGCAGCTCTCTCCCACAGTCGGTCCGACGCACCAATAAGCAGACATCTCTATACAGAAGAGGTGAACCTAGCGCAACGCAACCGTTGTCATCAATAAGACGTAGCTGTATTAAATAAAACCAAGTTTTAAAATGGTATGTTTTCAAATGTAGATGGAGGATGCTCAAACAATTAGGTCAATATTTCAGACCATTTATGAACTTTTCGTAAAACATCAACATTAAATACTGGCCAACTTGCAGCCATTAGCCCTATATCTCCGTGTATGTGGCAGGGTTGGCAAAAACCATATTTTTTTGTTTAAACCGAAGAAGCATGGTTTTTGGGTTATTTGGTTTTTTCAATACATTGTTGTTGTTTTCTAGTTCTAAGAACTATATCCAACATTTTAATGGTTTTCTACTTTGTAAACATGTAGTTAACTAATCATCATCTATCTTAGTCGCTTCATTTCAACTTCCTGTTGTAGAAGAATGACTAAGACAATGGGTTAAGAAAAATCAGCAAAGTACCTGCACCTATTTGCTATGGCTACATTTAATATCCAAACTGCAGAGAAGCTACGATTTATAATTATCGCCAATAAAATCCTTTGAAATACTTGAAAACACTTCAAATTACAAATACAACTTGACAATTTCACTAGCTAATTAAAAACAGAGTAATGAACTGAAGAAAGCGAAATAGCTACAAAATCCGTTCAAATAGCTTAGAAACACTCGAAATACAAAGAAAACTCGATAGGAATGGCTGGCTTCTAATTACTAATACTACTACTGCTACTAATTGGAAGCAAAGTATTGAACTGAAGAAAGTGAAATAGCTATATGCCTACATCCTTCTCATGGGCTCACTAGCTATCTAATAGCAACTACAACTACAACCTCTAATTTTCAGTAGCTCCTAGCTTATTAGAATACAATTAGACGTGCATCTCTGTAATGAAATAACACAAAATTCAATAAGTTATAGGTTTTTAATAAACATAAACAATAGTTGATCCTAACTGTCCTAACAGTCAAACGGACACCTAAATAGAAAAACGTTAACTCATCCATTCAGTTGTGTGACCAAAATTTGATGCTTTCTAGAAGTAAAACTGTTCATTTTACAATGTTTATGAATAAAAACCAAATAGGTTGAATAAAAAATAGGCGTTTTGTTGGTTTAAAACATGGTTTTTTATTTGGTTTAAACCATTTGGCTTAAACCAGCCAACCCCCTGTGTGTGGGTGCTCGATGTTTTTTTTTTATTATTCTGAACTGCCTTCCAGTGATCGGCTTTCCTCATATCGACTATATTTTCTACCTTTTAGGACCGACGACGGAATAGTAGAATTTTGAAACACTTGCATTTCAGAAAATTATTCTCCTAACTTTGAATCTTTCATATACGCAAACATATATATTTCATAAAGGTTTACAAAGAATTTTGTGAAAACGGACGAGACGGAGTAAGGACTGAGATGAGTGAGCGTTGGTCTAGAGTTCCAATGTAGGAGAAGGTGCCTCTCTGAGTTACTGAGGTCACTGCACTTTTGTTGCCAAATTAAAGAAGGTCCACACCTCCCGGCAGGGCGGAAGGGGGCGCCGTGGTAACAGAGTCCGTACCGCAGGGGCGGAGCCCCCAGATGTTCATGGTCGCTATAGACACGGATACCATGACACGGTCGTGCTGGCCCATGGCTGTGTAGCCACGTGTGCAGCACACAGCACATAACTAGGGTGTATGTACGCCAGGCGTGTATGACTGGCCCAGTTCAGTGAGATAATCTAAGCTGATTAGCCTTTCCTTACCGAAAGTGCAACCCTTGGAATGCTTTTCCCGCTTCCATTGAGGATGTGACTGAACATAATCAGCTCACGAGGATGGTGTTGTCACACTTCGAGCAACCCCAATAATTGCACTAAAGCTCTCTAGATGAATTGTGCTAAAATTCTCTAACTGATTGAGGCATGCTTTTCTGTCCGTAATAGAAATGTAACTCACTAATATTTTCTACACAAGCTCTTTTAGCTTTTTTTTACACATCCAAAATATCAATACTAATAAATCCACTAGTGTACCACACAAAGCGTTTGCAAACATACTATATTTCTTTTGCTGTGTAATTTCGCGTTGTAAATGTACTACGTATAGATCTTTTTTTGTTTTTGAAGTGTGATTATATCCATTCTGTCATATATTCACAGACGAACTGTTGTGTTACATGCAGCGCACTTGTAGACTTATATCAAATTGTTTTAAGCAAAAAAAATCTCTAGTTTAATTTATTTATTTACTTTTTTTTTAATTCGGCCCCAATGGTAGATACTGGCGGGGCTGGCAAAATATTGTTTGGGCCTTATGAACCCAAGAGTCTTAAGTGCCGTCTCCATATGACATGTTGCAGCTTGCCGCAGTTCCTGCTGACGAGATTTTTTTTTTCGAAAGTTAGATAGGCTCTCGCTTATCTCTCGGAAACCCCCCCCCCCTTCTGTTTCGGGAGGAGTGGGCCGCTAATTGAGGGGGCCGACCTTTACCACGAGGCCTCTACCTTCTCCCGTACGTACGGAGGACCATGGAAGAGACTGTCTGCACGGGCGTAAGGTAATCGAACTGTGTAATCAGAGATAGAATGAAAACGTTAAACGACATCTGGCCAATCTTGTTGCATTTTACACTGTTTACCATGTCTAGTTTTAGCATTACATTTTCCTCATTTTTATCATAGAATGAAAACTCTAAGCAAAATCTTTTCTCTCGCAAATTCTGTTGCGTGTGTTAGCTTTAAGAATAAAGGTAAAATCACTCATGTTACGGCGTTAGCTTCAAGACTAAGAATTAAACACTCGTGGTGCTGCGCCCTCCATATATGTTGTGTACTGCATCCATATGGGAAAAGGATTTATTTTTACTCTGCTTCTTTGCTAAAATTCTTAAGGTAACGTGACAGACACTCTCTCGAGCATAGCAAACATGTTAATTGATTCATATCTTCTAACGTGATCTCTGATTACTTTTCTTTTCTAATGTCCCCCACAGGCTGTTTTTCACAACTAAATCCTTGTCAATCACAAATAGCGGAATTACAGTTATATAATGAATTGAAGTGGATATGTACAGCGTCTCTGTCACTGTAATATAATTTATATATTCTATTTTATTTCAAGATTTTTTTTATTATTTTTGTAATACATTTCCGTTTCTCATTCACTCTTGAGTATGGTTAGCTGGTCCATATATTCAAAATTTCCCATCCCACTTTTTCCCCCTTTTTTGAAATCCCTGTAAACGTGTGTACCGTTCACTAATACGCAACGACTTGCCCCAGCCCACTTTAGGCTGCATACTGTATTTCATGCTCTCTCTCAAAAAAAAAAAAAAAAAAAAAAAAATCACCCCAGCTCTGTGTAACCAACGCTTTTCTCAACGAAAAATAGTGTCAATATCTCCTTATTAAGATGCAGGCATTGTATCAGTAACTCTCTGCAAACTTAATGCCAATTCTCTCTTATGTTATTTTTAGTATTATTCTTATGCTAGTACTAAGCATGAAAACCTCAGGATGCTGTGCCCTAACCTTGTTGGACACAGTCTCCTTATGAGAAATAACTGTTCTTTGTTTCAAATTGTTTGTTTTGTTTTATCTTGAATACGACTCTTTAGACTTTATTCCAAGCGTGTAATATATTAACAGGTTTCGTTATTTTGCTATTATAGCTATTTGTCCTATTGCATTTCTAGGACAGTGAGAAAAAAAGATTTGGAGGCAAAGTAGCGCAGTCTGGCACAGATGAGATAAAGTCAAGCCGGTCAAGCGTAACTGATCTATCATCAAGGTCTGTAACTCGATCCGTAAAGTAAATCCAATGCTCACTAATATAGTTACAGAAGAATCATGTCTAGATTCATAAAATCCTCCAGATGGAGCTGAGCCAGGAGACCACACCCATAATGCACTCATGAAAAGACAGTCAGCCTCATCTGAGCACCTACCTTATCCGACACCACGGAGTGGCTCTATTCCAAGAGCTACACCTTCAACTTCTACACTGACGCAACGAGACTCCTGACCACACTCTCGTTGTAAAATGTTCATGTCATCAGTGCTCTGCAACCTCAGTTTATCTCCAGTAAAATGGTAAAAACTTCATTGACGGACTTGCGATGCAATCCGATACAAATTCTTCGACGGGCACTAAATTTCAATAACTGCATTTGTTTAATGCTTATTAGTTTACGCATCTCTAACCACTGACAAGGTATCTCAATAGCAGAACAGAAAGGAATATAATTATGTAAAAAAAAAACGGGGAAATACAAGCATTCAGTAATGCCGCGCATGACATCAGAAAGCCGGGAAAGAAGAGGGCGAACACAAGAGAGGTTGTTAGGTGAAGAACATGTAAACGGGAAGAAACAAAAGGAGCACTGAAAATAAGACTACCAAAACACCTAGCTTAGGCTGTGAGGTACCTAATATAAAGAGTGACCCCTACGGGGTGCGACTCCCCGAAAAGTACGACGGGCCAGCTCGATTTCGCTAAGCGAATGGGTGCACGGCCTACGCTCCACTTGCTTCGAGCTAGCGAAGGCTGTTCATCTGAAGCTCGTCTAAAGCAAGTACTACCACTCCCCATAACACAGGTTGGGGTTGGACGAACCTAACCCAGTATGGCATATGCCCTCTGAAGTGAACACGATCAAGGGCTGCTGTATGTACAGACCAGCGGCGGCGCGTACGGCGAGCCATGAGCAGCAGCGTGTATAGGGGCGCCTGCAGGCACGACAGCCCCCAGCAGGAGCACAGCATCACGTGAAGATATCGATCAGTAAGGCGCTGCACGGGGGGCCGCTGTCTACTCTGTAACCTTTGCAACATTCGGGGCACCGATAGCCTCTTGCGGCCGTGACATTACAGTATGCCTTACTATACCTAAGCCTCCCTCGACACTTGCGGTGTTTCACGACAGTAAGAGCAAGGGTCTTATATATATAGAATCCACGGTATCCCTGCTATATCTTACTGGGATATCTTGCCAAGATTTTTGTAAATTTAAATGTCTTCAAATTCGACCATCTTCGACCTCCCACCTGATGAGCCGAGGTGCGGCGAAACGCGCGTCGTGGGTAGCGAACTTTCTGATAAGCTTCTCTAGTTTTCTTCACTAATGATAGTAGTAGTAGAAGTTTTACTAGCGCTTCAGTGGCACACTGCCTATATCGCGCCGAACTATTCCTGTGTTTAACCACAGGCTCGTGCGCCAACTAGGGCGCGTTTTAAATTGT
>LQNS02277097.1:15036957-15047717 GCA_001587735.2 Parhyale hawaiensis
AAAGTAGAGCAAGCTTGGCCTCATCGGGCAAGTAAAGTAGAGCAAGCTTGGCCTCATTGGGCAAGTAAAGTAGAGCAAGCTTGGCCTCATTGGGCAAGTAAAGTAGAGCAAGCTTGGCCTCATTGGGCAAGTAAAGTAGAGCAAGCTTGGCCTCATCGGGCAAGTAAAGTAGAGCAAGCTTGGCCTCATCGGGCAAGTAAAGTAGAGCAAGCTTGGCCTCATCGGGCAAGTAAAGTAGAGCAAGCTTGGCCTCATTGGGCAAGTCAGGTAGAGCAAACTTGGCCTCATCGGACAAGTCAAGTAGAGCAAGCTTGGCCTCATCGGGCAAGTCTAGTAGAGCAAGCTTGGCCTCATTGGGCAAGTCAGGTAGAGCAAACTTGGCCTCATCGGACAAGTCAAGTAGAGCAAGCTTGGCCTCATCGGGCAAGTCTAGTAGAGCAAGCTTGCCCTCATCGGGCAAGTCTAGTAGAGCAAGCTTGGCCTCATCGGGCAAGTCTAGTAGAGCAAGCTTGGCCTCATCGGGCAAGTCTAGTAGAACAAGCTTGGCCTCATCGGGCAAGTCTAGTAGAGCAAGCTTGGCCTCATCGGGCAAGTCTAGTAGAGCAAGCTTGGCCTCATCGGGCAAGTCTAGTAGAGCAAGCTTGGCATCATCGGGCAAGTCAAGTAGAGCAAGCTTGGCCTCATCGGGCAAGCCAAGTAGAGCAAGCTTGGCCTCATCGACTTCACGGGCCCAATCGGAAGCGCCCACCTGTCACCACCGGTACTGCTGTGATGAAGGTCATAACTTGTGGTGCAGGGTCGGAGTCGGATATTTTTAGGGTCAAGAGGTCGGACACTGGCTGAATCCAGGAGTCGGAGTCCGCCTTGGTCCATGCAACTCCGCAACCCTGGCTGTAACTGGTCTTGGACGCGCCGATTCCGTAAGCATACGGAGAGAAACATTTTGCTATTATAACAAAAAAATTGTTATAACCAAAACATTTAGTTATTATAATCAAAAGAATTTGTTGCAACCTAAAGATAACCAAGCACATTGAGGACCAAAGGCAAAATTTCATAGTACCTAACATAGCACATACAACTAGATTGCTGAGCCTATCACTGACCGAGTAATTGTTTCGAGTTAAGGTATTTGATATTTGGTACATTGACTAGAGAGTTCTCTGTGTGTGAATCATCCACTAAAAAGAACTTTTGGCCCCTTTTAATAATAACGACCAAACGGTTTGGCTGTTCGTTATGTTTACAATAATTCGAAATTTCTCTGCACACCTATACATTGTAAAGATACTGACGATCGTGCAAATAGGATGGCGGAGGCCTACCAATGGGAGGGATCCACAGAATACAAGACAATGTGCCGCAAGTGTCCACAAGATTTCGTATAGGATCGAGCAAATAACGGATAACTGTTCATTGTATACTTGAAAATGCGTTAGGATGTCTACTTAGAAGCTTATGCAACTAAATACGTCACATACATACACTTCGTACGACGACCAATAGAGACAGTGCTTTACTTTGTAACGAATACGCTACAAAAACTAATCTCTTCGTTGCGAAAATCAAGACTTTTCTGGCTCAAAACGTTGTGGTTAAGTTACTCGAATACATTAATTAGAGAGCTCGCCTCACATAAAATGTTCTCAAGGAATAACTTTATGTGCTGGCCGATGCTTAGAAATAAATGCGTTCGGCAGCAGCAGTTGATTGCACCAGTCATAAAAAGCTCCACGGATGTGTGTGTGCATAGGGGGCACCAGTAAAGGTACTGCATTATCCAGTAAGCTTCAGTAAGTTTGTTATGAATGTCAAAATTGAATAAGATGTCGTTAGCATCTTGGGAAACGAATCAAAATTGTTCACAGCGCCCTCGGAAACGAGTTTGTATGTTCCGCCGTCGCACAGATGTACAAGGTATACATCGGAACGCAAACCAATGAGTGGAATGGATGACAGCTGGATGTCGTCCGTATGGTTTATGGATCAATACCTCGTGTACGCCACCATCCTCCACAATGGAACAAAGATGGCCACATTCCAAAGCAAAGGTCACTTGCAACTGAAACAATCAACGAGAGCGCGATGATTATCAGCGGAGATAGAGACAACAACGTTCATCTCAATTACGGGAGTTGCAAGATACCGACAAAGACTGGCTGCGGATCGCAACCACCACCACCAAGGCAACAACCATCCAACTCGCAAACGATTTCCGCAGCATCCTTTATCTGCGGTATAAGCGATCGCTAATGAAGTTAACGAGGGCGGCGATGTGGGTCACCGCCGTGCTTGGTGCGATGAATCGATCGGTAAGTGTTGGTGGCTTGAATAAGACAAAGGTGTGGGGAAAGGGCCGCAAATGGGAGCAGCGGCCATGTGATGAGCGCCGAATATACGAGCTGTACAGAGACGGGACGACCACGTGATGAGTGTCCAATATACGAGCTGTTCAGAGACGGCCGACCACGTGATGAGTGTCCAATATACGAGCCGAGCTGTTCAGAGACGGAGCGACCACGTGATGAGTGTCCAATATACGAGCTGTACAGAGACGGGACGACCACGTGATGAGTGTCCAATATAGGTACGAGCTGTTCAGAGACGGCCGACCACGTGATGAGTGTCTAATATACGAGCTGTTCAGAGACGGGCCGACCACGTGATGAGTGTCTAATATACGAGCTGTACAGAGACGGAGCGACCACGTGATGAGTGTCCAATATTCGAGCTGTTCAGAGACGGGCCGACCACGTGATGAGTGTCCAATATACGACCTGTACAGAGACGGCCGACCACGTGATGAATGTCCAATATACGAGCCGAGCTGTTCAGAGACGGAGCGACCACGTGATGAGTGTCCAATATACGAGCTGTACAGAGACGGAGCGACCACGTGATGAGTGTCCAATATTCGAGCTGTTCAGAGACGGCCGACCACGTGATGAATGTCCAATATACGAGCTGTTCAGAGACGGAGCGACCACGTGATGAGTGTCCAATATTCGAGCTGTTCAGAGACGGGCCGACCACGTGATGAGTGTCCAATATACGAGCTGTTCATAGACGGGCCGACCACGTGATGAGTGTCCAATAAACGAGCTGTGCAGAGACGGGGCGAAGACGTGATGAGTGTCCAATATACGAGCTGTTCAGAGACGGCCGACCACGTGATGAATGTCCAATATACGAGCTGTGCAGAGACGGAGCGACCACGTGATGAGTGTCCAATAAACGAGCTGTGCAGAGACGGCCGACCACGTGATGAGTGTCCAATATACGAGCTGTTCAGAGACGGAGCGACCACGTGATGAGTGTCCAATATACGAGCTGTTCAAAGACGGGCCGACCACGTGATGAGTGTCCAATAAACGAGCTGTGCAGAGACGGAGCGAAGACGTGATGAGTGTCCAATATACGAGCTGTTCAGAGACGGAGCGACCACGTGATGAGTGTCCAATAAACGAGCTGTGCAGAGACGGGGCGAAGACGTGATGAGTGTCCAATATACGAGCTGTTCAGAGACGGGCCGACCACGTGATGAGTGTCCAATAAACGAGCTGTTCAGAGACGGAGCGACCACGTGATGAGTGTCCAATATACGAGCTGTGCAGAGACGGGGCGAAGACGTGATGAGTGTCCAATATACGAGCTGTGCAGAGACGGGGCGAAGACGTGATGAGTGTCCAATATACGACCTGTACAGAGACGGAGCGACCACGTGATGAGTGTCCAATATACGACCTGTACAGAGACGGCCGACCACGTGATGAGTGTCCAATATACGACCTGTACAGAGACGGAGCGACCACGTGAGGAGTGTCCAATATACGAGCTGTGCAGAGACGGGGCGAAGACGTGATGAGTGTCCAGTATACGAGCTGTACAGAGACGGAGCGACCACGAGGCTCTTAAGAACCCGAGTTCGTGCTGTGCTTACGAAGGTCCAGAAGCACAGGTCAGAGTACAGTTAGCGCAGTCAAGGGTCCAGTAAGGACAGGCAGCAGGACCACCGCACGGACAGCGCTGGTACCGAGAGCTGGACAGTCACGTATTGCGCCCTCATGTGCACTCATTCGCTTCCTGTCGGGGCTGCCTTATAACCTTACCCCAACCAATTCACTCTAACCTCAACGCCACGTCTGAAAAAAAAACTTTATCATGATTTTTTTTTTTATAAAAAGTAGATGACATAGCCAGGCCTTCCCTGACCTAATAGATTCCGAGCAGTGCCTTGTAATACCTGGATGGACCTAATAGCAGGCCTAAAAAAATTTCTCTTCACCAGATCTAAATTTTCGGTGCGACGCACTCACCCCGAGCAACGCTAGTTAACCCTTTCCCAAAATGAAGTCGATTTCACCCTTCACTGCGCGGCTGAAAGATGTTTGCATAGGAATAGCATTCTGAAAGTAACCACATATATATAATCACTCGCCCGGGAAGCGGTTAACCTGTTAATGAACGTCGATAGCATTGCTTCGGGGCGTAGCTTACGACTCGATATGTGACACCGGCGTGGCAAAGACCGCCTTGGCGTTGAGACGGTAACGCGCCTTTGGTGCAGGGTTCTGTAAAGCCGGGTTCACACTGAGGTCTTTTGTTCCTTGTATAAAGGACAATTGTCCTGCGGTGTTATCACTTCCTTGTAGATCTCACAAGAGTGCAGAGCTTTACGGGTTTTTATTCACTGCAAATTTGAAGAAATATACACCTGTTAAGGAAATAAGTTTGACGACTAAAATTTCAGTGACGTTTTTTAGACACACAGTTTAGCTGTGTCGCAAGAACACGACAGTCCGAACACTGTGCAGTGTGTGTAGGGACCGGAAATGTATACAGTATAGGTGACTCCTATAAGGTAGGGGCTGCGGACTGAAACCTGCATGTACCTCATAGCCTATGAGAAGATTAGTCACTTTTCGTTTTGTTCTTATGTTCTTATGCTACATACATTGAATTTAAGCAGAACTGGCAATAGTGCCCTGAATCATAAATTAGAAAATTTCAAAATACGGGCTAGAATATTAAAGAAAAAAGAAAATTAAATGGATAACTAACCTCCATCCTACCTAACTTTTACATAACTTAACTGAATATTGGTTATAAACCTAATACGAGTAACCCCTAGCTCCTTATACAAAGTTCCCATGAATGCTCACAATCCGTCCCAGGGGCGAGGGACGGACGCTTCGTCCTGTCCCGCGCTGCAAGCCTGTGCAGCTTTCTCCTACAGACACGAGTGTTGCGTACGAAACTGATCGTATTGGCAGAAGTAATGTGCTGCAGCGGACAGCGCCGAAGGTTTTTTTTTTGTGCGAATAGCGCGTTATAAAGCGGACGAGACTGAGATTGTTCAGTCGCTGAAGTGAACAAAGCCAGGCGAAGGGTAACACCTTGGATAAAATTCAAGGTTGGTAAGTTAAATTGCTACAACTCTATGGGGCAACTTTGGGGTGGTCTACAGCGTCGTTTTCCTTCAATGTAGCGCTTTAGCGGCGTTAGGATAAGCCTAAATGGAAGCAATCGCCGGGAAACATCAACGCATACTTACGCCCCGATTTAGCCGATTCATATTTCACTAAGCGCCAATTTTCGTACGAATAGTACTATTTGTAATTTCCTTAAATAAGTACAGCAGGTATACACGGGCTATAAGTACCGACTGTTACAAGAGTTTCTAACAGTGACAGTCATATTCTTCTGGACCGTATGGCAGGCGACTGTACACCAGCACGGCAGGCGACTGTACACCGTGACGTGACCCAGAAGCAGCACGGCACCGTGCCTCCCTCACACCACAGGAGCGCCACACGATCGCCTCATATCGCACAAGGTGAAGAAATGCGAGCAGCAGCAGCAGCGCCGCGCGTCTCCAGCGCTTGCGACACTCCAGGCAGTTCCTGGACCCGCTCATGGCTGCACGGCAGGGGGCTCTCCTGTGCTCAGGAGCCAAACATACTTCCAGCTGTCGGGTGCTGTGCTAACACGGCGCTGTGTAGATGCGCATCCATTGACTGTTGTTGCCTGGCGGTACCACCAAAATCCACCAAACCGAGCAACTAAATACAGATGCGCGAAAAAAGTAACAAATCCGTTGTGCTGGTTAGGTACTTCGTCGAACCAAGCTGCAGATATTAGAAAAATAAAACAACAAATCGCTTGAGCTGCCAAATACTTCAGCTAAAGTAACTGCCGCAGTTCACAAGAGCAAATACTTGGATGAGTGAGGCAAATATTCCAGAAAATCGCTCTCAATTGTCACCTCTCTGTAGTCACGCAGTGGAAGGATGCGCGAGTACTGGGTGTGCGTGCTGGAGCTAGCGCATTCGCGTCTGTCAGGCAGGTGGAAGTTAGAAATATTAGAATTGCAGCGTCAGCGTTACTGACACTCTCCATGGTGAGGGCACAGTCCTAACCAGAATGAGGACGGTCGGAGGGGATGGGTGTTGCAGTTTTTATATGAGCTTTCCGTCTCTCACCCCATAATTCTCATAACTTGTGTTCAACTGCAGCCGAGCTCTAGCCAAGGGTCAGCAAGCAGCCGTCTAGCAGCGAGACCCACTGCATGTGGATATTCCAGATGGAGCGGGTGCCGACGAGACTTTACCTTCACATCCCCTGGATCTTGTCCAAAGATCTTGAAAATTCGTCGCCCCGGTGCATCTGTGTGACTGCATTTCGTGCAGTAATTGGAGTCTACGTAGCGGACAGTATCTCAAAGATTGAAGAAACATTTGCCAGGTTAGAAATGACATTTATATCTTTTGAAAACTCTGTATCATGGTTACAGCTTCGAACGATAACCTGCCAATATGTTCATAAAATCCTAACGAATTAAGTTTGACCAACTGTGCCTCTCACTTGATAAGCTGAGGTGCAGCGAAACGCGCGTCGTAACTAAATTTAAACATGTGCTTCTCATCAGATTTTAATGCTTCATTGGCACTGCGCAGGTGCTTTAAGATAGAAACAGAAAGTGGGATTGACGATATCGAGAGAAACGCTGAATCTCTGCCTAAAGCTGTTCCCCTACTGGAGAAACGCGCCCGGCCATGCAGTAAGTCTTAAAAGAAGAAGAACAGAACAAAGCACTATTAGTCGAGGCATTAAAAGAAATTATGCGGGCACGAAAGAAGGACGTCCTAAAACCCAACTGAAGCTAGCTAAAGTAACCTAGCTTATGAGGTCTCTGTGGTTACGCGACGTCCTAGCACAGGGAGGCACTGTATTGCCGCCTCGTCATATGCTGGGGGGGGGGTGGCCACCTCTAATTAGATTATTATTATTAAATCACACCAGACTGGCGACGCAGGAACGGAGAAACTCCATGAGGTTAACAAACCCCCACGCAACCAGCCCAGCGGGTGGAAAGCTAGGGTGGATGGGCTATATATTCGTTGTACTCAACATTGGAAGCAATGTCATGCAGTGCTTTGGAAGGTTTTCAGATGATAAAGACTATGGAACTAGTTTGACCCTGTGGCGCCCACATAAACCCCACAGTCCACTTTCAAACAGCGCTATTCCAACGAGAATATTAATTTAAATGCAGACTGTAAAGGGCCGAACACACACTCCAGCAGCGATGGCGCATCTTAAGGAGAGCGCATCACGTCCTTTCTTCCATTTGAGTTCATACTAAGAGTACTCTGTTAATAAATTTATATACACATACGGCACTTTCAGTAAATGGATTTAAAAGGCGTTAGCCAATTGTGACTACGGTACACACTTGCGCTGTTGCAAATCGTCCTAGCACTACGAAAAGTGGTGTATCACTCAGGCACGAAGGGCTAATCTTACCATGATTATGCAGATTTTGAGGGCCAAAGAATTTCAGTGGATGCTCTTATTTTAATGCAGCCTAAAGCGTTAGTTGTGGTTCTGAGCCCAAACCTTGGACTTAATACCTTAACGCAACAACTTAAACCTCGCTCTCTCGTAAAAATAACAGTAATATCCCTCCACCGTCCAGACGGATCTCAGGGTCCGCCTCCAACTAGTGAGCTGTAGCCATTATATTCATTTTATCCAGAAAAAGGACGATGGGTAATGCATTACCAGTGTCCCGAAATAGGGACATTGTATAGGAGAAGACTCCTTCACACAAGCCGTTTCATATTTATACAGTGGTATTGCTTGCAAGATGCTCAAGTAGTTGTAGTTGCACATAACAGGGTTAAGTTGTATAGGTCATAAATAAGTTCCCACCAGAATAGCAACGTAACGCTGCGAGCAGAACAGGATGCCAGTCATCTGCCCTAACCCAAACGATGAGGAGAAATATAATGGATGCTCTCCTTTAAATAAAGGCATCCTGCTGTTTTATAATGCATTTATGTACTGGTATACCGAGTGCTTGTACATCATGTATCTAAAGGCTGTGCACACGTTAGTCTTTTGAACGCTTTCTTCAAGCTAATCGTACGAAAGCGTTGCTGCGTCGTTTGAACAGAAGAAAGGCTCCAGCCTTGCGAGTTCGAAATCACAGCAGACTTATTATTATTATAGTGGGATAGTGGGTTGGGTTACTAGCGCCGCAAGCATCACGCCCGCCTCGCGCCGAAAACACAAGATCTTGATATTCTCAAGAGTGAAGGCCCACCGAAAATAACATTACGCTTTTTATCAGTAGGAATATCTTATCTCGGCATTCCTGCCGGAAAAACTCGGTTGGCTCAGTGCGCTACTACTGGCAAGAAAAAAGGCGTAAAGTATAGTAGGAGACACTCGAGTGGTCGGCCCCTTTTGTGTCCTTCCACCCGAGAGAGACCCGAGATGTCCCGCGTACCAGGTCGGGTATCTCGATCGACAGCCTGCCTCACGGGGCAAAAAAAGGAAAGTAGAGAACTTACCTAACTTTACCATACTAACCTCGTCAGCAGGAACAGCGGCAAGCTGCAACATCTCCTGCGGATAAGGCACTCGGGAACCTTGGGCGCGTGATGCCTAAATACATTGTGGCAGGGAAACAGCAGACTTAAATTAAGTGATATCAAAATTGGGTATTACTAAACTGCCGCTGCGAAGCGGGAATTATGATTAGTAACGAACTACCACTGCAGAAACTGCCACTATGATAGGCGTATGTTGAAAGCTAACATTTTGGGAAACAATCCAGGAAATACGCAGAGTTAGCGCCTTAAGGATCATTTGAGGTGCTTCGAATCATCTCCACTTTAGAACACATGTAGGCTGGTATATAAGAAGCTAACACAAGTATCGTAGTTGTACCATAAATGATGAAACTAACAATGTAATGAGTGGGTAACGTTCACCATGGCGCCTAGTACAGATTGATTCCAACGGCTACATTTATCATAGGAATGACGTTATTTGGTATCTGATGCAAAGGTTGTTTCGGGCGGTAGAGCGCTTACTGGACCTCTATAGGTATGGTTGAATGTATTTCATACACGGTATATCAAACAATTCTGTTCTACGAGTAATTAACATTTTATTAAAAACAGATAATGTTAATACAGTGTCATTCAATCTGATAATTTGAATTTTCTGGAAGGCATATTAAGTGGCACGTGCCTCATATGGAATGCAATATACTAATGGCACGATGCTCATGTGCCTATATTACTGCATGTGAACATTTGTGGACATTGCAATCAGCGCTGCTTAATTAACGCACAGAGCAAGCCATTGATCCGTCGCACGAATAACACTGCTGGAAACGCCCTCGTTGGCCGCCGGAAGGCAGTTATAGGACCCAATGGAAGATTTGCGTGCGCTCGTCCAAACGCTCCAGCAATAGAGTTGAATAGACCAATGGCAGCCCAGCAAGCGACGACCAATCGCACAATCTGCGGACCGTTCGAAATGCACGAGGAATTTCACAAGCCAAAAACTGCGCCGATGGCCATTGTGTTTGGTTCAGTGGCGACAGAGAAAAAGCTTCCAAAACCTCACAAATGAGACGCGAGGAGGCAACAATGGACCGGGCTGTAGACATTGGGTGTTGCTCAAGTGAAGGGTCACAGGCTGTCGGGGTGTTACGCACTCTCGTGTTCGTTGTACGTATACATCTCAACACGAGCATCTATACTGTGCTACAACTGTTATCAACAGGCATGTGGAGTCGGCAAGTAGAAGTTACTACTCCGACTCCTGAGACATGTTGACCACGGCTGAACTGCGTAACACGTAATTCAGCCAAAATGTTGACGTCCGACTCTGATACTATGCAGCCAAAGGCTTCCGACCGACCATGCATCCTCTGTTCTCCACAAATTTTGCCTTATATATAATACCCTGTTCACCGCCATCATGCCAGCCAACTAGGCTTCACAAGACGGCCTTTCAAAATTCACATTTTTATATTACGACAGAAGCTTGTGATGCATGCGTAAAATAGCCGTGAGTGGGGATCCTGTGGTAACGGGATGCAGCATCACTTTTGCACAAGACGGGTGGAGCGCATAGCATCACCTGGATCTAGTCCAAAATGAAAAAAATACTTCCAAGGTCAAATTGAATTTCATGTGCTTATGTTACATATCCAGCGGTCAAAACAGACGGCAACAATTTTGTGATGAACCTTTTATTGCTTTTGCTTGTGGTACCGGTTTGGCTAAAAAAAAACCGTACCTGTAGGCTGTACCTTCTAATATATCTACAGCAGCTGTGCCATCATAAGTTCGGGAGTGCGAAATTTCCCTCCTAAGAGTAAAAGCGCGAAGTTTTATTCTTTAACTCCTTGGCAGTAAAGCAGTTCTAAGAAAATATCGTTCAACCAAAAGAATTTA
>LQNS02277097.1:15054488-15075167 GCA_001587735.2 Parhyale hawaiensis
AGGGTCGGCACAGAGATGGGACCAGGGTCGGCACAGAGATGGGACTAGAGTGGGTGTAGAGATGGGACCAGAGTCGGCACAGAGATGGGACCAGAGTCGGCACAGAGATGGGACCAGGGTCGGCACAGAGATGGTACCAGGGTCGGCACAGAGATGGGACTAAAGTGGGTGTAGAGATGGGGCCAGAATCAGTGGAGAGAGGGAGCCAGCGATGGTGTAGAGAAGGTGCGAGATAGGGGCCAAAGTCGTTGATATTTTTCGTGCAACACCATGCGGGCGTTTGTACTTTCAAGTACTAATTACCATACAGCACGATTACTTCCATTCTATTTTCAACGGCCTTCATGTACAGCGACAGGCATGTAGGGGCTGTAGCTGTCAATCAGTAGATGAACGATTAGCTGCTCACAGGATTTCCTGCAAGCGTGGCGCATAAAGTAATGAAACACAAGTAGAATTTCCCTCTCTGTCATGTACCCTCGCCACCAGCTAAGGAGGATTGGCGATGGTCCTGCTCCACTGCGCCCTGTCCCACTTCTGCAGTCAGCTGGTGCTACCACCCAACTCTCTTCCGCACGCGCTGGCACGTTCCGCGAGGTTTCTTTACCGGCCTCCCTGCCTACCAAATTACACAGTTTCGCCTGATTGCTCCAGATCTCGACGAGCGCTCGGTCACAGCCTACGACCCTGGGACGACAAGCGTCATTACTGTGACTCTGGTTACAGAATGTGACCCAACTGCTCACGATCCTGACTCCAGATCTGAACGAACGCCCGGCCAAGCTCAACGAAATTGCTGCCCTGCACCGCCAACAGTGACAGCAAGGCTCAGAAGTCAGTTGCTGACCGACACTGAGGCTCAGGCTACGCTCCCACAGCGCTGGTAAACACTGACCTGCGACCGCGATGTGGTATCTTCCATACCTACTTAGCCTATAATACGAAGCAGGGCTGGTAGACAACAGCGGTATTAGGAGGGGTGAGCGCCTGCCGCAGTAGCACAGGTAAGTGCTGAGCTTGCGATACGGAAGGTTGCAAGATCGAATAGCCTACCAACCCAGGCCAGCGAACTCTTGCAACGTTCGCCGCACTTACTCAGCATCTGATACTTGCACAGCTACAGGCGGGGGTACTGACCTCTGCCTGACAAGGGGAGGGTCGATGCGGGGATCACAGGACGTTGCGTAAGAGCCCTCTTTTGATGGTACCATAGCTCTTGACGATCTGTAGTCGACTGCAGCCGTAGACTCCTCTGGAGCCAGTTGGCCTTTATCAGTAGCTCGAACTATTGCGTGTGGGTTACCTAACACGGGGTATAGTCAAGGTGATTTCATCTTCAACATTTAACAGAGCCCACAGGCGTGGGAGCGGGGCCAAATAGACATCGCGCCAGTGAACTAGTTAAATCCAAATATCTACCTAAATTATACGCTGGTCTGTCACAATAAGGTTATTGTGTCGAACGTCTTCACTGAGGACATAGGGGAAATTAGACTTAAGGTTGAACTGACACTACGCCATGTTTCGATAGGAGAAATAGAAGGGGTATGCAGTTTGTAAAAAAAAAAACACTGTGGTATCTATTTGCACAGAGGGATATCATGCTTGACAAGAAGTCGGAAAAAAAAGGAAGAATGGAGAGGATGCATTAGGTTGGAAACTAAGTTCTTGCCGGTTTTCACTTTCCGAAATATTAATAACCGGCAAGAACGCTGCTTATTTCCAACCTATTATGAGACCATGAAAAAGTACACGAGCACATTCAGCAGTGAAAAGAAATGCATAGAACGTCTATCGAGGCAGATTTCCCGCTATGGGCACTAGTCTTCATATGACGAAAGCAACAAGCATAGGTATCTTGCCTATTCCTATACACCGTTCTGTGCTCATTGGAGGACTCATCGTTGTTTGGGATGGGCAGCTGAGCCTCTCACTGATAACTACCCACTGTGACTGGCGCAACGGTTATCACTGACAAGAAAGTGAGCAGCGTCAAACGGGTACCAAATACGGCAGGGCAAGCGGCCTTACCTGTACGCAGGTGTGCGCGCGGTGTGGGCGGCGTACCGCTGCAGCGGGGCATTTACGGCTCCTCACCTGGGAACCTGTTCCCAGAGGTGACCCAGTGACGTGGTCTAGGCGCTGTAACTCATACGATCATTAGACGCACCCGCGACCTCATTACTTTGGGTGACGAGCCAAAGCGATAGCACTGAAACTCTTCTTTTGCTTCACGTATGTTCCTGATAACGCCCTGAATGTGTAGCTTGCTGGAGTTAATGACCCCAGTGCTGCTGCAAATGGGAGAACTAAATGAAAATGAATGGAGTGAAGAGAAAGCGTCGGTCAGAGACACCGCTAGGGTCTCTTGGAGCTATCTAAACGAATTTGTTTGAGTTAGCGCGACACAGAAGAGCGAACATCTTGCTGCGTATAAGTAGGTACAACCGCGAAGTGATATCCTTTACTCATAAAACCGAGCATGGCTGATACACAACAGGGGTGCTAGCCACTGCTAGGAGAGACGGGCGCCTACGGCCCCATCACAGAGTAGAAAAAGCGGAGGCCGCTAACTGGCGGCTATTCTTTACTCTTCATGCTGAGCTCTTAGTGCCCGTAGGTGACCGCCTTCGCTCATTAGAACACTACAAGTAAACCAAGCGCTTGATTGCTGGCGTTACCTACTCAACTATAACGTAACTAGCTATATGCTAATAATACATGAAATTCTGGACAATGTTCGTAAATAAAGTTTAACCCTCCGGAGCCATAGTAGTAAATGAAAGTCCCTAAAACCGTCCTTTCCTTTACATGGTGGAATTTCTGACCATCTATCAACAAACAACCGCCGAGGTCTTCGTGTAGAACAACACAAACTTTGCACCATCAAGTTGTTGGACAGCAGATTAGTAGGGAGTGACATCTTGTCAAGATCTGAGCAAATTCGTGCAGCAATTGCAAAGTGGCAGCGCAGGGACCGCACCCAAGAGCACGCGACGTGAGCGTTAACAGCATCACTGGGTGAGAGTGTGACACGTCAGGAGCCCTAGACACTCAAAGGCAGTGAGTAGACTTGCACAATGGGGGACAGGGAATAATCCCCGCTTCCCAACTTCTACTGGATCCCGAGGCAGCAAAAGTGAGGAAAAATGGGTGACAGCGTGGTGAATATCAACGCTCCGCGGGTAAAGTCTGTTAGGTTCAGTGCCTATCAGGCTTTTGTGGAAGCTTGTGTTATGTGGGCTGTGGGTTTCCGCCAGGAGTTACACGAGCAAAATCTGCAAATGTCAATATCGATCAAGAACCCCGAGAAAGTACACACATTTCCAGCTGATGGCATTCTGTAATTTGTCAGAAACACTACTTTTCCGGTAGTTTAGGCCGTGTTAGACACAAGGTGGTGTTTCAAGAGAGGGCAAGGGAAAGGATATGTAGTACAATGAGGGAAACGTGCAATCCAAGCAAGATGGCGTCCTACACTGGATCAATTCGTTCAAGTAGAACTCGGGAAAGACAAGAAAGAACAGAACGAAGATCGTTCGTGGAAAAAGCACAGTCGGCACGAAGAAAAGACGTCCGGAAAACCTAGCTAAGACTTGGGAAACCCATTGGGTTTTCTGAGGAGAACCTGTTGAAAACGAAATCTATAGCAAATTTAACAGTCGTTAGTTATATAAACTCGATGATTGAAATTTTGAGACTTACTTACTGATGACCGCCGTTGTTGTTTATATGTCTCAGTATTGGCTCCCAAACTGGGGAGCAGGTACCTACTACAAGAAACGCCCTTATCAAGCCATTTTGGGTCATGAAACCAATCTCAAAGTAAAAATAAGAGTGGTTTTAACTAAAATAAAATTAACCACGTTATCATTGCAAGATTTCACTCTGAGAGTGACATACCGTTTCTGAAACAACTTACTCGTATCGTAGAGGATAAAGTTAAGGAAACAGTGTTTTATATCTCATCTATTAGACAGCCCTGTGATTGGCGATGAAGGCGCCCCACCCGAAGTGGACACACACCACGCTGTAGCGTATCAACCTCGAAAGTTTAAGGTGGGCGGTAGTATTGGATTGGAACTTGGGAGCACAATCAGAAAGAAGGGACATGGAGTTTGACGATAGAATCGTGGAAGCCATCCATGCACGAGGGTGTTCCCACACAAGATCAGCACGCATGGGAATAGATGTTGGGAAAGAAGAGGAAGAACAGAGGAGAGAAAAGCAGTAAGACTACGAAACTGGAAGAAAGCATAGTGGGCATTAAGGTAAGACGTTCAAAAGGCCTAGGTAGTCAAGAATAAGGTAACCTCTAGTTATAGTCAGAAAGTTTAAGCCTCCATTTCCGAGCAGAACGATATCACAGAGGAAAGAGCAAGGGACATATAGTATGGCGATAGAAACGGGGAACCCATGCACGAAGGTGTTCCCACGCAGGATCAACGCGCATGGGAACAGCAAGTAGGGAAAGAAGAGGAAGAACAGAATAAAGGATGAGCAGTTAGGAGTATGAATTCGGGAAGGAAGCAAAGTGAACACGAAAGAGAGAGACGTCCCGAAGGCCTAGCAAGTAGCTGAGATAATCTACACGGGCCCCCTGGGGTTGCTGGGCCCCATAGCATAAGCGAACCTAACTAACCTAACCTTATGGCCTATTCTATGCCCCTGAGGGGGCTGAAGGTAACTATAAGGTCCCCTTAGGCTTGGGGCACACTCCCCGTAACATTGGATGGGTTTACGTGCTGATGTGGAGTCTTGATAGTCCAGGGACAACAAAGTGCGCCAGTAATGCCGGGGCAACGCAATGCAACCACACGCTCAACTTGCGAGTAGCACTTCAGCTCATACGTCGCGTCGTTACACAGGGAAAGTCCGTAGCATAGATACTGGAACCTGAACGATGTGCTAGCTGCGTGTTCGCTCATAAGTTGAACAGGCGATTGTAAGGTGTGACCCCGGCATAAGGCGGTCAGAACGTAGGTAGCCAGAATACTGCAGATCATGACCTGCACAATGCCAAACTTTATACGACTTGTAGACTAGGTAACAATCCTGACCAAACGCTACGCCATAGCCAGGTTGTGGAGCCGATTTGTGCTACGACCAACCATATGACTCCTAATACCCTAAGAATGTAGCTACTTCACCTGATTTCCAGTTGATTAGGCTGCCTACAAAGGGAAACTGCTATTTTATTATGCGTTCAATTTTCCGATGAACGGGAGTCTATCTCCGAGTCCGAACCCCCGCGGCAAATCTGAGCAATATTCTACCATGCGGCTAGCAGCCAAGCAAGGAGTTGTTATCGCAGCTCAGTCCCACATAATTTCAGTACGAATGACAGAAAGCAAGTTGATGCAATCGCAAGACTCCACCAACAGCCACAATAGCCATATGAGGGAGCGAGGAGCCAGCAACAACGTGGCTCAGATGGGCACAATGAGCCACACCTCGACAGGCCGGCAAATGTCAGCGTGTCACGGAAGTGCTGCGCCCTCTGCTCCTGGTGTCGAGTGGAGCCAGTTCATGCCACCAATTGACGTCGGGCGCTCGCAGCTGAAGACCCTATTAAAGGGGCGAACAAAGTTCGTCCAACAACGCACAAAATCTCGAGGAAGCTGCTCTCTAAACGTTGAGGTGGCGTTCTCCAGTCGACGATGTTCGGAGGAATTTTAAGGTTGCGTCGGTCGGACAGCTCTAAGTAAGTAACATACTTTTGGTTCGAGCATGATAACACAGTGAACGACATCTGCAGGTCAATGGGTACCCTATCCACTAGATCTATATTACACGAGTCGGAAAGGTTGAAAACCCAAGAACTAAAGTGTTGGTCAGACGCTGTTTTCTGTTCAAAAAATAAGAATCGCGCAGTGAGAAAACAGCAAACAGCAGCAAATGTTTGCCGAACAGCGGGTAAAATGAGCTGCCCGCCGGGCAAAACCTCTTGTCCGAGGAGCAATGTTCGCCAGTCTAACAGGGTCTTTACCATGCAGGTCAAGTGACCACATGTGGTTACCTAATTACCTCCGCCAATTAGGTTATGTTTTTGTACTGTTTATCTGTCTGTATGTGAGTCTGTTTGCCTATTTGCCCGTCACCAAGGTTACTCAAAAGATATAAACAGGGTTTTTACGAAATTAACAGGGATTGTTAAGCATGTTAACAGTAACAGATGATTAACTTTTGGTGAAAATCCGTTCATCTGTTTATTGGTCTGCCTATTTTCTCCTAAGACCATAGCTCAAAAAGTTATGAACGGGTTTTCATGAAATTTACATGAGTATCAATACGAAGAGTACATGACCAAATTTTTGTGTTCTGTTGATTCGTTGGTTTGTCGCTGTGTTTGATTTTATGATGGTTAGCACAATAATTCCAAAAGTTATGGATAGATCTTTATGAAATTTACAGGTGTTGTTAGTAATGTTAAATGATATAACTAAATGATTCAATTTTAATGATGATTGGTTGGTCCGTTTGGGTGTTTGACTTATATATTAGTTAGTTATAAACTTTGTTTAACCTCCGTAGCCGCAACTCATGCGTTCCAACAGAGTGTGTAGTATGTAAATACCACATACGGTAATTTGTCGCGTGGCCTACGTGCGCTACTACGGGCAGGAAACAAGGCGCAAAGCATAGTAGGAGACACTCGAGTGGTCGGCCTCATTCACGGCCTTCCACACGAGAGAGATGAGAGAANAGAAACGGAAATGAAGAACCTACCTAACTTTACAAAACTAACCTCGTCAGCAGGAACTGCGGCCAGATGCAACATCTCCTGCGGAAAAGGTACTCGGGTATACCCCTGGGGTCGTAAGGTTTGACTTATATATGTTTGTCATACTGTTTGTTAGCAGCATAACTCAATAAGTTATGAACGAATCTTCACGAAAATTACAGATACTGTTAATACTATCAAAAGGCACAAATGATTAGATCTTGGTGTTGATACGAAGAAAATCATGATTTTAGAACCAATTTGAATTTTTCGTTACCGTTGCCTTGCTTGGCGGATGTATGCGCTCTCGTAGAGCTCTCTAGTACATAGGCCTAATGCTATACGAAAGCATTTTTCAGTGGCTTGGTAAAAGTTTTACCTCACGCAGATACGCGATCATGGAAAGGCCAATCCAAGACTTAGTGTTATTGAAACATCTCCAACAATATTATTGCCGTATTGAAACTTGATATAGTTTCAATTTCTCCGTGTTTACCAATAGTTGGTAAATACCGTAAATAGTGTCAGGGCTATAAGGGCTCGCTCGATGAAATTTGTTGAATAAATTTGTCTGGCATTGGAAGAATTCATTTAATTGAAATGTAAAGCACGAAGTTTGAATTTTAAAGCAGCGTTTGGATTCCGAAGTACCGTAAAATTTTTGTTCATCGAGCCCGAGTTCTGAGGCCTTTCTTTTCCAAGCTGTTAACTAATTTCATTTGATAGTGAAGGCCTCACTACGTACCGATAAGCGCTGTTTCAACAGAAGAAGAAAGGAAGGACACTTTGTGTGTACACACACAATGAAGAGTCCACAAGCTAAAAATAAACAATTGAGAAAGAAGTGACTGAAAATACCATCATTTAGAGTACGAAAGCTGTCAAGTTGACGCGAATTAAAAATTGTTTGAGAGGCCTAACAGGAGCTAAGGTTAACACAGGAACATTTCGGAGTCGTAAATCATTATCATGTACGACGAGCTGTGATAGCAGCAACAAAATTGTGGGCATCCAGCAGGGGCAACGTAGTCGGAAAATGTTAGGTCTCACTCTGATTCCTGTCATTCATAAAGGTCCAATCCCGGCTCCTCACTATGATTAGCCTTTACTAAGACAATCTACTTGTCACACCTACCAGCAAAATAAATGCAGGGATTAACGGTAGAGGAAAAGTCAACGTTGACTGTACCATCCCCAGGGAAACCCATGCAGACTGGTTCTTGTTGAAGATATATTCAGGCCAACTGGCCTTAGAGGAGTAGGCTAAGTAGAGCCGCAGCCGACCACGGGTCGCTTATAAGAACTATGGCGCCGAAACAAAAGGTTCAACGACCCTAACCCCCCACCCTCCCATTCCTAGTCAGGCAGGTGCCCCCCCCCCTTCTAGCTACGCATGCCAAGCAATTGCCGACTCAGCACTCCGGAAGCCGTAGAGATCTCTTGACAGGCATGTCACTAGAACTCGGGACCTTTATCACGGAAGTTAGACACGCATGGCATGCTGCTGTTGTGGGTATTAAGATAAAGTATTTTCTAACATTTACAATATCTTTTGTCTTTTGGTATCTGAATTTTTTTGTTTGACCTAAAAAATAACACTTTTGTGTCTGATTAAAGGAGTTGGAGTCGGCCATTTATTGTAAATCTCACTCCACGTAAAAATTGCGGACTTCTCAAGACTCAGACGCCACAACCCTGCCTCCGGGATAAATTTTGAATATAATAGTTGTGTGCGCTAAGGCTGAAGAGAGCAGCATCCCGGGTATGAGCCTCTGTTGCGCAACGTATAAACTGCACGGCACTTGTGGGGCCACACACGCACGCACACGCACCGCGCGTACACGTCACCATCACTTACCATCACCGAGAATGTCCAGGGTTCAGACTAGTGCTCCCGGGTACTAACGTGTTACAGCCAGGATTGTGGAGTCGGAGTCAAACGATTTTGTGGAGAGTCAGATCATTTTGGAGGAAGTCGGAGGATCTTGGAGTGAGCCGGGGAATTTTTGGGGAGTCGGAAACCCACTGGCTTCAAGAATCGGACTCAGAATTTAGAGCTCTCCGACGAGTTCGGAGAAGCACACTGAAAATGCATAGTATTTCATATATTTTCAAAATTTTTAGCGCTGAGCTGTAAAAATGTTGGACGACTTTGGAAATGCCACCATTTCTTTTCTTTGTTGCTTAATCGATGTGTTTACCTTTAAAAGTGAGTACCTACCTACTTAGACTAAGTAGCCTTGCATGGTGCTAGTTATTTACATTTTATGAAGTAATTAATATGAGCCTATCTGAGAGGGCGCAAATAATGCACAGTTCCATTGTTAGCACTAAGAAGATATCTATAACACTGGTCTGCATTTTATAACATTTGGCCTGAGGTAAGAGATTTCGCAGCTGAATCTCCATGAATTTTACGTGCTGATTCCAAAAATGGAAACAATTTTGCTCTATCAGGTCAACTTTTTACGCTACGGCACTTAGAGGGTTTACAAAATCTCATATATTCACTGTCAATATATTTGTACAACATATGATAAGAAATGTATTATTATTCAGTATAGGGCAAAAATATTAAATGTGTTTGCTAACTTCTTACATACCTATATCAGAAAGTTTTTAGCAAAAAGATCAGTAACCCTGATGTTCAAAAATTAAAAGTAACTGATAACTACCTAATAGATTTTGAAAAAAAAACTAAACATTGAATTAGCCATCGATGAAATTAGCGGGAACAGTGCTTCAGGACCAGATGATGTTTCTGCAAAAATTCTCAAAATGTGCATGCTAAGCATTTCTTACCCGCTCTACCTCATGTGGCGCCAATCATTGGACGTTGGTGTTATACCAAGCACCTATAAACACGCTATCATTACCCCAATCTCCTAAGCTGGAAACAGTACAGATCCAGCAAACTATAGACCAGTCTCATTAACAAGCCACCTAGTGAAAACGTTTGAGAGGGAGTTCCGCAAACACCAAGTGCACCATCTAGAGAGTAATGAACTACTCACATCAAAACAACACGGTTTTCGACATAAACGTTCCACTACTTCACAATTGTTGGGGCATTATGATTCCATCGTAGACATTGTGCCATGCGATAGCTGTACAACAACTGACCGGGCAATTATAAATCAGTTGCAGGGGCGTTACCCCCTGTACTTAAGACTAATCATAAGTTAAACTACAGCACCGTAAGTGAAAACAATAATAAACCGTGGAATTTCCTCGGGTCCCACTAGTCCAAGCTTTATGCGGGTGTATATTTTGGTATTAAATACTTCCAAAAATAAGCAATTTTTCTACACGGTAATGATTTATAAATTATTATATACAGTAGTTTAAGCCTCCGTCTCCACATAAACAGCGAGTTAACAGAGGAAGAAGCAAGGGACATAGGTATAGTATGACGATAGAAACATGGGGAACCCATGCACGAAAGTTTTCCCACACAGGATCAACGCGCATGGGAACAGCAAGTCAGGAAAGAAGAGGGAGATCAGAATAAAGCATGAGCAAGAAGGAGTATGGCAATGGAAGGAAGCAAAGTGGAGACGAAAGATAGACGTTCCGAAGGCCTAGCTAATGGCTAAGGTAACCTACACGAGCCCCTGGGGTCGCTGCTCCCCATAACATAGGATGCATGGGCGAACCTAACTATTTATAATGATAAATATAAAAAATAAAGGCCCAAAATGGTGCGTAAGAGTGGAAAATATCATTTTATCAAAGTAAAAAAGAAAATACTCTTTTTGCGCTTATTTGTCGTGTATGAATATATTTTTGTAAAAAGTAGCTAGTCAAATTAAAAGCCAAGCTAAATGCTGAACATATCAAACAGTCGGAGTCGATCTCCTAGAAATAACTAGGGGTCACACTTCAATCATTCACATGGACAACCCTGGTAGTAGCGGCACTGCTTGTACCGACCCTCCCTTTTCTGTGCTGAAGTCATGCATGAATACTGGGCACTGCGATGGAAGTGCCAGCAAAGGTGGCAATGTATTGAGGGAAATGTACACACAGTAGGTACTGACGCTGTACTAAGGATACTGATATTGTACCAAGGCTACAGTCCCGTAGTACCAAGGCTACAGCTGCAGCACACAGCCTGTCACAACTCACATCAGGAACAACACCGGCCAGTCAGACGGCCGCAGCCAGGGCCGCCCCTCAACCGTGTGATGGCGACTGCGTGCAGGTGCGTGCCTCCCATCCTTTCCAATCTAAACAATGTGCCTTCAACAAAAACGTCTGCGTAGTGAAATGGATCTCAATCGTAAAAGTTATGCTAGGTAACTAACATTCGATCCTAGAACATTAGGGCAACCTGACTAAACATCAACCCTCTAACATTAGCTTAACGTAAACTTAAATGTAGCCTAAACCCGAGAAAATTAGTGTATCCTAATTGAATTTTTACCCTATAACATAGTGCACTCAAGATAAATCTGGACTCTACAATAGCAGCGTAACCTAACTAAAGAAGCTATTACGTAGCAGTATACCGACAATGGTCGAGATCTTAAACAACACTAAGGTTCTTTAGGATTTAGCGATCAGAACCCCAAAAGGTACTACTCTGGTTAGCGCGAGCAGTTGCCAGTTTACTTTACAAGTTGGACCTCTATGTTGCCAATTTATCCTCATGTTAAAGTGTGAGGTTAGCTGCCCAACAGGGGTGGAGGGAGCTCTGGGTGCCCGAGTCCAGGAGATGGACTTAGCTATGGTGCCCCCGCTGGCTGCCACGTGACAACATATGGGGACAGCCCCTGCCAGCAGCCGAGGAGCAAGTCACAAGACAGCCCTAGGGGATAATCTCCCTGAAAGCCTTCAGTTTTATAGCCTCAAAAGCTATATTTTGGCTAAACGTTTCTGAAATTTCTAACAGTTTAAAAATGTCTGCTATTTTGAAATATCTATCTACAACTAAAATGGGATGGAGGGTAATATAAAGGAAAAGTAGGAACAATCTCCAAATTTCCATGAGGTCACTCAGCGGCTAGTACTATTTGAGACGGTGCTTGAAGCAATGCTTGTTAGCACTCTGAGTACGACGATAGATGGCTGACCGCATCGTATGATAAAAAACCCACTCGGCACTAAGTGAAACGTTTCCGTATAGTGATAGCGTCGTTTCTAGCGTTTATGAAGTACACTGGTCAGGGACCAGCCTGTCCGGTGGGCAGTACCTACTGCATGTGACAGGGCGTAGCTAGATCTGTTGGCGCGGGGCGAAGTTCAAGAGGGGGGATGGGCGAGTGTGAGAATAGACCTGCACGAGAAGTGGCATTCATGGGATATTTTTCATAATAAAAGCTCCAATTAAATATATCAGTTTTATTTACCACCATTTAATATCAGCACCAGCATTTTGCTAAAACACAGTCAATCAGTCCAAATATAGACGATACACGTTCAGTATGTCTTCCATATATCTACTACTGGCAAATAGTACTTTATTATACTGCCAATGTTCATTTTTTCCATTCCAATCCCTTCACAAGCTCTGCTCCCTTGCAGCATACGATACTGTTGGTTCTGTATTTCAAAGTTGAAGTAGTGTATACCGAAACTAGAGCAGACACTGATGGTTTTATTTATAGAGCTCCAGGGTCAAGCAACACCTGCACGCGTTTTACTACAGCAACGCACTCTCGGTGAAACTCTTTTCGCAAAATATTTACTAGTCATAGTACTTCAGTGACAATCTAGGTAAGTGCAAAACGTAACCAGAAGCTGCCGATTGCGAATGCCTTCATATATTTTTACAGAAAGAAACAATGCGCTGGTTTCGAGAACTAAAAAATAAGTGAAGCCGGCATCTAGCGATTCCATTTGAAGCGAAAGCTTCCAACACATCCATGATACAGAAGTACAAAGCGATAAAGCGATCGCATTATCCACTCAGCAACAATGGAAGCTATCTGAAGTAAATAACTACAAATAATAATTCGGCTCTCTGACTCATTGGCAGCCAGAGGCATCGTGTCCAACTGGACTGCGGCGTCGGGTAAATTTCGGGGAGTTGGAGCCAACAGCGGGCTAGACCTAATTAGGAGTCGGTGAAAATAGACCGAGTTTGTTACGAACAGGAGTAGGGGTCGGTGAAAATAGACCGATTTTGTTACGAACAGGAGTAGGGGTCGGTGAAAATAGACCGATTTTGTTACGAACAGGAGTAGGGGTAGGTGAAAATAGAGCGATTTTGCTACGAACAGGAGTAGGGGTAGGTGAAAATAGACCCATTTTGTTACGAAGAAGAGTTGGAGTTGGTGACACAGACCCATTTTGTTTAGAACAAAAGTCGGAGTCGGTAGGAGTGTAATTTTTTGGGATTGATGGAGGGGGAGGCGGAAGTTGGCCGGACTCAGGAGTCGGAGCGGGACTTTTGCCATGCGACACCACAAACCAGATTTCTAGCGGTATTATTCCCCTGGAGAATGGCAGATCAGTTCTTGGAAGAATGGCTTACTAAAATCTAATGACCTTCTCTCACCGCGAAAAAAAGTTCAAGAAACAATAGCGCCAAAATTTTCCTTTTAATCTCAGTGCAAACAAAAGTTACGGCAGGAAAGTGAGGGAGACAATGAGGCCCGGCACTGCGGCGTCGTGGGGAACAATTGAGAACAGGACAATGCTGACACCGTCGCTATTATATCGTAAATAAAAGAAAGAGACTGTGAGGATAGAAAACAGGCATTCAAACATTATCTCTTGAGGACCAAATAATACGTGGGCTGCTCGTAAGGCCTGCATTGTTTGCTACGTCGTTCATGCTACACGCGGACGATGTAGGACTCGTGGTTCAACGAGTACGAAATACAGCTCGTTCGGTTTCTGAGAATAGTATTATTTGATACGGAATTTATGAGGAGCATAGGTCCTTGTATAGGGCTAAAGGTTGGCGAAATCAGTTTTTTATACTAGGACTATCACTGCTGGGAACGTCATGGCGAGTTGACACCTGGCGCTATGGGTGGGTAGGCGTGTTCTAGGTGACGCACAGCAACAGTGGTGCACAGCAACAGTGGTGCACAGCAACAGGGGTGCACAGCAGCACTGTTGCTTTGCAGCACTGCTGGTTGTCCCACGAAGTGAGCTCAAACGATTGGATCAGATTGAAGTTAGTTAGCCATCATTTGTACCAGGTTATGCTATCTTCATACAAAGGCGTTGTTTCCGTTCGAATGCAGTAGCACAAAGAGTCCTAATAGCAAAATAACACAGTCTGATACGAATAGGGTTAAGCATAGAGTGCACCATTCTTTACGGAGTAGTTTATGGATTTGGCCGTCCTAAAAAAAAGTGGAAATTTTTGAGAGGGAAAGGGAAGTGACGCGCAATACGTCATGAAAATTTGAGATCCCAAATACGGAAAGTCGCGCAGCGGAACAGCAACTCGGAAAAAAAGAGGAATTACCGACAAAAAATTGTCAGCAACTTAAAAAGACGTAGAAAAGCTGGACACGATATCTACGCAAGCGAGGAAGTCCGTGTGTCATACATAAGGAAACATCAGGGCGCTATACGATCCATGTGCTCTTCATAAACGTTTCAAGTTATGCTACCCCTGTGAGGAAGCTCGTTTAATTTCGTCTTCACAAAGCTGAGAAAATTTTCAGCGCCATGTAATTATTTGCCGCTGCAATTACAGAAGACCTGGAGCAGGGGCCGCCACAGCACCCCGCCCGTGTATCAGAGGCTGCAACAGCCCCAATCATGGAGCCTGAAATGCTGGCCGTAACATTTGATGTTACATTTCCCTCCTCCTTAACATTTCGAGTCGTGAAATGCAACCTTGACTCGCTCGTGCGGCGACTGCGGGGCGCGTGACCCCCCTGACCTCAGATTCCTTTATTTGAGCAGATATATCTACGGGGCGCAACTCCGGCCATTGTTATGAGTTAGCAATATTGTTTCTAGGGAAATAAAATGAAAAGATTCACCCAATATTCACCAGTCACATGCAAGTTTTCGAATTAAATTTTTAGCTTTAACAATTTTTTATAACTTCACTTCTTAAAATCTTCAACAAATTTTTTGTACTTCAAGCACAATAATTTCTCTAATTTTCCAAAGTTCACTCCGCAACAGCATTATAATACTTTGCAGAACTTTATTTCTTGCATCCTGTTTAGTTTCGAGCCGGTTAACGCAATTTACCCTCAAATGTTATTTCACGAACCTATATTGTAACTCTTGTCCCAAGTGTTAGCTTTAAGAATGAAATACTTATAAGAATGACCCTAATTTATTGGGAACGGCATCCTTATGAGAAATACATGAGGTTTGTTTTGTTTCTTTTAGCGTAACTTTTCGAACTAAAGTTTCCAGTTTTTATTGTTTTTTAACCAAGTTACCTGTACCCATGGCTTTTCAAATCTAAGTAGCTACCTATAAAGGCACGTGTTGAAAAACCACATAGTGACTCTAGGCAGTCTTCTAGCGACTGAAAAAGCGTTTTAGGTTATGCTATTCCTGTGACGAAGCAAAAAAAACGAGGCTCAATCATGTCACATTTTGGCTAAGTTAGCAATATCTCGGACACACACCATGCTGTTGCCAACACAGCCTCGCTGTTGGTTCACCACAGTGAGCTATAGGAAAATAAAACATCCTAGGAGATGATGGCAATAGCTCATGGAGGGCCGGGGCGTAAGTCCCGGTGTCTCTATGGGAATGGGCCTCTTGGTCCGTCTACTGCCACCTATCTAATCTAATCTTACCAATCTAAATACACATTGGTATCGTAAACGTCCAGCAGGAGCGATAATGGCAATTTTGAGCATTAGATAATGCAGATGCACGACTTCCAGTCCATAAAGATGTTACATCTTAAACTATGTTGGTATAAGCTGACTTGAAAGCATTTTGTTAAGTGGTGTTGAAAACTACTTGCACGAGGCTAAGTAATTCTATTAGTAGTCCCAGAGCTTCCATATAGCTACCGAAATATATCACGAAAGACGAAAAAAAGGAAGGAATAAGAAATAGGTACCGAGCAGCGAGCTGTCATTCCTGAATTAAGGACTGGTATTGATTGCAGTGCTGACAACGAGCGTTAATTATCTACTGAACAGATTGTATAGCCGCTCTGAGGTATTTCCCGCGTACGACTACAGCGCTAGTTGAGGTAGAAGCGGAAAAAAGACCATTAGGAGATAAAATAAAAATAAAATCAACAGATTGGATCAGTCGGTATGCGATGGTATAAAGAGTGGAAGCTCTAACCGTGAGGAGCAACTGAAAACTGCGACCTGGGAAAGAAGAGGAAAACAGCAAAAGTAACATCAGCAAAAACCATTGCGGTATAAAGGACGAATGAGCCACAGAGAACAAGAAAAAATTGATACTTAGTCCCTGTGGCGGATGTGCGAACCTAAGCCGAGACCTTCTCTCTTGTCATCCGAATAAAGCAACAGATACCTACCTACAGGAACTGTGACTTCTGTGCCCCGTGAGAACAATGCTTTCTTTTGATCATTCGTTATTTCGTACGTTCGTCCCAATTGATAATAAGATACAATTAATCGGTTGGGCTGCCCTATTTGTGTTAAGAGAAGCTCTTCTACACAACGGCAACTTGAACATTACTTTGCCAAGTTTGAAATATGTTCATTTAAAACATTAAAGTAGATACCTCTCAGTGACGGCATTGACTATGAAATTATGAATTTCACTTCTTGCCAGAGCAAAACCTTTGATTTCCCTGAGCTCGTGATTCGCAAATAGAGTAGAAGATTAACAACATAGGAGGAGGGTCAGATAATCTGCATACTAATAGAACAACGAATGAAAAGGGGAAGGATAGGCCAATTCTGCCGAGCAAAACAACGAAGAAGAGCAGAGAAAGCTGAGGTTTCGGTGAAATAATTATTTTCTGCCATCATTTTATGACGCTGCGGTCTACTGCCGTAGAATAAGAAGCAGGCACAATCGGAAGCGCAATTTCACCGTCGCAACGATGAGGCCGCAAATCAGCACATCAGCCGCAGTTTCTCCAGCGGCCGCAATGAGGCGGCGCTGTGTGTCCGAGTTCTGTTGCGGGGCGTCACGGTGTGGTGGCGCATCTGCGGTGTGCTGAGAACTTCGTAGGCTTACCTGCAGCACCGCTGCTGTCCGGGGTATGTATGTGCATGGGGCGGAGTCGGAGACTGGGAGTTACAAGAGTCGGAATGAAACTGGTAAATCTGCCCTTGTTAACAGCTAATTTTGGGACGGAGTCTGAATTCTGTGGCACAAAGACTCAGAATCCAGCTGGTTTTGGGGCGGAGTCATAATTCTGTGGAAGAAGGAGTCGTAGTCGAGCCCCCACTTATTTTAGGAGTCGGAACTAACCTTTTTGGTACTAACGGTATCTTCGGATGCTTCATCGAAGTTCTGATTATTAAAACAAGTGCGTTGTTTCTTTCTCTGAAAGTTTGGACAATATATTTAACAACCCGTCTGAAGTCAGTGATAGTACTAGGTATTTTACTTGCGACTGAACTAAACTCTAGGTGAGCTCAAGTGACTACAATGATACTGACTTCTATAAGCTCCTTTTAGAACCTCATAGCAAGAGCGGAGTTTTCGTAGAAAGGGGGTTAAAGCTTCTGCCGTTTGGATGTGCAGCCCTCTGCTGTCATTGGCGATCCGGCGAAGGGTTAGGATCGTATTGCTGTGCTAACATATATACCGCTGCAGCTCGAGCCGCCCACACAGCAGTCCAAAGAGAGGGAAAAGGAGAGGTATGCAGTAGTAGGTACCTACAGCGAACGAGGAGCCCGTGCACGGCAACAGCATACCAAGAATGAAGAGGAAGACAGCAAATAACTAAAAATACGTTGATCATGGGCATTAAAATACGGTAATATAGTTATTTCTACTATACTTAATAGGCACTAAGTAGTCATCACAACGATATGTGCTCGCTTCATACAACCAGAGCATGAACAGCAAGGCAGGACTGCGCAGTCGACAGAGGCACACCGTCACCGGTAGTAAACATAAGAACCATTGCAACACACAAGCTGTGGCGCGCGTGCGCTGCAGGTGAGTGGAGGACGTTCTTGGTGGACACGAGCATCCAAAGCCGTCCACGCGACACGTGCACACGGAGTGTCAGTGACGTAAGTGGAAATTGCATTACTATTATTATTATGCTCAAAGTTTTACAACCGGACCTACAGTATGTAAATTACATTCAAACAGAACGAAAAAAAAAAAAAAAATGGCCAAGAGAAGACTTGTTCGGGGTCATTCCAGCACGTAGCCCAGCATTCCACACACGGGCGGTGTCGTGTCGCGCGGCCAGCGAGATCTACTTCAGGATATCCCTGCACTGACTCCCTGAGGAATGTGTCCCACAGCCAGCACATATTCCAGTCACTGACGGGAAATACTTTAGCATACTTCTGGAGGATAAAAACTGAGGATGCATAAAGACTTAGTTATAAAGAATTTTGTTGTGTTTGTGCGGCGGGAAGAAACTAGCTCACGTATTACTTTGTGTACATGGGAATGCGGGCCAATGTGGAACCAACAGTCTCCTCAGTGAAGCTGTGGTGCAGAAGGCCCCAGGAGTTCGAATTGCAAAACAACGGTGAATTTAGTTGAAATAAAGCTAGTCAACTGTTGCCAAATTTATACAAGTTAAACGATGAATTTCATTTTCCGCAAGAGGGTCACCCGTAGGATCTAGAATTTTATTGCTACAGCGTTCGCTGCAATTCGTAGATAAAAAGGACGAGAAAATGTGAAACAAAAGCAATGCAGCTGCCCAGCGTAGTATCTCCGCACACGTCCAGCAGCCCCCCACTGACGTAGGTAGAGCTACATGGTCTCCGCCCCGCCGGAGAAAGTGTTTTTTGCACGAGCTTATAAAATGTGGCATCCGAACTGCTTTCCCTTCCTAGCTGGCAAACAGAGCTCGACGGGCGGCCGCTGCCTGCCAACGCCAGGTATCCTGCACCTGCAGGTGCTTCTTCCCTTCCAGTTATTACCTTCACTCATTGTTCGTAGTAACTCTTGAAGTCAGTAAATTTAATGAAAATCAATCAGCATATACAGTCGAGCTGTAGAACCCTTTAATGTATTATGATGATATAGCAAGCTTGTTCATGAAATATAGTGTGTGTGGTAACTGTATTAACCCATTTATATTCCCCATTCCTTTGGACAGCATTAAACGTGCTGTTCTTACGAAATATAAAAGTATAATTTATGCGTCACAGCATCAAGAACAGAAGCCCCCCACTAACTACAGAAGCACAGGACTGTCCGTTAAGGCCGTTGCCGTCATGGAGGTGCACCACCAGTCCCCCCTCCCCCCACCACGTTTCTCATACTAGCAGGTACAAATTAACGTAAGTACAGCGTTTCCTAACATAAGTAGAACAGTCCACACGAATAACTTTGCCATCGTTTCTTACAAGTGTTAAAACTATAATGCCAATATTAAACATTACCTACATCTCGTTAGAATAGCGTTACATATTTCGAACGATCACAAAATAATGCGTACGGTAAGCGATTAATGGATGGTAAATAAGAATAAAATAATAGTAAAGCGACAAGATGAATTTAACTTGACCGGTCACTTCAACTAAGAAATTTACATGCACTGGTTTGTGACGCAGACAGATTCCCACTGGCCCCAGAGGGGTGCACGGCTGCGGTCGATCAAAGATTCTCAGAGCAAAAGAGCGTCAGAGGCTGAAGGCTCATGCGACGACTGTGACCCTGGAATGTCCTCATTTCTCGTTAGGATCAGCAAGGTACCCCTACAGCAGGGTCTGAAGACCGGATATGCTGACGCAGTAAGCCATACACCGAAAGAATTGAACCGTCTGTGAGGGACGGGATCCCTATACAAGTGTGTGTGTGTGTGACATTCGAAACATCCTGCTACCACTAGATGAATCACCGAGCGCCAGCGCCCAACCTGGTAGTGCGGTCCAGTCTTATAATGTAATTGACAGTTAAAGCACATCGTGAAGAAGAAAAAAAGCAACAAAGCAATTACCAGCTGCTTTCATCACGTACCGCTTACCTACTCTTAGCTGCGATGAATGCAGACGTGGGCAAGAAAGAACGATCTTCCACTTGACAGTCATGTCGACGCTTACAAGAGGCGGTCACCATACTAATTAGCCTGAGACATTTCGTGGTCTTTCTAAGTTATAATAACTTCAGACTTCCGCAGAGATTGCCGACCTCGTGTTATCGTGAGTCTTGTAACGATAAATCGTTGTCAATTTTTAGTTTGCAATGGTTACAATATATATAAGAGGTAACGATTGCTCAAAGGTGACCTTCGCAAACAATTAACTTGACACGCAAAACCAATTTTGGGCTTCCCGCTAGAACAACATTGTTAGAAACGACAAAATATTGGAACTCTACGCTATAGGTACCTAGGTAGGTAAGGATGAGCAATGAAAATAAGATGGTAGTTTTAGTGAGATGAATAAGCGAGTTACCGGAGCGGCCTACAATGAGTTTTCCTATGGGTATCTGAAATCAATTTTCACGAGATCTGGCGGCTGGAGCTTCATATCCCTCCAAAACCTCCCCAGACGCTGCCGGTACCTTTGGTTAAGCTATGGTTTCCTATAGGAAAGCGGTGCCACTATATTACGGCCGTACGTTTATGTTGTGCGGCGAACGTAACGTTACGGCCGTGCAAGGGTGTAAACTGTAAAGTTAGAACTGTGTTGTGAGCGCATTGCGGTGAGATCAAGCAGAGAGTGAACACACATTGTTGAGTTCTTGCAATCTCCCACCGTAACGTGGCACCGATAACAACGTAAGAAAACGTTGGCGCAGAGTACGCTGCCGCTATGACTGCCGTCACGAGACTGGCGCCACCGCTATCTTACGTCCACCGCTCTCTAGGAAACCAGTGCCCGCGAAAATAATGAAACAGTTTTTGTGACGTCATCCACCGTAACGTTACGGCCGTAATA